>JACEVL010000469.1:657500-1217500 GCA_020284085.1 Aporrectodea caliginosa
GTCGCATACTTCCGTTTCTCTACATTCATCAGACGTCATCCCCGCCTAACAACATCATTCCTTGTTTTGTTTAAATTACCCCAGCTATTCGTTTCTATTCCAGGCTTTGCAATTTCTTACTCGACCCAGCATTAGTTATTGTTTGAACGGTAGGCCTAAGCCATGCTGGACTAAATTTATAGACTAAATATGCCCATACTTTTGTTCAAGTTAGCACACGCCTATTACAAAGAATCTACCGGTAGGCCTACATCAAATAGCTATATGATATTTTAGTAGCCTTCCATCTTACTCTACCCAACATTCGTCATTGTTTTGAGCAATAAACCGTACAAAATAATTCCTATTTTCTGCCAATGGTTAGGCTACTGCTTCAATTTCTATGTTTACTCAAACATTATTATAATATGTTGATCATAGAATTGGTCATGATATTTTCGTGCAGTTAGTGGTCATAAATTAGCGTCTCGTAGAGTCAACGTGGAGTTTGAATATGTAGCTCCTGTGAAAATTGCTCTATAAAATTCACCTCTTGCAAAACCGTTTACTTCGTTTGTCAGCTTTGGAAACTAAAATATCATGTTACAACTATTAAGCACTTTAGTCCTTTGTATTTTAAGAGTGACTCCAGTCTGGTCACTGGTGGTGGTAAGTGAAGCTCGTCGACATTCATTGGCATTGGCCTATAATAATTCATTATTCTTTTCCATATAAATAAGCTCTAAATTTAGCCTACTCGTAATAAAATTTTGATTCCTCAGCATTATTTAGACCCAATAGAAGCTCAAACAGGGAAATCCCAATTATAAAAAATGATTCCATACATATTCAAAATTGGTTTTCTGAGTAAATACACAATCCAGTTTGGCATCTTTCCTTCCCACGGGTAACGTTTGCATAATTCCATTTTCTACGTCTGCCAGAATCCCTCAGTTTCCTGTAATTTATCCAGTTCTGTTTCGATTCGCAATGAATTCTCGCTGGAACAAACCAATTTCGGATGATTTACAGCTTCGTTCAGAAAAAGGAAGTTAAAGCCGCTTAGCCTGAACCGACAGACGGTCGGTCGATATGCTAGAGGGCCTAATTAAACGTCCTATTTGACAAAACGATGTCCCTTCTAATAGTACGAAATACTGGAAGGGAAAAAAAAATTTTTGGCCGGAATATCACTCAAAAGGTTAAGGCAATGGTTCCATCAGATTCGTATGGGATAAGAACTGGCATGATTATGGCGGTCTGTCGTCCAATCGTGCTCGGGACAATTAGGTCAGGTTAGTTTGAAATTGCAGAGAGCTTTTTTAAAGGCATTTGATCCGACCACAGCGCCATCAATCACGAGCAATTCGGCTTGCTTCAGTTGCCAGATGATTGCTTTCCATCGGTTCAAAGCAGAGGCTTCATTAAGCCATTGGTCAGCGAGCGACCGACTCCAGGAAATGGCATGTTCAGGCTGCTGGAGCTGGCGCTTCGCTATATAGCTGTAGACAAGCAGCATATACAAAAATTATACGAAATAGAAATGCAGCATAAACAAAATCAGCAAAAAACTATAGGAGAAATAGGAATAGTAGATTCGTTTTCGAGAAGCATAACAAGAATCAGCTGCAAAACTGAAGCATAGGCACAAAAACACATGTATGGAAGCAATTTAGCAGAATCAAATATCGCCACGAAAGCAAGAAGCAAGCAGAATAAACAACGGTCACGACAACGTAGAATTTCACGCAGAAATAAAAACTGTAAAAGAAATACCTAGCCCTAAAAATAAACAGCAACAGTAAATTTTATTTTTCTGAAATAATAAAAGAAGCATCAGGAAACTGAACCGGAGGCAAAAGCATAAAAAATTGAATTAGAGGCAAAAGCATCAACAAAACTGAATTAGAGACAAAAGCATCAACAAAACTGAATCACAGACAAAAGCCTCAACAAAACTGAATCAGAGACAAAACCATCAACAAAACTGAATCAGAAACAAAAGCATCAACAAAACTGAATCAGAGGCAGAAGCATAAAAAACTGAATCAGAGACAAAAGCATCAACAAAACTGAATCAGAGACAAAAGCATCAACAAAACTGAATTACAGACAAAAGCATCAACAAAACTGAATCACAGACAAAAGCATCAACAAAACTGAATCACAGACAAAAGCACGACTATTCATAACGTGCATTGCTATTCTTAATAGGCTATCGGAAATAGAAGCAAAAGTAGAATCCAAAGCATTCGAAGCAAAGACAAAGGAGATAGCGAAGAATATGACGGGAATGTTAGCATTGGCAATGGAGTAAGAAAAATAGTACTATTTGAGAGTTACACACTCTGTAGCAGATAGTTCTCCACTATCCATCAGAGAATTGTAATCTATTCATAACGTGCATTGCTATTCTCAGCACTGGTAGCTCTTGAAAAAGAATAAATTTTTGATCATGTACTAGAATACCGTACTTGAATACATTGCGCGTGAAAAATCTACTCAAAACCAATAATCTGATCTACCCAAGCGAACGACTGCTGCAGTGTGTGATCGCCACTAGCCATTGTCAAACCTCAGCCTCATCATCTCCCATCTTCGTCTGTTGCTACAGTATCTGAACATGCAGTCTCCATTTCCTAACTATCAGTTTTAGGCATGTATATTTTATAAGCCATCAGCTCAAATTGCAAAGAGATTCTTAACTGAACAGAGAGCCAATGCAATGATTTAGGTGCACGCGATATATATATATAAGATATAAGCATATATAACTTATATATATATATTTATACCTGAACAGTCTGGAGCTTCTGCAATTAGGCCTAGCGACATCAGTAAGAAGCCGATTACAGTCATTTAGACGGCTGCAGACCATGGCATCCGGCAGAGGTATTCTAGCAGACAGGGAAATAACGCCGAATTCTACGTAAGTCACAAAATATGCATGTATGGCGAATTGACGATTTTAAGATGCTATGCAATGCAACTGTATTTGATATTGCCCTCCTTCCACCGTTCACGAGTGCACACGACCATACGACAATAGATGATGCGGGTGAATACCACCTCCTCCTCCGCCTGAAACCATCTACGTCTCCTTCTAATGCTGCTGCAGTCGCAGCAGCAGCAGAGACAAAACCATCAACAAAACTGAATCAGAAACAAAGGCATCAACAAAACTGAATCAGAGGCAGAAGCATAAAAAACTGAATCAGAGACAAAAGCATCAACAAAACTGAATCAGAGACAAAAGCATCAACAAAACTGAATCAGAGACAAAAGCATCAACAAAACTGAATCACATGAAATCGCCATGAAAGCAAGAAGCAAGCAGAATAAACAACGGTCACGACAACGTAGAATTTCACGCAGAAATAAAAACTGTAAAAGAAATACCTAGCCCTAAAAATAAACAGCAACAGTAAATTTTATTTTTCTGAAATAATAAAAGAAGCATCAGGAAACTGAACCAGAGGCAAAAGCATAAAAAATTGAATTAGAGGCAAAAGCATCAACAAAACTGAATCAGAGACAAAAGCATCAACAAAACTGAATCACATGAAATCGCCATGAAAGCAAGAAGCAAGCAGAATAAACAACGGTCACGACAACGTAGAATTTCACGCAGAAAAAGCATCAACAGACAAAAGCCTCAACAAAACTGAATCAGAGACAAAACCATCAACAAAGCTGAATCAGAAACAAAAGCATCAACAAAACTGAATCAAAGGCAGAAGCATGAAAAAAACTGAATCAGAGACAAAAGCATCAACAAAACTGAATCAGAGACAAAAGCATCAACAAAACTGAATCACAGACAAAAGCATCAACAAAACTGAATCACAGACAAAAGCATCAACAAAACTGAATCACAGACAAAAGGCCTAGCGACATCAGTAAGAAGCCGATTACAGTCATTTAGACGGCTGCAGACCATGGCATCCGGCAGAGGTATTCTAGCAGACAGGGAAATAACGCCGAATTCTACGTAAGTCACAAAATATGCATGTATGGCCCGGTGGCGCGTTGGATAACATCTGGCGAAGAGATCGAGAGGTACCGAGTTCGAGCCCCCGTAGGGCAGATATGCTTTGTAGGCTGCTATTAGCGCCGTTGTAATGCAGGCTGTCTGTTCTGTTAGTAGTTAACTAGTTAAGATTGTTCAATTGCATGACATGTAAATGTACAGCGCAGTGCGTTTGTCAGGCGCTTCAATAAAGAAAAGATTATTATTATTATTATTATTATTATAACAGTCGCATGGTCGCCATCGATGGCGCAGAGCAATTGTGCGTCAAGGGCGTCCTCAAGGTCCCTACACAACACATGCAACTATTTCGGGTGAGGATCGAACCCGTACTCTCCGCGTTACAGACCCAACGTTCTAATGAATCAGCCGCCGTGCCACACATTGTTGGTAAGAGACATAGCAGAGTTCAAAACATCTAGCTAATGAGCAAAACCAGCCAATTAAAAAAATGAGTCACCTATATAGTTTTAAAGTTCCAGCATCAGAAATTCAGTTTTTCACGGTTAAGGAGGAATTCATTTGCCGCCATCCAAACTGCATTTCTTCAAAGGCAGAGGAAAACAGCTAATGAGATAAACTGTCAAACGAAATGTAAATGTGAGTATCATCCGCATAAAATATATCCTAGTGAATGACTGCCATGCAATGTACCTCGCAGTATGGTGTACAAGGAGAGGGCCAAGCACCGATCCCCGAGAGACGCCACAATTGGCGAGGATTTCGTTGAGTAAGTGCCATTTAGGCATGCTGAATGAATGCGCGGACAGAGATAATTAGCA
Source organism: Aporrectodea caliginosa (assembly GCA_020284085.1). Taxonomy (NCBI): domain Eukaryota; kingdom Metazoa; phylum Annelida; class Clitellata; order Crassiclitellata; family Lumbricidae; genus Aporrectodea; species Aporrectodea caliginosa. The sequence continues at coordinate 662,292 of JACEVL010000469.1, forward strand.
GACCAATTCAAGAGCAGCAAACCGAAACGAATGCTAATAATAATAATAATAATAATAATAATAATAATAATAATAATAATAATAATAATAATAATAATAATAATAATAATAATAATAATAATAATAATAATAATAATAATAATAATAATCTTAAGATTAAAACTGTATTAAAAGAATAAGTAGCATCAGGTGCAGCGTGGGTGGAATTGCAGCAGGACACAAAATAATATTATTACAGTATTATTACAGAGAAATTAATTTTAAACTGAGACATGCGGCCTAGTTCAAAGCTGGATGCATAATTATGAGAGATGGAGGAACAGAAACAGGCGAAAGGAAACACATTGAGTCAAAGACAGAGAAGATCGAAATTGCAATTTTATATTGAATTAATTCGTATCATGAAATATAAGAAAGAAAAAGATATAAAAATTTACGAGAAAAGAAACCAGAAAAAGATGTCAGCATAAATCCTTGGAATGGTCGAGCGCCGTTTGAATTCAAGCAAGCTACAACAGAAAGTGTGTGTGTGTGTGTGTGTGTGTGTGTGAGAGAGAGAGAGAGAGAGAGAGAGAGAGAGAGAGAGAGAGAGAGAGAGAGAGAGAGAGCAAGAGAGAGAGAGAGAGAGAGAGAGAGAGAGAGAGAGAGAGAGAGAGAGGGAGAGAGAGGACGAGATATGAACAGAAGCAGAGACACAAATCAACAAAGGGACATCACCTCCTCCTCCATTCGTCTGTTCTTCTCTCCGTTCGTCTTCTTCGCTTTGTATTCGAATGACAAAAACAATCTGCTTCACAATGACTTCATGGTTGTCTCATTTATTCGCGTCGTCATCCTCCCAATGCATCCAACCCCTCCCCCACCACCTCCTCCTCCGCCTGAAACCATCTACGTCTCCTATTCCTCTTTCTTATCCTAGTCCTCTTGATTCCCTCTACGTCTCCTCTTCCTCTTTCTTCTCCTCTTCCTCCTGATTCCCTTGATGCCTTTTCGCGCCCTTCTTCTACTGCCCACTCTTCCTCTTCCCTCTTTTCCCTCCCCCTCACTTGATTCCATCAGCGCCTCCTCTTCGCGTCATGGTCCTCGTAATTAGGCCGGCCATTGTTACGTGAAATCGATACAAGCGACTGCAGTAGCAGCAGCAGAAGCAGCAGTGGTATTCACCCGCATCATCTATTGGCATCCGAAACAACAGTGTATAGCAAGCACAGACATGCAAGCGCAAGGACAGTTATGGCTTCATACTTAGTCATTCGTCAATGCCCGGATGAATTTCCACGCGGTGATTCATTAGCATATCAAATGACGCGAACAAAAACATGGTCTGTGCAAGAGCCGACTATTCAACCGATTAGGATCCAATATTCCTAACATTCACCTACTCAGGACCGTAGCAAGCTATAATTGCGCCCTGTGCAAAGCGTAAATCTATTGAAATTATGAAAACATAGATGTCATAAAACAAATGAAAATATATAGATATACGATACATTGTAATGTAATTTAAAAGTTCTGAACGGCGATTTACTAATATGTTAAAACAAGTCAATGACAATTTTAAAATAAGCTTGCACAAGTATCTACAGGTATTAATATTATATAATTTTATATACACTGTACAGTATATATACTGCATGTATGCACTTCCTGTAAAAGGTGTATGCAGAGTCTCCAGGTAAAAAGACGCAGTTCTGAAGGAAAATTATTCCACGTGGTCGGCCAAACTACTGAGAAGGCACGACGTTGCATCCTTGCAGTGCGCGCAAAGAGAACAGCATGTTCGCCTCGAGATGCAGAACGAAGATTTCTGCGGGCAGTCAAACCTGAGGTTGGACAACAAAACTCGCGCAAGTAGGCTGGAGCGCTCCCTAACTGGCCCAGATTGAAATCCTAAATTGAATACGCTGTGAAACAGGAAGCCAGTGGAGTACGTCACGCATATAATGTGAGACATTGTATATAAAAAAAACTATAGCGCCTAGAAGGGCCGGTGTTTACACGCCCGATGCGCAACCGGGAGAATGCATTAGAACTATGCAGCTACGAGGGACCTTTCTGTTTATCTTATCAAGTTGCCCAATAATTGAAGACATGTATTTTTCCAGCTACCCTCACTTTTAAGTTGAATTCACAAATTAAAGCAATATAGGTATCTGATTAATTAATTATTGTCATTACAGAGTGCTGTAGGCCGTGGCAAAGCAAAAGCACACAGGCGATCAAGAGCGCAATAATCGTTTTAATTCAATCGGCTTTCGTGACTTACAGTGATAAAGTCGAATTAAAACAATTTTTAAAGTTTTCATTAGCAATAATTATAGATTATAATTATGTGCATAATTATATATACAAACATTAATAAATATGAATACATATAAATGCATATTATGTAGATATAAATATTATGCCTATAATATGATGGTATGGCGCATACATATATATGTATATAATATATATAATTTATATATATATATATATATATATATATATAAAATGCTTTGAATGTCAATTGATTTTTTCTATAGGATAGGGTCCAAGTGCTATTAAACGGCAGCATGAATGGCGGGTGCTCATCCTGAATCAATAATTCTGTTTGAGCGTATCATCCTGTTTTTGATGTGTGCTCGATAATATGAGATGGTAGACTACTGTTGCTGCGCTCTCGGCGTCGGTGGCGGTGGCATTGGCGTTGCCTATCTCTGGGCTTATCTCCCGTATACACTGCGACCAGTGTGCCACCGCCTACCACCGTAGCGGTCTGTGGGGCCTCAGCTGCAGTGCCGGCCCAGATCGCCCCACCCATGGGGTATGTTATTGACCAGATTGGGTCCATGTCGATGTTTATCCTGGACGGAATTTCCCAGATGGACGATAGACGTCAGGATTCACACGGAACTAGAAATATTAAAAGATGTGTAGCGCTAATAAACATGCCGCCGCCACCTGGTGATATGATGATGCTCCTCCTCCGGTAGCTTTATGTAAGCAAATGGTCGGCGACTGAAATCTGTTGTCAACAACAGCACTAAGCTTAAGAGGAGATTTGTCTGGCATCATGCACTTTGGGACATTTGCACTGAATCAAAGCGTGTGAAAATTAAGTCCTAAGGATTCGTCGGAGTTTATGTTATAGTGGCAAAAATCAAGCTCATTGGGGGGCGATAGCACATTGGATAACACACTGGCATAGAGAGCGAGAGGTACCGAGTTCGAGCCTCGTAGGGCGGACATGCTTGCATAGGCTGCTATTAGCGCCGTGTATTGCAGGCTGTCTGTTCTGTTAGTAGTTAAGATTTATGTCTTCTGTCATTGTGTTCTTGCGAATTGTTTCAATTGCATAACATGTAAATGTACAGCGCAGTGCGTTTGTCAGGCGCTTCAATAAAGAAAATATTATTATTATTATTATTATTATTATTATTATTATTATTATTATTATTATTATTATTATTATTATTATTATTATTATTATTATTATTATTAGTATTATTATTATTATTATTATTATTATTATTAATAGGAAGTGGGCGATAGCAGAGCTACAGCTGCAACCGAAATCATAAATTTATGTAGCGTATTTTATAGAGAAACTCGCCAGAGTGCTCTCGACCCAACAGTGCAGGAGAAAAGAGTTGCAGGGATTGAGTTGAGGGCACTTACAGTAGATAACTTGCTAATCGAGACGACCGTTGTGGCGTCTGTTCCTAATGATATTGTTTATGGCTGAGTGAAGAATCTGCAAACATCCTCTATCTTGGTGGCATCGAGTTGAGAGCCTTCAGCGGTCAACGCAAGACAGCCTTAAGTATCGTTGAGCCCTGAAAAGATTTACGAGACAGGGTGCAATAGAAGAAGAATTGTCAGAAGATTTACTTACTCGTTGGATTTGACAGAACAAATATAGTAAAGAACTCAAAACTATGGAACTAAAACTGTCTTGTCAAAATTTACCACACTGATCAAAGGGTATACTTCATAGTTCCGAAAATGAAAGCTCCGAAAATGAAAGCTCCGAAAATCAAAGCTCCGAAAATCACATTTCCGAAATCCAAAAGATTATATACTTCATAGTTCCGAAAATCACTTGTTTCGAAAATGAAAGCTCCGAAAATCAAAGCTCCGAAAATCAAAGCTCCGAAAATCACATTTCCGAAATCCAAAAGATTATATACTTCATAGTTCCGAAAATCACTTGTTTCGAAAATAAAAGCTCCGAAAATCTGACGGACACAATAAAACTTTGGATACAATAGTGTAATATTAAGAATAATGTTATATAAGTTCTCTGGAATATAATATTAATATTATTATATTGGCTCTTACAATATTCAACAAGAATGTCAGAAGAACACAAGACTGTCACTATTGTTATACATAAATTCTAAATGTGCCCGTTATGCAGCAAAATGTAGTTTGACAAGGTCTCCGATGATTGAACGACACACAGGGCAACGTTGCCCTCCAGGTGGAGCAGCTACTCCTGGCTCACCCATCACACGGCGCAAGCAATTTATGCAACCACAATGCCCACACGGAATTATCACTGTATCGGCTGCATTCACTAAACACACAGGACACAGAGGACCCATCGGCGCGCCTGTTTTATCCGGAGACGCAGGGGACGTCGCAGGTGAAACCGGAGAAGCACTGGCGGTAGTAGAAGCAGAAGCTTCCACTGATGCAGCAATAGCGGCAGTAGACGCGGCATTTGCCCGGCGAACTGGGAGATCTCGAAGACGACAACGTGTAGCCGGTGAAGATACACTCGCTGAAAATGGTGAACGAAGTCGTCGTCTACCCCTATGCGGCAATGGCGGAACCATTGCCGCATCAGAAGCCGTAGCAGCTTCAACAAGAACTTGCCCACTCGTCGTACCCGCCGTACCTTCCAATCCGTTTGAATTTTCTCCTCCCTCTATAGGGACAACCTCACCACCAAAGGCATGGGCAACTCCTCGCAGGAAAGAAGTTAAATCCTTTTTCCCGGTACGCAAATCGGTCATCAGTGTCTTTAGACGTTTCGCGTGTTCTATAACACTTCGTCGTTTAACCTTGCGTCGGAACCCGTTCTCATATCTGAGAATTGACACCTCTGTGTGCCGCTGTTCCTGCCTTAATTTATGCAGACAATTAAAGAAGGACGGGTGGTCGAAGACGATCAGTGTTTGCAGACGCCTGTGTCAGGCCTCGACGTGGTTGTTTGTTGTTGGAAGATCGTTATTAAACCTTTCCGCCACGTTCCACATAGATGGGGGGAACATCGGTTCTCGGTGCACTCTTTCTTGAGACCTCATCGTTCGAATGACAGGTCCGTTAACGTAGGTTCTATCGAAGTACTCTATTATAGCCTGACCAGCGGGCGGCATCGACAAGCGAATAACTTCCAGCGCAGCCGGTACGTCCGCTGTCGGAAGATATGCCATGCCGTAAAGCATGCGAGTGTGCAGAGCAAACTCCGAGTCGCTGCCGTACGTTGTCTTAAGGCCAAGCTCATTGACCTTTCGAATGACCGCCTGTCCGAGGTGAAAGTGACATCCGGAGACGACGACTTGAGGGAACACCTCCTGGAAAGCGTTTATCGACGCCTTCTCAAAATCAGTCGCGACGTTACGTGCAACCAGATCTATCCCATATAGACTGGCGGCCTTGTCAACCAAAAAACTTAGTAGTGCGTGGTACATCTCCTGTGAACGTCTCGTCATGAAGCCGTAGACAAAGGGGTAAACGGAGCCGTGATAGAGACCGTGTAATGAGTAAATTTGTAGAAATTGACGTGGCGCAGTAGAAAAGGTCCCGTCTGCAAGCCATAGGTCAGAGGCCTACATAAAGAAATCGAAGTCGTGAAATATAATTATGTTGAACAGAAGTATTTCATAATAGATATTGAGTCTACATATTATACAGGTAAAATATACAACCGTTGACACAGAAGCCTTCATTACATGTTATTATTATTATTATTATATTCGTTTTATTGGTAACAAAGCTGATAGTCACACCGCTATCAGGTACATTGCAATTTAACAAAAAGTTACGAATGAATGCTAAGCAAGATTGTACCATATAATGTTAGATGCGACAATAAGGCAACAAATTGATATCAACTATTGCCTGATGAATTGTTAAGTTAATTAAGAGAGTAACGTGGGATGAGATTTATGAGCAATAGTGGTCAGAGGATGGCTTTTTATACAGGACTCGTGAGATAAAAAGTTTATCATCTTTAGTGGGCAGTACAAAGTTGTGAGGGCGTGGTCTCATTTTGTAATGTCGATCAATAATAGGAGGAAAAAGCGGCCGAAGAACATGGAAGTCGTTTCTGGAAACAGCGGCCAGGATGTATCATTCGATAGCCAAATAAGGACATCTATACTCCACCAGTCACGGTCCAGTGACTCCCACACGACTTTGTTGCAAATCATATTACTACCATAATTTTTAATCAAAAGCATGTTATAAAAACTTACGTTTAGGTTCCTAAGATTAGTTAGTGTCCGTCGAGAATATGTAACATCTGTCGTCTCCTATCACTGTTTCCCCCAAGAACCACTCCTCTCCATCCAGCGTCTTCGTCCACGCCCCGCTGATTAGAACGTCAGCAGCAGTCGTAGGGTCCTTGGGTCGAAGGGCTCTCCTCCGACGTTGGATCGCCTGCTTCATCGCCACTTCGCCGGGCAGGCTCATGACTACTTGAGGTGTAACGAACTCATTCAATATAGCAGTTGGAGCAGCTTCCGGACGACGTGCCGCCTCGACGAGAAGGTCATTGCGGACCGTTAGAGCTTCGGTGCGACCACTGCTTACGTCATGTGCGTGAAGGGCAGATGCTCCCTTGATAACTGTTCCGTCGGCATCTGTCATGACGGTGACCTTGCAATTTAGGTCATGCCGTCTCTCGCAGCACCAATAACTTACTCTTTTACAATCACACTTACGGGTGTAAGATTTGTTGTGTTGATATAAGTAGCCATCTATTGCAAGCAAACGAGAGCCCATTTGAGAATATGTTAATAAACTAGCCATTGCAAAGCTTAAGAAACGTTAAGGAAGACGATGAAATTATGAGTATCTAACTGTTTAATTTGTAATAGTGCTGAAGAACATCTCTCTTTGCAGTCTACTCAGTTTATAAAGTGATTGAGAAAGCTCTCAGCATTTAAACTTCGCTGATTGGCTGAACCAAAGTTTCACAGGCACGCCAAAGCTAGCCCCCTTTGATTCTTCGTCAAACAAAAGCTTTTCAAGTGGCTGCTCAGAACAATTTCTTCAGAGATTCTTTCAAGTCCGACCAATTACGAAATTATCGAATCACTCAAGCCATGGTAATCGGTGATGCGTAACAGTCTAATGCTGAGGAACGTTTAATAAAGCTCTAAGCAATTCAACTTCGCTTAAGTTTCACAAGCACACCAAAGCTAGCCCCCTTTGATTCTTCGTCAAACAAAAGCTTTTCAAGTGGCTGCTCAGAACAATTTCTTCAGAGATTCTTTCAAGTCCGACCAATTACGAAATTATCGAATCACTCAAGCCATGGTAATCGGTGATGCGTAACAGTCTAATGCTGAGGAACGTTTAATAAAGCTCTAAGCAATTCAACTTCGCTTAAGTTTCACAAGCACACCAAAGCTAGCCCCCTTTGATTCTTCGTCAAACAAAGCTAGCCCCCTTTGATTCTTGGTGAAACAAAAGCGTATACTTCATAGTCCGACCATTAAAAACTCTCAGCACTTTTCGGAAGTTTGATTTTCGGAGGTTTCATTTTCGGAGCTTAGACTTTTCGGAGCTTTGACTTTTCGGAGCTTTGATTTCTCAACAGTTAACTTTCGGAGGTTTCATTTTCGGAGCTTTGACTTTTCGGAGCTTTGACTTTTCGGAGCTTTGACTTTTCGGAGCTTTGATTTCTCAACAGTTAACTTTCGGAGCTGTGAATTTCGGAGCTTTGATTTTCGGAGCAATGCAGTGCACCCTGATCAAAATACCTCTGCATGTCGAATAAAGAATACTCTTAAATTAAATTTTGTTGCGACTGTTCTGCTATTCTGATAGCATTTTGGCTACTTCTTTATTCATTTAGCCTCTGCGGTATTTTATTGATTCCAGAAGATTGGTCAATTATAACGAAACAATTTTATAAAAAGAAATATCTTTATGTTGCATATAAGTTCGATGAGACACAGTTTTCGACTGTTGTTTTTATGCTTGGCCTTCTTCTGTTTATGTTTGTATCCAAATTAGACGCAAATTAGACGCAAATAGATAGTAGGCCTATAGCTCTTTCTCGTATAGTCTATTAGTACAATTCTATTGTCACCGATACCTAGCGTAACGAGTCAGTTCATCGTTTTGTCATGCAGTCATTTATGACCCCAGCTGGTAAACAACGCACAGTAATAATGTTGGTAGGATGAGAGTTAAGACGTAGCCTATATATCTGTACCGATTGCCTATGTTGTCTGGCCTCTGTTGTCCAACCACGCCTATAGCCAATCGAATGCTAATGTCTTCTGACGTGCGTCGTCTATATTCAGGATTCAACATTCGGTTCTCATTAGTTCAAGAGAAGGATTCTATGAACTGAGGTCAATGAAATGCTTGTCAGTTTAGTCGTGTGGCTAAAAATTCCCGCGAGAATAATGGTTGCCCGTCTCTAAAGTATGACGCAATATGTTAGGCCTATGTCATGTGCATGGAGGTGTTTAAGGGGGTTTTCGGGGTTCAAACCCCCAAATAAGTTTCCGGAATTTTTAATAGGCTTTTGCATGCGAACTATAAAAAACCTTAACCTTTGCGAAAATTTTCAATGGAAAACCCTCCAAATCTTAAAACCCCTCCGAATGTTTTTCCTGGCTACGCCCATGGTCATTGTGTATGCTTGTGTGCATGCATTTATGTATATCAGCAATCCTCCTTGTAGTCCAATCATCCAAATAGGTGTAATGGTTTGATTGTGTATAGGTTCTAAGTTTCTAGGTTATACGCTATTCAAGTGTATACGCATAGATATATATAATTATATATATATATATATATATATTACAAGGAATGTGTATAAAACCAGAGTAGGCCTATATGTGTATACATACCATAAACATTTCAGAGTGTATATAATATATTACATGGAATGTGTATAAAAACCAGGGTATATGTATATACCCTAAACATTTCAGAGTGTATATAATATATTACATGGAATGTGTAATATATTATATACACATTTCAGAGTGTATAGTCTATATATATTACATGGAATGTATAAAAACCAGGGTATATGTATATACCCTAAACATTTCAGAGTGTATACATATACCCTGATTCACTCAACTATAATGTATACACTTTCCCTGAAAAACCCCAGGATATACACCATGAAATTTTCCACTTATTTCTATGCACATACCCTGAAATCGGTGTTGAGGAAGAAAGATTAATATTTCCATCTTATCGATGATTTAAGAAATTTTAGCAAAAAAGAGCCTAAGACTCTTAGGCAGTATTCCATCATCAAAATATATCAAATACTACATTGTGGCGATGTTAAAAATACGTCAGAAAGTCGACAGACTCTTCTCTTGACCCAGTCTACTACACCAACAGGGTATATCTATAGCATGCTTTTCAGGTAATGTGCAATTCCCTGAGTGAATCAGGGTATATAAAATATTATACATATACCCTGAAATTTTCAGGGTATGTATACATAATACATATGCCCTGGTTATACACATACGCTGTAACATATAAACTTATAATTGCCAGCATCAATATAAGCCAACATCATATATAAGGTATAAAATATTAAGATTAGGTTTTGGGGAAAGTGTCTGTTGTGCTTCAGAAACAATACGAAAAAGAGGCCAGCTGAAAAATCTAATTAACGGTTGATTAATGTTCATTTGGTTCGAGGCAGAAGATTTTTAAGAAGCTCATCAAGACTCTAATGAAATTCCTTTGGTTGTATAGTACGGAGTTGCACGAAGAGCAAGGACGCCTTATACGGCGGTCAGCCCGTAAAAACATCGGATCGTATCGTAGATAACTGCAAGAACAGTGTTTATATCGAAGGACTTCAATCTGTTAATCGAACGACTGGTCATATATAGTGGTTGGGTCGTGCATGTTGGTTTCTCAATCGTATACGATATGACTGGAGTATAGAGAGGACGGTGCTAGTGAAACGCCGAAGGGAGAATTGTAAACGAATAGTATAGCAATCGTTTACGGAGACATTTAGTCGATTCGAAGACAATTCGTATCTGTGTGAGATATGCACGTATGTGTGTGTGTATGAATGTATGTATGTATTTATGTATGCATGTATGTATGCATGTATGCATGCATGCATGTATGTATGTTTGTATGTTTGTAGGCCTATGTATGTATGCATGTTTGTATGTTCGTATGTGCATATACAATACATCATATAATATATATGTATGTACGCATGTACGTATGTATGCATGCCTGGAAGAAGCTAAATCTTTACAGAATGATTTATATAAATATTGATGCTTTTATATAGCGGTCATAGAACCTATAAGTTACCGGTACCTAACAAAGGCGCTATCTAACAGATATAAAAAGGTTCGAATTGAGATAAGTTAAAAACCACCGGGAAACCATTGGGTTTGACTGTCCCATTTCGTCAGATGGAAACACAAGTATACGGACCAATAGAATTCAAGTTGACTTCTTGTGACATTCATTTCTACGTTTAGTGACGTTCGATAGGCATAGTTTGAAGGCATTTGACCCCAGAATGACCTGACATCCATCGAAAAAGAGCTTTACATTACCCACCATCAGTTGTGGAATATTTTATTCACTCTAAGTTGGTGATACCGTTATTTTTTGGAAATGTGAGAGGCTCCAATAGCTGACATTTCGTATAGACCTGCTAAAACAGATCATTTTAGGCAAAGGCCAATATTATAGGCGTATAGGCTATAAATGATTAGGCTACACAAACTAATATGTATCTGAGAGCCATTATTCCAACGAAGGGAGTGGCAGTCAGTTTCCTTTGAGTGGTCGTGTTCGTGTGATAAGTCATCACTCGGCAAATGAGACACGCGCTGAAAACAGACGAAAGACGAAAGAAAGGCGCTATAAAAATGATATGAACATCTGAGACGACATGACGTTGGTCTTTGTAGGAGTGTCATATTGCATCGACTTCCATTATTTTCCCGATTCTCAGTCGCCTTACTATATTATATTTTCTAATAGAAAAGCGTTTTTGCAGAAGAGAAAGTCAGGCAAAAGTCAAACTGCACAGGCCACGTTCTGAGACTATGCACTAGCGCAGGAATAGGATATGCATGAGTACAAGGGTATCCGTATAAAGGTCCAAGAAGGTCAAGGTTATTTCCTCATCTTAAACGTTTCAATTTAGGTGCATCAAGTAATGTCAGACGTAGGCAAAGGAGATAGTGTAATCTTCTTAGCAACCAATTATTTAACATAATGGATCGAGGTCCAATTAGCACTGCTCTTACCCCCATGATATAAGCTCAGCCCGTTGTCCCCTAAAACGGAAGCATACTAAAATATTTGAATACCCTCTTATTTCTGTGGTTCAATCGTTGCCCCGGAATTGCCTTGTAGGGTTTTTGCCCCGCCCTTTAGTACCGCCGAATTTACTTTTACTCGAACGTCATTTCTCTTTTTCTCATCCGAAGTCTCTCTCCAGAAACAAATCTGATCCAATTCTTCTTGTTTGTGCGGAGATGGCAGATTTCTCAGCTGCTTTGAAGCTCTATTGCTCTCATCTTACAGGCAATCATTGGACGTTGCTCGTGTGACTTGACTGCCTCTCTAAGACCCATACGTCTGTCTGTCTATCTGTCTATCTGCCTGTCTGTCTGTCTGTCCGTCTCCGTTCGCCTCTTTCGAGACAGATTCAATCAGATTTGTTGTCAAATGTTGTTCTTATCCTTCGGCTTCTTTTCTACCGCTTCTCATGTAAGTCTAGTTTTTTAAATAGCAATCTGTCTTTGAAATGTAGGCCTATGTCTTAGTGGATTTGTTTTCTGGTAATTGGATTTGTTTTCCCGCATATGGAATTTGGGTAATCTTATACATAATTCAATCGTGTGGTGCTTTTAAGACGTCTGAAAACAACCAAAACGGTAGTTTATCTGGAATGATTATTTCGCAAGTTGCTTTCGCTCAGGACACTCTCCACTGGTTTCCTCTGCCCCAGCGCCTCCAGTTCAAAATTAACTATTATGCGGAACTTTTTGGTCATCAGGGTAGCGCCCTCATAACTCAAAACTTCTGCATCTCGGTCTCTTCACTCTCTCCATGGTCGCTCCAGTCTCCTTGTGTCGAGAGCGCCTCTAAATAGTTGAGTGATGCTTTTATAAACGTCCGATTACAATTACAATTACAGTTACAATTAAAATTACAGTTACAATTACAATAACAATTACAGTTACAATTACAATTACAATTACAGTTACAATTACAGTTACAGTTACAGTTACAATTACAATTACAGTTACAGTTACAGTTACAATTACAATTACAATTACAATTACAATTACAATTACAGTTACAATTACATTTACATTTACAATTACAATTACAGGTACAATTAAAATACAGTTACAATTACAATTACAATTGCAGTTACAATTACAATTACAATTACAGGTACAGTTACAGTTACAATTACAATTACAATTACAGTTACAATTACAATTACAGTTACAATTGTTCCTTTGCCTCTCCGGCAGATGTATATTGGACATTTTATTTACTCTAAACGCCGTGAATGTCTAAGTATATACGCTACTCCTGGACCAGTCTTGGTTTTCCCGATGTCGTCCGAGACTTCAATTTAGGAAGTGACTCTATATCTCCTACTTTTATTCAGTTTGCTTTACACAACTTAGTCACTAGTCAGCACTGACGCTGCTTAAAACAGCTAAATCTCGCTGTGCTAAGTAGATCACGTATAGCAGCCGGCCATGGGTTTGCAATGGTAAGGCAGCAGATTCTTTTCATGTTTGTACATCATTATTGCCTTGACCTCTTAAACATCATATGATATCTCATATGGCCAATCCTATTCCAGGAAATTGGGGTGATCAGTCTGAAGTCATTAGGTCACGGAACTCTATGTTCCGAACGCATTCACCGCTGCCGCAAGTAAGTAAACTAAAGTAATGTAAATTAGGTAAATAAAATATTGACCTGGGTACAGGTTCGTCTTGGAGTTTGACTCTTCGAGCGACGGCCGACGGTGCGACGCCTTCGGCTAGCCGCTAGACGAGCGATGCTAGGCGAGCGACCAAGAAGAGCGATCGATCGCTTGACTCAAATGGGAAGCCCTGACCGTTTCTTTACTCCATTCGATCTCCATCATTCTTGTTGCTGCTGATTTCCTTCAAAGCACCCAGGCGCTTCATTACATGCTCTAAGTTTTTTGGTACAGCAACTAAGCTTCTCGCCAAGAGCCTCTGAGCTGTTTGCTAAGCTTCTTTCTAAGCAGCACCCACACACACGTATCGTCCGACTCACCCGTATTTGGAGCCCCGCATGTCTTAGCCAGTCTACACAAACAGATCGCTCTTCCTCACAGACAGTCTATTTAGAAGTCACACGAACGTTTATCAAACCTAGAATCACGATCGCTTTACTGGCTTGCTCTGTTCGATATGCTGACTCACTCTGCTCACTTCGACCTGCCTCTGATCTATTTGCTCTCTTTGGCTTGATCAGAACGAATTTTTGTTTATTACGCTGATTTAACACACAAAATCAGACGCCTCTTGCGATGAATTAATTAAACACGCTCCTCGTTTAAATTGAAAAATCCTACGCCTAATTCAATTTTCAAAACATAAATAATCACTTGCAACGTAATTTTGATCTCTATCTCGCAACCGGATACGTTTCTTTCGATGAAGAAGGAGAAAATGTAACAACTCTAGAAGGTTCTTTTTAACCAATTGGAGATTTCTGATTAAAAGAGAATAATGTATCATATATAGCGCCACATTCGCATAGTTTAATCCCAAGAAAACAAGCGAAAAAGCATCCGTTTCAGCATTACCCATCTATCAGAGAATGTCGGGTGTGGCAAATGTCGTGATGTGGTAAAAACAAAAACAAAATATCATCTGCATTATCAAATGCAGCACTCAAATCAAGAAGCAATAAAAAATGATTCTTTGCCAGAATCCATTGATTGAAATATATATGTTGTTGCTATGTTTGCCAGAAAACGCAGTGTTGCGGATGATTGAGATGTTGATAGTCATTGAGCTTTGTGTATTATCTTGACTACATGATACAGTTTTTAAGCAGCATCTCTTAGAAATAAAAAGCCACTGATTTTCATTTTCGCATGATTTGCTTCACTTAAATATAAATTGAAGTAGGCCTAGTGTACTCTAAATTGCGACGTTTGGGAAGTAAAGCCGAAATTTGGTGCTTTGACCCATTTGCCCCGCATACACCTGGAACCACCACTGTTATTGCGATTTCCACAGTTTCCTAAATCAGTTCAAAGCAATATTATATGACATTGTATTTTCAGCGTAGGCCTACATCTAATGACACAGTATCATAATATATGTAAATATTAGTCATAACCCGGGCGATATACACGACTTCGGTAGCTTGCACGAATTTATAAATAAATGTAAATTTATACCTTTTTACATAACGGCCATGTTATGGCCTCGACCCTTCTCAGTTTTCAATAGATTCATCGGGTGAAATCCTTGCCCGTTTTAATGGGTGCCACACCCTTTAAGTTTAAGGCCATGGCACCGTGGAGTCTAGGACAATTCCCCCCCGGTCAATTCCCCCCGGTCAATTCCCCCCCGTCAATTCCCCCCTGGTCAATTCCCCAGGTCAATTCCCCCCGGTCAATTCCCCCTATTCCCATATATATATAATAATTATTATAAAATAATTACATATATTTTATATTATTATATAATTATATTTGTGCATATAAATTATATAATATATAATTAAATTAATATAATTAATTATATTAATAGAAATAATATATATATTATAATTCAATTTATAATTAATAATATATATAATAACAATATAATTAAATTATTATTATATAATAATTATTGTAATTAATCAATAACAATATAATTAATTATTATAAAATTATATGATATTAATAATATTAATATATATTTTTATAGATTATTAAATATTAATATAATTATATAAATACCTATGTATATGTGTATATATTATATTATATATATAATTTAATAATTATATATTATATAATAATTATATAATTATAATAATTAATATAATATATTAATATTATATATTATACATATAATTTTAATAAATAATTAATATATTTATTAGTGATATTAATTATTATTACATATTATATATTATTTTAATAATTATATTACTATAATAATTAATAAATATTATTATAATTAATTATATTATAGTTATAATTAATTATATTAATTTAATTATATATTATATAATTTATATGCACAAATATAATTATTATATATATGTAGGGGTAATTGACGGGGGAATTGACCGGGGAATTGACCTGGGGGGGAATTGACCGGGGGGGAATTGTCCGGAACCCGGCACCGTGTAAGGACCATGCATGCTAGCCAAAGATTCAATCTCTGGAATAAACCACCATAGCGCCCCTATCCATGTCATTATTCAGACTCGTTGTAATAAAAACTTCAAAGCTATGTCTGCGACTCTGAATCTTTCTGATGTCTAGCATCCAGCATCAATCCATTCGGCACAATTTGCTTGCTCTTCTCTCCATGTCGCCTCATACTTACGTTAGTGCAAAGTTAGTCGTGTTTAAAATAGGCCTTCTTCATTGCAAACTCCGACACGATGTACGTGTACTGTAGAGTATAAGAGGCTGAAGACGAACAGAATCTACGGTCCTCTTAATGACCCCAATTATCGCTCGGTAGCGCAACCGCTTTGATGCATGGATTATCGTGACAAACGAGTAGATTATCTGCAGTCGCTTAACTATCCGCCCCTATATAGGCAACCGCGCACACTGGCATTCCGAAATAAGCACCCTGGAAAATGAAAGCAGTCAAGGACGTAAATCAGCTATTTCGGTGCATAATGTGTCTCGAAAACCCGGTGATACCCTGGCTATAAATCTCATCCTGAATTTAAGTGGACTGATATGGACGCGGATTCACCATCGTCCACACCACCACCAGCCATAGCCTATTTGCACGAGGGTCACAATCTTGATGGGCTTCGTGGAGTACCCATTGAACCGGTCCAACTGACCGCTAAACAGTGGCGTGGATCGGAACGACGTTGATTATGCACGGATTATTGGATAATGGGTTGGTCTAGTCCTGATATGGATGCGCAGTAACAGCCTCTGTGTGTGATTGGTTCCCGAAGGATGTCGGGTCCTTTGTGCATATTGTCGACGATGGCCTTCGTCTGGTGCTGCCGTGTTTATGTAGCACTTACTAAGCTAAGCCTTTGGGTCATCAACACAGATAAATCAAGCCTCCGGTTGCATCGTTATAAATTAAGTTGTCTAGAAGATTGCTAGGGCAGCGTTTCCAAATGCCGCGAACCTGCTCTAGTGGTGCCGCGGCTGGGTAATATTTGTGCAGCTTTTCCTTTTGTAAATGTGAAAACAACTGGTAATCACTACGGCCATTGGTCTATTACTATTATTTACAATAGTGTAGAAATAGTCGCAACACTGCGGTTGAATACATCATTAGAATAAAGAACTAATAATTATTGCAAGAAAATAATGCAATTAAGGCCAGGTGACTTTGGCTTAATGACTTTTAGTAAGGATGCTTTGCTCTGAAAGAGGTTGGGAATAACTGCTCTAATGCATAGTGTACATTGCAAGCTGACTACATTTAAACAAAGCAAAAATTATACATACAAACCAAGAATTGAATGAGAGAAGATATTGGGTAGGCCCTATATCAAGGAGAACATAGGGGGAGAAAGAGTTAGGTTAGTCGTAGGTGGCAAAATGAAGAGCTTAAATAGCCAGATCTAAATCTAGGGAAACTTAGTTTATTTGTATAGCATCCTGGCAAGTAAGCATCTCTGTGTCAGGTTGTTAAAACCTGGGAGCTCACGGCTATGGGACCGGAGCCGCAGGAGTAGCGAGGTTGCTTGATCGGCGGTAACAATTTTCGCAATACATGACAAGAATAGAGGCAAAGAGTCTGGTATCCACAGTGTTTCATAGAGTCTCAAAAGAGAGGGAATATAGAGGTAAATACCTCTGTCGTACCATCCTCCGGATAGTTCCCTCAAGGGCCCCCCGCTCCTGCCTTCCCGCGAAGCCCCACGACACAGGCGAGCAATACAGCATCATACCAACCGTAGTGGCACGAACCACATCAAATGAGCTGAGACCCGTGCGACCTCAGGATCCGAAGTGCGTAAAGCCGCAGGAGTAGCGAGTTTGCTTGATCGGCGGTAACAATTTTCGCAATACATGACAAGAATAGAGGCAAAGAGTCTGGTATCCACAGTGTTTCATAGAGTCTCAAAAGAGAGGGCCCCCGCTCCTGCCTTCCCGCGAATCCCCACGACACAGGCGAGCAATACAGCATCATACCAACCGTAGTGGCACGAACCACATCAAATGAGCTGAGACCCGTGCGACCTCAGGATCCGAAGTGCGTAAAGTGACTGCTTTGCTTTAATGGTCAGATGTTTAATATGACTGGAGAACCCAAATGCACAGAAGCATACGGCCAGGTGCCGACCAGACCGCATCGTACTATAAGTTAAGCAAGGAAACAGAAAATGTTTTCACTGCGGAATACATTGAGGCATGGCTAGTTATATCTGTAAACAGTTCTGCTGCATAGACATACATGTACATACATCGGAGCGGTTCAGTTTCTGGTCCTGATTCACTCCAGTGATACCTGCAGAAGGGAAGACACCAGAGAAGGGAAGCTTCAGACTGGACAAAGCAATTTCTAGAATTTTCCGACGCCTACTGAGACACGTGGGCTAACTGCACAAGGCTCTATATACAGATGTATGTAGAGCCTTGTATGTATGCCCGATTTAATGCACGCTTTGTAATAATAAACAGTAGGTAAAACACATAATTATGGATAACCAGAATTGAACAGGAATTTTCTACTCCAGTAGCGAGAGATATAGTCTAAACCAGTGAAAGTGACGCAGGAAAGTTACCCTTTTCGGCGTTTCGCAGTAAATTGCGTCAAACATATAATATAAATAGAACTGGATATATATATATACTGTATATATAATATATATATATAATTGTACGCTATTGATTTTGGTTTAAAATTTCCTGCCGCTCAGTTTTCTTTGCATGTTTTGGCTCCTGTTCATAGCATTAACTGTAATTGGGATTCCTATAAATGAAAACAGATCATGCCTCTGTAAATGCAGATCAAATTGCGTCTGCAATTTAAGGATGATTGGTTTCGTTATTGACGTCACGGGCACTGACTCCAGCGACATGTATACGCTGATTATGTCAATAGAAGGGTTCCTGCATTTCCGGGTCGGCAGTTATTAATTTATTGGCTCCCATAAAACCCTTCGTACCAGCTTCCGGAGCCGATTCCTCTTCCCATCTCATATTTGCATTAAGTGGACTGCAATCATAATATTATGTCAATTCATTGATGCATGGAAAGTCAACCTATTGCCGCTCCTATATATAGGATTCGTCCATAATAGTAACTTGCATAAGTTAGAAATCGTCTCGAAAGTTTCCATTATCTGGTAGGCCACTTAACTCGCTGTCTCTCCTTTCACGTCTTTATGTATCTGTGTGCATGGTCGTTTCCTCTGAATGTCTGTCTTCTTGTGAGTGTATGAATGCGTCTCTCTCCATCTCTGCTTGTTCATCCCTATTCCGGTCTTAAACGGTATATTATTCGGAAATGTGGATGCATTTATTCAATGGGATACCGCACACGCACGCACAGTCATTTACATACTTACATTGCTTTATGGGCGCAGTTAGGAGGTGGTTTAAGGGTTCAACCCCCCATGACAAAATAAGTTTTCGAAATTTTTATAGACTTTTATATGCGAAATACAAAAAAACTTAACTTTTGCGGCCATGTTCAATGGAACTCCCCAAATTGTTTTCTGGGTATACGCTGCTGCTAATCTTATAGGAATTAGTTTTATAATAATACAGATGTGTCCGATTGGTTTCTGACTCTGACATGTTTTCAGTCATCATCGTTTCTCCGAAAGCACCAGGATCAGCAGCAGCAGCAGCATCTGCAGCGGTGGTTGGTGCAACAAAGCAACGATGTTTGCGATGCGTCTGAATAATATGACGCTTTCATTGTTCCCGTGATGATTCCAGTTCTGTCATGAATGCCATAATTCTAAGAACGGAATACATCGCCAAATTGTATTACTGTGCACGGGACAATCATGTTATTGTTCTATGCGACAATTATAATAGTGTAGTTTGAAAAGTCAGTGACGCATCGAAATAAAATGTTCGATGAATGTAAGTAGACCATTGTTTTGTTTCTGTACACTTCGATTGTTCGGTGGCCATATTTCGTGTTCGGCCTGGGCCTGTTGCCTATAGAGAAGATATTGGCAATTAATAAATTAGGCATGTCTTTATCGCAAATAATAATAGCTCTGTTAGAAGAATTGGTTTATTCCTGCCTTGTCCCGACCTTTGTGTTATGTTAGAATCATGTGAAGAAACAAGCGGTTTAAGAAAAGTTAGGTTTCATTGCACAAGAATGGCTATTTATTAACATGAATATTTATATAGCGCATTTCAAATGCGCACAGTCAAAGAAATACGGACTACATGCATCTATTTATTCCATTGTTTTGTTTCTATATACAACGGCAAGGTCCAGGATATATTACGCTTGCACGTAATTCCGTGTGATGAATGTATTTCGCTCTGTCTGTCTTTATCCCAGTCCCCGCTACTAGAAATCTCTTAGGCAGTCGATAAGTAGGTTCAGACTACATGCGTCTAGTTACTCCCACTTTGTAGCTCCGCACAACGTTCAGTAGACGGTAGTGTCAAGCACACTATGCTCGCTAATTCCGTGTGATGAATGTGTTTCTCGCTAAGCATACTGAACTTTTTTGCCGACTGCCCAAAGGATTTCTAGCGCTGGGCATCGCTATAAAGACGAATGCTTTTCTCCCTCAGGCCGATTGTCGGTCGTCTTGTCATCCTCATCTACAGCAGCAGCAGCAGCCATGGCTCTTCGATTTTAGCATGATTTCTATTTAAGTCCTTCGTCATCTCCAGCCAGACTCATACATCCATAATGGCACAGCTGCTGCAGTTCCATCTCTCAGCCTCTCCATCCGGTATCTGATGCTCAGCATCGTCCATCCTCCTCTCTCTACTTCATCATCTACATTGACTGCCACCGCTGCTGCTGCTTCGGCCTCGGCTCTAAGTCGTTACCTCTGCCGTCGAGATAGAAAAACGATGCTATAAATAGAAGCTTGGCCGTGACCTATTTGCACGGAGTCCAATCGATGAAACATGCAAACGCACACAATACACGTATGCGAAGATCAATACAATTACATATATTGTCTCTATATATACACACATTTCATTTAATTAATTTCTAATGGCAACGTACGTACGATATTTATACATAAGCCTACTCATACTGCATGCATATCGTCATGCATTTACATATGATACAATATGTGTAGTAGAATCATCAGTATTATGTATTTCGTACCCGTTATTCAGTCGATCAATCCGTCAATGTCCAACCATCAAATGTAACAGCCTATGTTTTCATTTAACAACATAATTTATCTAATTAGTTAAAGTAAATGATCTTTAATAAATGCAGGCACGTACAAATGTCCATGCTGTTTCTGTAGACAGAGTCTTGTAACACGTAGGTCCAACTACACACAAGCTTTTATATAACTGGCCGGAACATACATGAATAATGATTGATCTTTAAATAGGTTCCACCGAGCATATACGTTTAACCTACAGACGACATATTTATACAAGGTTGCTTTATAAATAACATGAACCAAAGAATTAGTTTTATTCGTCCAAATAAAAACGTTAGCTGTGTCAGATGTATTGAATACATTGTATGCAGTGTGTGTATGCTTACGTTGCTGCTTTAAATAAATCGAGCAAATGTATGTAAGAGGCGAAAATAGAGCGACGATTTCTTAAAGACAGCAAGCACGTTGATTACTTTGTAATAAGCGGTGTTTAAGAAAGATTAAAAAACTTCTAGGCAATTAGTGAGCTTCGTGCCGTCCGTCTAGGTGATGAATGAAACTTACTCGATGATGCTTTACATGTTTACATGTCACAAGCGTCGATCCCAATGATTCGAAGGGACATTTCCCACCCAGCGTTTAGTTTGAGGGTAAGTAAGCGAGTGCGTATGTTCTCTCCAATATTTTTGGGTCTCCCAGGCGGCAATTACTGCTTCTCTTGCTAGTAACTTTCCCCCCTATCATAACAATGGTTTATTATATAAAAAGTGGGAAATAGCATGCAACTTTAGGCAACAGCTTAACTGTAGAGAGAAAGACGTAAGGATATGTCCCTTCGATATTTGAGAATAAATCGACAACAATGCCTGACATAAGCAATTGTTGCAGACAGAGATTTGCAATATATGAGCAATTTTAACCTTACCAAAACTCAGGAGACTCTCTGTAAACCACATAGCTATAGCCTGAATATTTACAATATAATATTTATTCTCGTATTCGGTTACGTTCTGTTTGGTTACTCAAATTCTAGTCTGCTTTAGCTATGTATACATAGCACAAGACGCAAACCACATAGTTAATTGAGATAGGTCTTATATGTTAACTCATACTGGAACTTAGAAAGTTACAAACACAATGAAACACTTAAAAGACGTTTGATTGGAAAATTAACAGATATTCGACAATCACAACAACGCTAAAGAAGACCTAACACTTTGTAACTCGAGTTATAACAGACGTCTTTTATGGTTTAGGCCTACTTTGGGCTTTGGTTGAGACCTACTTCAGTCCTGACTGAGCATGTTTTGGGTATTGGACGAGGCCGACTTTGGGCTTTGATTTCGGGCTTACGTTGGGCTTTGGCTGAGGTCTACTTCACCCTGACTGAGCATATTAAGGACTTTGGTTGAGGACAACTTTGGGCTTTGGTCTTGGGCTTACTCTGGGTTTTCGATGAGGCCGACGTTGGGCTTTGGTTTCGAACTTTGAGCGAGGTCTACTTTCGCCCTTGCTGAGCCAATTGTGGCTAATGGTTGAGGTCTACTTTGGGCTTCGGCTGAAACCTGCTTTGATGCTTCCAAGAAAAAAGGCATTCGTCTAATTCGCAAAGTGGATTTGCCCCGTCGATCTGTCGGTCGGTCGGTCGATTGCCCGTGAGGGAATTGCCAGTGGAATACAGAAACTCTTCGACAGACGACAAACAGTCAGAACGAGACAGAAGAATGTGTTACGCTGCGTTCGGCGGCGGCGGCGGCGGCAGGCTTTCCGAGTGCATCCCCGTCAGCGTCATCGGCCGCCGCCTCACTTTCTTCTAAAGAAGGGATGCGCCGACTTGGACCGTGCCCCGTCGTCGTCCGTCTTACCGCCTTGCTCGACGTAACTCCTTGATCTGGCCGACATCGGCTTGATACTCTTGAAGTAGATGAGCAGATAGATGGCGCCTACGACGAGCGACAGCGAAGCGACGATGATGAGAATGATGACGGCCATTGACGTCAGCGGTGACTTGGGAATGTCTGTGACGCCCTCGTTGAAGCCGGCGACGTCGACGAGCGATGACGTCACGTTGGTGAAAACTGTGTACGGCGGATTTCCATCGCGGTTCATCTTGTTACCAACGACTTCACCCGGTTTGTTTGTCATTGCAGCTGCCACCTGTTAAAAAGCAAATAGAGTCAATGATCAGAAGATCAATGGATGGACGAATGAATGAATGAATGAATGATGGAATGAAAGAACGAATATATTTACGGATTAAAGAATGAATATGCGTATGGTATGATCGACGGCGGGTGGATAGGAGGGCGGATGGATGGATGGATGGATGGATGGGTGGATGGATGGATGGATGGATGGATGGATGGATGGATGGATGGATGGATGGATGGATGGATGGATGGATGGATGGATGGATGGATGGACGGAACAATGGATGGATTGGTAAAAGAAACGAGACAGAACGAGACAGAAGAATGTGTTACGCTGCTTCAGTCCTGACTGAGCATGTTTTGGGTATTGGACGAGGCCGACTTTGGGCTTTGGTTTCGGGCTTACTTTGGGTTTTCGATGATCCATCCATCCATCCATCCATCCATCCATCCATCCATCCATCCATCCATCCATCCATCCATCCATCCATCCATCCATCCATCCATCCATCCTCCCTCCTATCCACCCGCCGTCGATCAGTCCATACGCATATAGAAGGTGGATGGATGAATTGACGGATAGAAGGATAGTCGGGAGGATTGACGGATATATTGGCAGATAGGCATTAGGCACACAGATTAATGCAGATTAATAAGAATAAATCTACGAAAGAAATCAGTGCAGCCCATGGGTGAGTAAGTAAACAATTGTATGTCAGTGATGGGTGACGTGAGCTATGAGAAAAACAGACACGGCTTTCTGTGCACAAACTGCGGGCGTTCCGTATATATTTATGCATCCGTTTTCTGTAGTGTTATACCAGAGACCGAGTCGGCGCCAAAGTGACTTGAGGTAAGATTTAGAGTGAACGTAGAACGCTATCTCTCCTATACCAATTGACGCTCGCGACCCGTTGCTTCGGCTGCTAGTGTAAACAAAAGAAGAAAGGAGCGTCGGAACTAACCGCGACTATTCTGTAGTCGAACAGTTACTTCTATCTTCCTATGGGAACTCTGGTTTAGTGCTCAGTTAGGACTGGATTGACTAATCACACTGCAATAACTGAGTTTATGTCTGGTTTTGCACCGGACAAAGAAGAATTTTCACGATGCAGTAAAAGCAGTAATGAGAATAGTTTTGCCTCAACGACATCCTAATGTTTTGCCTGGACAGTTTACCTCTTATCTGACAAAACGCAGTTTCGTTCTTCAAGTCTAATGAAGCAAAATTCTGAAAATGACGCAGTGTAATGGAATTCTTAGCTGCATCCTCGTCTAAATTCTAGAACGCTCATTTAAGGCATCCTCAGTCCTCTGCCGATCACCAGATCCATAGCCATTGGAACATCCTCCTCGCGTGTGTCGTCCGCATATATAGCCTCATCCCATTCGGTTGAATCGCGCCGCTTTTTATGCTCCTATAGTCATATAATAAGCTAGTGATTTCCGCTGAGACGATGTATGGGCTGTGCACAGAGCCAGAGGACGACGTCAGCTTAGATCCACCCATAAGTCTTCCACGCTCATCATACTAAATGGACTTACCGTACATGTATAGGCAGAGCCATGCGCATGGAACAAAATCCATAATGTTCTTGTATCCACACACAGAATTATGCAGGCACATTAACGCGGAGGTACTGAATGGCAGAGAGTACACGATGCACAGACAAGAATGCTTGTGTGTGGTCTAATGGTGTTTTAGCGTGTTTTCGATCATAAAGCACACGAACGAAATATTTACTGCATACACGTGCTAGGCGTAGATTATGCATTCCGGAGGAATAACAAGCAGATCGGTTGGGTCCATACGAGGCGCCGCCGTGAAAGGGTGAACTGATGGATGAAGAATGTCATTGAAGAACAGCTTCTAGCATTGGAACATTCACAGCAGTCTGCTTTGCTCACCCTAATATATCATAGGCTTATTCTTGTATCTGCATGTCTCTGTTTCCCTCCCTCTCTCTGTTGTTCTTATTCCCCTCTTTCTGTCTCTCTTTGTCTTTCACAGTCTTTCATTCTGTCTCTTTCTCTGTATCTGTCACTGTGTCTATTCATTCTTTCTGTCTGTTAGAGTCTATATTTTTCTGTCTCTCTGCTTGTCTATCTCTTTCTCTCTCTGTTTCCATTCCTTCATTCTGTTGCTCATTATCTCTCATTGCATATTAGCATGTCTCTCTCTGTATCTATCACTGTGACTATTCATTCTTTCTGTCTTGCTTCGTCTCTCATTCTGTCTCTCTGTCAGTCTCATTCACTGTATTGACCTACATACGTAAAATCAGCAAAGCTGTTGTTCAAACGCTGTCAAATATATATTCAGTATTGACACTTTTAAGTCTTGGTCTACAGAGACTTAGTGCCTATACCAAGCCATGGACTCAATGACACGGGTTTTTGTCTAGATGTATGGATGACAGTCCGTTGTAAACTAAACTCGGTTCTATACAATTATAAGAGTTCTTTTTAGAAAATAATGATTTATTACACTGCCGCAGTCCTATCAATAGTTACTACTTCAGTAATCTTTCTAGACTACCTTGGTTATTTCTAGACTACTTTAGGCCTTTCTAAACCTCTCAGTTCTTTCTAAGCTATTGCAGTTCTTTGTAGAATATCTCGGTTCTGACAGAACCACTGACAGAACCACTCAGCTCTTTTTAGATTGGTCTAGTCACAATTATTTATCTGCATAGGGTGTACGTCACATATATTCCTTATGGTTGCTAGGATGGCTAATACACGTCTACTTCCATTGGCTCCTTTCATTCCATCTAGACTAGGAAACTAGAGGAATTTCATCAGCAGTGTCTTCGTGTCTTATTGCATTCTCATTCTGCATTCGAAATGAAATATCTTCATAAATTTACATTAAGGTATCTATCAGTAAATGATCAACAGCTCTATAGATCGTATACATGACCTCTGGAAAGCTGTAGGTCTATAACATAGCAACTGCATGTTGTGACATGTTTTGGTCACGCTATGCATGTCTTCAAAACCGTGGCACCACTGACCAAATGTCGCAGACCAAACTGACACTCTAAGATGTCTGTATGATTGCAGTCTGAGATGTTTTAATTGGCAGTATTTAATTGCTTTAAGCTGCCCTGGGTTTCAATAGTCGTACCTTTTAGGCCTTACTGCTATTAGCCAAAACCTTAATGCATTACTGGTTCTATCTATTCGCCATCGCTGATATACGTTGTTCTGTGACGTGTTTTAAATTGTACAATAAGTACTTATTTTTATAGGATTGTATTGAGTTGGGAAGTCGTGCATTTTTTATTGTGCGTTTTGTTTATTGTTTTAGTTGTTCTGTGTCAGTTGTTTTGCAGTGCTCAGACCGCTGTAAACACCATAACTTCAGCACTCGGTGTCAACCGGAATGTGCATGGCTCAGTGGTTAAGCCATTGAGTAGTTTCCTGAGTATTTCTATAGTGTGCTTCGTGACAACACTCTGGATAGGAATTATTTATCCAGGGCTTTAGAATGAAGTCGTCAGTTTGTATATTGCATGCAGCATGTCTTGCACTATGTCGCAGATCTGATCAAACTCGCGCTTATGAGATCTCGCTATCTGGATGCGACCCGTTATAGCGTCTCCATACGAAAGTTGGCCTAATGGATACCGAAAAGCATGAAACAACCTTAGTTGGAAAATAGGCATTTCCCAAGAATATAGTAAATCTTCGATCACTTGCAACATAATTACGTTTTTATGGTTCAATTCTCAAAGAGTCTGATAAAGCCGATTTAGCTTCATTTTCATCCAGTGATTGTACAGTGAATTGGACCATAAAAAGTCGGCCAATAACCATGCGTAACTCTTTCAGACGCCAGAGAAATGGAATTAAACAGAGTCCAGAAAATCTGATTTATCTGGACTGTAGCGGCCATGATTGCAAGGTCTTGATGGAGCCATATCTTATATGTTGCTGCATTGCATCGCCTCGACTGCTTCTTCGCGAGTGGTATACTTTATGAGAAGCGGACCAAATGGCACTGACCTCATAGAGGGAACCCATCTGACATCAATCAATTCATTCGTTTCACACTCCTAAGCAGACGCCTGCGAAGCCAATTCTCGCGGGAAATTGTATGCATTGAACGGTTCATAGTATCTAGTAAATCTGAAATCTTCGCGAGAAGAACTTCGTTTGCAGCCGAGGAAGAACGAAGCGGAAAATGAGTTTGCTACCTGGACATATCATCGCACCCGGCAAACAGGAATCCGGGCAGATTAATGTAAACACGACTGTTGTTGAATCTGTATGAACATCGTAGCTCTCAAGTTGCATGCTTTATTAATATTCATAATCTTCAGACTACACGATAACACCATCTATCATTTTGACAAGAGGAATGCTCATCCCTCTTCCTAATCTTGGCCCGCTGAAGCAGAAAGATGGCTTTGCAGATGGGCCAACAGCATCCTACTACAGTCGTCTCAAGGCCCGATGTTAGGACTGCAGCAGCTGGTTTCCCTACCGCCGCCGCCGCCTCAACCGTAGCAGCAACAGAGGTTAATACCAGCAGCGTAAGCCCTTTGCCAGCAAACGTATAAAAACGTCAAGGTTCCATTGCGGGACTTCGTAACTTACTTCTTCTACGCCTACTCGAAACTACAAAGCATGGCAAACATTTTACTAGCAACAGCAAATACAGTAATAACACATGGCTACACAGAACTGAATGCACGGACGCCACGTGTAAACAACTCAACTTTGGTCAACATTACTAAACAAAATTTCAAATTATTAAACCGATAATATTATATTATTAGGTGTAGACATGTTTTGTGATCTATATAGAAGGTTTTACACATGTAAGAAAAATTCTAAGCAAAGTAGTCAAGATGCGTTCTGTACAAAGCTCGAGGGTACGTACCATACGTATTCTATTTTTTTAAGGTACGTACGTATTTTAACGTATTCTATTTTAGGGTACGCGTACCCTCGAGCTCTGGTTCTGTATTAGTAAATCGTAAACTTGAAACTTATTGAGCGCTACTTAAGAGCCAAAGCGCTGGGCACCAGCTTATTCATAAGCACTCACAGGAGGATTATCTGAGAACTGGTTTGTGTTAGAGGTTTAAGCAAACAGAGGCTACATAGGTATAGTCCTCCAGGCACACAACTTCGATCGGCCTACCTCTGTTGGGCCGCGAGATTCATTTGTTTCCCCCATAGGACTGTCCATAAATTTTTTCATCGATCGGCTTCTCCGAGGCAACACCAGAATAAATTAGGTCCCCATTCGTTACGTGTCACTAGCGTTTAGCATAGAGAGCAACAGCCCCAAACCAATGTAGTATGGTGTCCTTGCGCCGGTTATCAAACTCATCCGTCAGTCGGTTGAAGGAAGGCCAGGAGAGAGAGAGAGAGAGAGAGAGAGAGAGAGAGAGAGAGAGAGAGAGAGAGAGAGAGAGAGAGAGAGAGAGAGAGAGAGAGAGAGAGAGAGAGAGAGAGAGAGAGAGAGAGAGAGAGAGAGAGAGAGAGAGAGAGAGAGAGAGAGAGAGAGAGAGAAACAAGGGATCTGTTATGATGGTGGGTGTGTTTAGGATGAGAGAAATTGTACAACGGCAGAATGGATGGGTTAGGGTAAGATTTCTTGAAAAGTGGAGCGTTTGTTTCAGATGGAAAAGTCTGAGATTGTAATTGTAATTGTAATTAGCAACTTCTATTGCGCCGGTGTATAATGCACAAGGCACTAACCGATGGCACACCAAAACCAAGCCGTAATCAGATAAACATCCAGAAGATCAGTCCGTAAGACAAAGGGGCAGCCTATCGTGTATAAGCAATTTGAAAGAGGTAAGTTTTCAGTTAAGAGCGAAATGACACAAGCAACTAAGCACAGCGCACAGACAGGAAGAGAGTTCCAGAAAGTAGGCCCAGCAACTGGCAAAGCTCGTTTACCAAGAAGTTGCAAGAACAGTTCTCGATTTAGATATTACCAGACAAAGATCAATCAATCAATTTCGTTTATTCACAACACCAAGCTGAGAGGTCGCAACTTGTTACAGGTAACAGATAGGAAAAATTGTCTAAGCTCTGACAGTTAGTTATTAAGATAATCAGATTACCTCATTGAATAATAATAAGTCTGGGGAATAAACACTGATTTTAAATATTGTAGTTGGCCAGAGTTCACAGTTTTATGTATGTATGTATATGGCTATTTATATAGCGCCTTACAAGAAACTCACGAAGGCGCTATGAACCTTAGCTTGAAACAAATTCTTTGCTGAACAGGACTCCATTGCAAAGATTTAAGTACAGAGGTTATAATTTATGTTTATATTTGGATGTATTAGTTATGGCTCTAGCCGAAGAGTTCTGAACTCTCTGCATGTGTGGCGCGGTGGTGTAGGGGTATGTTCGGTGCCTTGCAGCCGGAGGGTTGCGGGTTCGAATCCACCTCAAGCCGCCGCGAAGGGACCGTGGGCAAGTCCTTCACTCGCAATTGCTCATGCGCTTCGGCGTGAAACTCCGATTCAGTGTCCGCGCTGTAGTCGGGAGCGCCTCTGAGTAGAAATCTTGAAGGGGCGCTATATAAATATCTGAAATGAATGAATGACTTATTGATACAATAAGAAGAGATGGATAGAGGAGCTTGAAGCAGATAAAAGTGAGTAAGCGACGAGATGGAAAGATGCAAACAAAAAATTACGGAATTCACGATGTAGATCCAGGTTCCAGCTCAGCACGGGTCGAAAGCAGAAAAGTAGAGGCAGGTCAGAGGTGAAAGTGAGACAGAAGGAAATATTTTATAGTTGGATGGAAGAGTCAGGGATGGAAGAGACTGCTAAATTTAAGACGTAAACTTCTATGCCAAATATTGGTGTAGGCCTACACATTTTAAAAGAATAAGACCTTTTTTCAAATTTATATTGTCGTTTCATTTGCCCCGTATTTCTGCTTCGTTCAAAGCAAGTCTTTTTGAAAATCGGTCGAAAACTGTAGACATGAGTTTCTAATGCAGTGTGTGGTGTTTTGTCCAAAAGAACATTTAGACTTTTGAACACTCAGATTCCCGAAAGGGAATCATCACCAAGCTAAAACAATTGAGCCGTAGTGTTCAAAATCGGTCAAGGCAACTCGGCTGAACAAACAAAACCGATAAATATCCCCTAACGGAGGCAGACATAGGCAAGAGACGTGTTGGTGAAGGATTACAGAAACATGTTTACTGTAGAGATAAGTGAGTAAGGTTCAGTTGAGTGCCGTTCGATAAAATCAATTGTTGTGGATTAAGGAGTGAGTTGGAAGTCAGAATTCGTATAAGATTGTGAGACAGTTCAGTTAATTTGAAGATGAAAGGTAGATTAGAGATACGTCGGTAGTTAGAGAGAATCTTTATAAAGTGATGGTTTCTTGAGGCGTGGAGCGGCTGAAAGTGTTTGAAAAGGATGGGAAATTACCAGTAGATAATGAGCAGCAGATAATGAGATGTTAATTGCTTTGGAAATGTAACCAGCGTCTACTGCCATTAGAACACTGTGAATGTAGCTGCCGGGGTTTAATACGGTTATACGTCTGCTTTGGATTAGAAATACGGTTCAAATACCCGTACGGACCGTTGACTAGTTCTTTAGGATTTATTCTGAACCCATTTATCATGACCTAGAATAATAATAACTAATGTTTTTGCCAAGCCACTCTGTAATGTATTATGTCGTAGTCTTGGTGGAATGTTTGATTAGAATTGTCGATTATATAAGACCCTGTTACATAGATCCATATGTTGCATTCGGACTTCAAGATTGACGGACATACATGTACAAAGGGTCTTACAACTCCGCGAGTTGTTCGAACTTGTAGGGAGCATGCGTGCACTTGCTCAAATAGGTCTACCTTTACACGATCCGCATTTGATAATTATTATATCAATGAATATTGCAACAGAAGAAAATCCTGACATATAACAGGAATCGGTTGAATAGAAACGAAAACAGGCGACGCGTCAGTATAGACCCTATAGAGCGGGTAGAGGCCGCATACGAAGCCATTGATCATCTGCTTTGGCGGCGGCGGCGCGTTTAATCTGCACAACAGTATGAGCGCCATCTTTATTTCTCTTGGAACATAATTGGCAGTAATCAGCGTCATTGTCATTTCGTCCAGAGTTTTTATTAAACGCATTCGGTCAAGAGCACACATGCAGTGACTGGCTATCGCCCAGTCTGTGTGCACTAACAGTTGGTAATAAAAACAACGATTGGCAGTAATCAGACCAGCCAGACCGTTCCAAATGCAATTGCACTTACACAGCAAAGATAATTGTCTGAATAATTTACTGACAGTTTTAATAGTAAAGGCAGAAGGCACGAACAGCCTACATTATTAACACAGCAGCGAGACACCCTCTTCCAAGGAAACGCGGAATTATTTAGTTGCCGATGTCACGGAATGCTGCTCTTCGTGATTGTCTATTCCCAGGTTGAGTGCTCACAATTCGGAAATAACTTTGTCTTGGAGCACTAAAGACAGTAGTCAATACCAAAGAGATGCTGCTGATTGTTAGTGTGCAGCTTCCAATATATTGGGAACTTTCTTAATTATGGCCAGAAACGTTGACAAAGTCAAAGAGCAAGTCCTTCTTGCTCAAATTATATAGGCCCAATATAATGCAATGCAATTACTTATATATTATCCTTGAGTTGTCACAGTGCACAATTAAGACAACAGTCGATGGAGTTCAATCGTCATTTGTAATTAAGATAGGCAAATACAAGGTAAGGCAGGCATCAGTAAAAGGATGTTAGCTCTAGAAAGCTAACTATTTCTATTGCCAGCTTTCGATCATACTAGTATTTCCTTCTAAAAGCTTAGTACATTATTCATTCAGTTATGAAAGTAACCTACTATTGTTTCATAAACTGTATTGCGAACTCCTTATGCTTGATTGTCGCCTGTCTTCACGGTTATCTGTAATACAAAGTATTTTTCGACAAGCATAGCAATTATTGTTTAAGTTGAAAAATAATTACAGCTTTATTAAATTTATTGTGAACTCAAAAATCTTGACCTAGTAATTATACCTTCGACTATTCATGTGGTACTGATGTTAATATGCACTATTTACGTGCGCAAAATTGATGTCCGTGATCACTTTAACTGTCATCAGTGTACCAGTATACGAAAATCCTGGCATTGAAGCAAGCAATCGTCTAAATATCTACTTAAAATAGTTAATTGGACTGGAGTAATTGAATCGGTTAAACTGGATCCATCCGGCAAGTTAAACGGTAGAAAATACCAGAAAGTCTGCTGCTGACTGTCAACTGTCAACTGCACTCTTTCATTTTGTGCATGATATCTATATGGTCTATCGATTGTCCTTTACCGATAGAACAGAAACAGTGTATCAAATGTGCATTAAAGCGAAAGACAGCGGTCAGACAGAAGTGCAGGACCACGACTTGATGAGGCAGTTTCAGACTATAAACATTTTTCAGCTGAAATATTCAGTACAGTATTCAGGAGAAAAGAGAATTGCTCCAGTTAAACAGCAATTGAAGTATAATAATCTGCAGTCTTGTAATTCATACGCATAACGAAAAACATACCGCTGCCTTTTAAGAGGCACACATGAGCTGCCTATTCAGTTACGCGCCTATCTTTCTGCATTCAAACACTGTCTGTCTACAGTAAAGTCTGATCCATAGAATAATGAAGGATGGTCCGAAACCAAACATTGATTCAAGATACAATGCATGGTTGGAAAAACCGTGATAACATATTGCCCCAAAGACACAAATATTTCAGACTGAGAGCTTTATTGCTTCGACATGTTTTATATAAAGATGATCGCAAGAGAATATCACATGTCAGTTCTTATAGGCTAGCGACACGGTCGATGCATACATGTAGACTACTAACATGAAATGCCGACACACATTTGTGGCTTAGCGTCCCGTGGGTCTTTTCTTTCCCAGCTTAGAAGGAAAACAATGTGAAAAAACTGTTTCTTCTGCAAATCCATTTCTGTGATTGTACCGCATCACATAAATCCGATGCTATTCATTTGCACTTGCATGGGCGCTCGCACGTTAGGTCAAGGGGACACTTACCCTCTGGATTTTGAATCTAGATAAGTAACATTAAAAATATAATTAATTTTAAATAATTAAAATAGGTTATTCTGACATTTAGTTTGCTTGCTTGTTGACTTATACAAAGGAGCTTGTACATTGAGGTAAAGACACCGAATCATTAGTTATACAGCATGACGCTGATTAATAGCGTGTAGATGGTCGGTTTGGCTGCATGGTCACTGACCGGGGAACGTTAATTACTGGTGTAACCTATTCGATGTCTGGTTCCTTTGCATAACTGAAATGGCAAGACCCCCAAAATGATCCCAGTTCGACTCTGCTATTCATCATACCGCAGTCTTGGTAAATACACGTTTATAGTATTATTTACCAGTGATATTGCTGATAGGCATCAATTTTGGCCACAAATCTCGACACAAGAGAGGCTTTATCCACATAATTTGTGGACACTACGCGGATATGTTAGCTTTGTGATTTTGCCAGTAGGCCTACGTATTACCAGTATTACCATTGTGATATTTCGGCTAAATCACAAAGCTAGCATATCCGTTCTAGCCTCTACTCGATTGCAACTCCGACTACGGACTATGGAGGCTGTGTGTGATGAATAAGAGCTCATTTATATATAATCTCTTCAAACAAACTTGGAGGTGCTCCCAACCTGGCTGAACAAGACAAAAGCCGAATAGAATGGTCTTCGACGGCAGAGAGAGACAGAGACAGAGACAGAGAGATAGAGAGACAGAGAGATAGAGAGACAGAGAGATAGAGAGACAGAGACAGAGACAGAGAGAGATAGACAGACAGACAGAGACAGACAGAGAGCAGAGAGAGAGAGAGAGCAAAATATATTGTGGACGAATTCAGCTAGGATATTCGACTACTTCAGTTTTTTCAAATTATTTACAAGTAGTTGTACAGAGTCAGCATTGGGGTTTTCCGCAACAGTTCATTACTTACATTATTTGTATTATATATATATATATATATATATATATATATACACATACATTTTTGTGAATTATTGTCTTCTTTAATTATGTTGCAATCTTGATTTTCAACTATTACAGAAATATATCTTCAAATCCATAACTTCCTTACAACCAATGACTATGCCCATAAACATTCGCACATATTCCGATATTGGTCCTTCATTGGTCCCATTTCGGAATATGGGTAAGTCTGCAGGATTTCTGCTTCCCTCAAAAAAAATGTTTGTAAATGGCTCTGCCTCCCTTGTAGAAATTTCTGCGGGCACCCATGTACACATGTAAATAGATGTTACGCCTTAAAGTTGACTATTTAAGAACGAGGTTAAGGAACGATTGGCTGGTCACAAAATAAATGATTGATTGATTGAACGGAGGTGAATATTTTGTGATTCAGTGCTGGGTTCTGGGCGGCATCAAATACTGCGCTTCTGAAAGGCTTTTGCTGTGAGAAGCGCTTTATAAATAGCCAAGTACAATACAATACAATACATCGATGGCGTCATGGTCCAAAGATGTGAGATTCACTGTCCAGTTCTGTCCATATTCCGTCAGTTCTCTGATGTCATTCAGGTCTAAACTTATGCCTCATTCTTCTGAACCTGCGTATTCATCGTTTCCGGGATTCTCTAACCGTAGACTAACGGACTACATTTCCTACTACAGTAACTGTTCCACTTTAAGCGATGATCGTGCATTATGACAACGGTCATTAATCGTAATCGTAATCGTAAGCGTAATCCCCAAACTTCTAAAGCACCAATCGAAAGCCAGAAGCAGGGCACCAGCTTATTCACGAGCGTGCGTCTAGTCAGAGGGGTTGTCCAAAAGAGTAGTCCGGAGGTTCGAGTCCGGTTTGAGTCTGGGTAAGAGTTCTTGAAGAGGTGAGTCTTTAGTTTTAGTGGAAAGCCTGAGGGGTGATGTATCAGAATGAGGAAGGTGATGGTGAGTGATTGGCCATGATGGTTGGGGAACCGAGAAAGTGTTTTTTTTTCTTAGATTAAACTCGACCAGTATATTGTTCAACATACGCCTTTCATTGTTTGAAAGGAATTATATATTATAATGAAAGTCTGAAACATAGTTTGAACGAAATAGCAATACACTGATGTAACA
Organism: Aporrectodea caliginosa; assembly: GCA_020284085.1. Lineage (NCBI taxonomy): Eukaryota > Metazoa > Annelida > Clitellata > Crassiclitellata > Lumbricidae > Aporrectodea > Aporrectodea caliginosa. The sequence goes on from JACEVL010000469.1 coordinate 697,359, forward strand.
AAAGAAAAGGCTTAGGGTCGTTATTCGGGTAAAGATTAATTTCCTGATCACAGACTGCAGTAAATAACAGACGTCGACCGAATAAACACCGCCATCTCCTGTCAATTCTCTGCGGTTCTATTGTAACTACGAATCGTCTTGTCTATATCCGGATGATCCATCCAATCGTACGGTTTTATTCCTCCCACGGTGCACGGCTTGCGACCGGTCTGTTCGTGACTTGCTTGCTGATTATCGTTATCGTCTGTTTTGTTGTATACGATCCAAACTTTTACGGTCTTAAAATGGCCCAGCAAATTTGACCGGGGATTATTCAGCAGAAAAATAAGTCCACGACCTCGTCCTGCAGCGTATTTCACAACAAAGGGTGAAATGGGTACTATATATACTCCTTTATTGAAACATTTAGTTGACAAACCTCATCTTAGTACAAAGAGAGAGAAACAAATTTCTAGTAGACAAGATGTCTAGCATATTTGCAGCATGTAGGCCTATGTATATGCTTAGGTTGAGAACGGTGTTTTGCAGGCGATCGTGCATTAAGATAGCGTGTGTTTATCTTACAACCGACTGATTGAAATCCCAGCTTCAAAGAGTTGTTAAGACAGAGCAGCCAACTGCGGAAACACTTTAACACGGTTACCGTATTCATCTCACACAAAATCAGTCAATACAGCAGAACATAAGCGAATGTATGCAACACTCACCATCGCATGAATTTCGTGCAAAGTTAACATGTAATTTCGCATGCCTTACGTTTATTTACCGTGTTCAGGTAGCATTAGCATTGCCTTTAGAAACCAATTACTTAGAAGCCAAACACACGCACCGCATCTGCAATCCGCACGACACAAAAGAAATATACAGTTGGCAGGGTATAGATGTCATGCAACTCAAATCGAATGAGCATGCTAAACAGAATTACAGAATCCGACAGTGTTAATAACTGACCTTACGAGTAAACAGCATTGCATGTTGAATATGTATTATCTAGACACTTCCTATAGCGCCTTTATATACACCACAAAAGCGCTGCCTGCGCCAAACTATATGACGCTATAGTCATTAAGAATAATAAGATAGTCAATAAGCTCAGAAATACCGGTCGAAGAAAAAAATCAACTGGAAGACCACAAACTAGGCCACATTAAAAGCCCGAATGAACGAAATTGGCAAACAACATCCGCATGTGACTGACTAGCTAATCAAAAATGATACGCTAGAGAAAAAATGCAGTTACCTTAGCTACGCCACGTTCGCAGTTGATTGTGAGAAAAATACTGAACAAAACTATCGTGCTGAAAGCATGCAATTAGGAAAAGAAATTAAAACAGTTAAGTATAGGCCTACATTCCCACCGTGATCATTACTTAGTCTTAGAGTAAGCTTAATGTTAGGATCCTCGACAGTACATAGTTCAAATGCAGTTTATGTATTTTACTAAAGAACCCGAGTTCTTTCACAAAACAGACAACGACTTTTAAATGAACGACAGAAGCATTCAACATGTCGTCCGGTGGCTATATCTCAAACCCACAGAAGGCTGGAAATTAGGAAATTGTGAGAGGAAGAAGGTAATGCTCTTTCCCATATATTCTGTCGGAAACAACGTGCATCACAGAGGTTTATTACCTCGGCTGGAAACGTCACTGTTACGTTCGGTGAAACGGCGTAAATCAAGCCTTGTGAAATATTCAGGCGTCTGATTAGCGCACGGTCTGCAGTTCTTCGAGAGCTGAGTCTCAACCCGCCGACTAAGGGTCGTCTCTTCACTTCGTATGCTAAAAGTCAATAACGCTTAAGTGTAATTATCTCTCAAGACGTAATCTGCTTGGGTAATGAAGCAGTTGCGTGCACGTAAGAATGCCATCGATACTCTCTCTTCCTCAGATAGAGCATCGCTGAGGTGCGGCATGTTCGTGTTAAATTTCGCAACAAATGTTGGCACATGATCAAATTCTCATCGCCTCGTGAGATTCGACATTTCGGTCTCGCTGGGGACGTTTTGCCGCTTATTATTGAAACCTTTTCTACAATATGTCAACATGGCATTGTGTAGCCTATCATTCACGAACCGTAGAAAAGACTCGCAGGTTTCACAATTGTTTTCTATACAGATTTACTTCATTTTTGAATGGATGGTCCTGCGCTTAAATGGATCTCAAACATTGGAAGTGAAAGGTATAGCAGTAAAGATTTACTCTAGATTATTTGATTTAAAAAATTTATCGGATGTGATCTTTAAACCTATACAAGCTTACTCTTCTCCAAGATACTGTAAGGGTAGTCTTTTATAGTCTATTCGGGCCTATAGTGTGATGTGATCTATAGATCTGACCTCTGGTTTCTCTGCTGGACAGCCACGCGCACCACATATCCGGAATAGAACTTTTATTGTTACTGCATGTGTAACGCCCGCAGAGTCAGTAAAAGCTGAAGCCGAGGCGCTAAGCAATATTATTGTGAATGAAGCGCTTGCTCAAGGTACCTATATAGAAATCACATCAGATGAGGTTCGAACTCGTACTCTTCGCGTAGCAAATCGAATACTCTGACGAATCAGTTACTTCTAGCCTCACAGTTCCGTTAATTCTTGTCATGATTTATAGCAGTCATATTAAACAAAATCGTTTAGTATTCACTCCAATTCGATCCAGACTAAGAGCCTCAAAATCAGACGCAAGCCAATAATTTTCACATTGATCTAAGCATAATGTACAAATTCCATTAACTTTATAAGTCAATGCAATACGACTTCGATCTGTGTGGTACAGTATTCCAACAACAAAATTTGAAAAGTTCAACGCATAATGTCTGTAGAAATGCGTAGAATAAAATACGTCAAAAGCAATCAGTTGAACTACATGGAATATCGGGTTGACTAGACAGCTGAGAAGCAGCATCTGGAATAGACAGATGACGTTTTCTGCACTAAGCAAAGCGCTCCCAGTGAACTCTACCTCAAGGTCTCATTGTACTAAGTAGGTTTCTGGGCTGCGTAGTAATAAAACAGTTATCACATGGCGTGTATGCCCGAGTGTGGCTCGACTCGGTCCGTAAATAGGAGCTAGAGCCGAAATTAACCGACGAATTCGGTACTGTGCAGGTGATGAGGCGAGAATTCCGGAGATAAAGATGAGGTAATTTGGACGTGAATCGATTTGGCCCAAAAGATCTGGGCCTGCATAGATTGAGCAGCAATCGCAGGGCTTACATACTACGTACTGCTGTATGTATCGTCGTTATTATACCAGCATCGGCTCATAGTTCTTATAACGCGTTCATATTTCGGTTGCTCCGGGTGTAGTAGACATTCGTCGCCCAGGTTGCATGGTTTAGTGTGAACCCTACTTGCAAACAGTAACTAAGAACGAATAGTGGTTAAAAATTCCAGTTGGTCGACAGTATGCATTGGCGCCTTATAAAGCCACGCAGGTCACTTCCCCACTTCTAGGAATGCTTAGGTTATGTGTAGCCATGGCAACGGACCGCATGCACAGGGCTGCCATCAGTTCAGCGATCTAGACAGCTCCGCCCATTCTTGCCAGTCGCCATGACAGCGCAGTTGTCCAGCGAACCCTATTATATGCAGCTGCAGAGCTCAGATGCAGTCGTCCATCGGGGTTTAAGTCAAAGTGAACAACGGTTCGCCATAGTTTAAGCCGTGTACTGCAGCAGTCCGGCGTTTCTCTCCTAGACAAAGCCTAGCCATAGAAGGAAGGCGGCGACGTTAATCATCTCATCATGACATAGCGTCGTTAACAGAAGCTACCTAGACGAAGATATACGGTGTGCTACAATGACTATATTATGCTGACACAATGTCTAGCTGTCTGTCTCGCTGTCTGCCTGTCTGCCTGCCTATCTGTCTATCTGTCTGCCTATCTGTCTGTCTGTCTATCTGGCAACGGAAAACATATGACCATCCGCGCGCACAGAAAGGCAGAACATCTGGGTTCGTCTGATATATAACGAGATAAGTCTGGCTCATTCTGCCTCTGTCATGATATTGCGCCATTAAATCTCCATATGCACGGGGGCAATAACAGCGAACTGACATTTTGCCTTATTTATGTGGTGCACGTGTCCTTCTGCTGGCAGAATAAAACATGTTCCATATTCCCATTTATTTCTTAATTCTCCGATTTTTTAGGATAAATATCTCGTGACACCGGAAATTAAATACGAAGGTTGAGTTATCATTTATGTTATTTGTTTTCAGTTGCTTCACGGATTCCATTAACAACTGCCTGCACAGAGCAAACCAAATGCATGTGCTCCTTCAATCGCTCTCGAAACAGGATGTGGCAGGTTGCAATACACATTTGTTGCTATATTGTTATTCATGTTGTTATATTTATTAAGGGTGTAAACGAATGAAAAGGAGTTCAAGATGAATGTGAAAGACGTCCTTTGGCAGACTAATGGAGTCCCATATGAATAGCTAGTAGCCTGCCTTCAAGCGTCATTGGTACGAAGCCACATTAATCACCTTTGAGAGTTTACAATATAGAAGCGCCATATAAGTAAGTAAAACGATTCATGCATGCATCTTGGCGGCTAGAAACAAAATCCCAATTTTCACCTGATCTTCGTGTTCAACTTTTAAATGACGGACATTTCACTTATTGACTAAGTAACAGTCACTAATATGCCAAAAATTAATGGAGAAATTTGGTTTCACGAGATCCTGGTGTTCAAAATTATGTTAGTTATGAATAGGTCAGGTTATTACAAATAATTAATTCGATTGGCGCGTTAAAATTCGCTGTCTTTTTGTGTTGATTTCGTCATCATATGGGTGTATCGAACACCAGTGTTACACCACTGAACTGAAACCAATGTGCAAGACATTCTTCTGTTTACATGTAATGAAATTGTATTATATTGTATTTTCGTTTATTGGTCAGCTCTAGCTGTCATAACGCAGCTAGTTATATAGTTAGTTATGAAATTAATCATTGATTGATTCGGTTTCTCGCATAGACCCACCAGAAGCCTTCCTATATGGAAGTAGTTTGTCAGCGTGGTTGACCTTGATCCAAAACGTCGTCGATAGTCATATAAAAGTCGAATTAAGTTATCAGCGTAATATATCATGTAATATAGGCCTATCATTGAATATATCAGGTAATATATCATGCAATATTCGTCGTCTCGAGTCGATGTGGAGCAGTAGCTCATAATCTGTGGAATCTTCAGGGACGAATGACAGATGATGAACTGTCGTCTTTGTTCTTTCCTTCCATCTTACGACCGACAGACCAACCGTCCGACCGACGGGCATCAGGGAATGAACGGAAGAACGGACGAATGATAGGTAGATCTCGTTAGAAATGATCTCTCGTTTTGATCATTAGACTCAGGCGTCCATTTGGTCTTCTGTTTTGTCTTTTAATACACGCATAGCACATTCAACATCGCAGCATCGCTGGTTCCTGCTTCTAACGCTATTGTACTTCATAGAACTATGCTACTGCGCGAGGCTGATCAAAGCGGTTGAAAGGATTGCTTGTTCGCAAACAGTGGATTTACAAGCCTCACGTGGCTAGGAAATAATTCCTGATTGTTCGCGGACATCAGCGACTTCCTTTCTATCACATGATGCTTTTGAGGTGCGAGGTTCAGAAACACTGGGATGTCATTCCATTGAGTGCTCTAATGCGCTTCTCTTGAACTGGCACTATGTAATTACGGTTACAATTTCAAAGCAACAGGTGGATGGTCATTGCTTAAGCTCATCTCTTGACCATCCTTATGTTGAATGAAAGTCCTATTCGCAGAAGTCACGTCAGTTCTTATCGTGTTCTTCTGAAACGGGTTGGCCACTCAGTTCGCCCGACTGTCAAGCGCCTCATTCTGTATTCCGAGTCAAACCCTGGAGTAACTTACTCCAGGGTTAGATACTAAGATATATATTATATATATAAATATATAATATATATATAATTATATAATATATATATAATTATATAGTATATATATATATATATATATAGGTTTGCATACCGTGATCAGAAACCAATGCAGGATCTATATGCAGGACGTCTTTGACTGAAGTGTCGTATAGTCATCTCTTGTCATGACCAAATCGAGAAAGCGACCGGCGACTCAGTGGATTCGCTCGATGCATGATCTCAGCTCATCCCCATATGGATGTTAAGGTCTCCTATACTATAGCTAACAGCTGACTATATTGTAAAGCGACGATGTTTTCAGCGAGATATAGGCCTTAGTGGATTGAATCCTACGGTGAAGATCATTATAATGCGACATCTGAGGTGTATTTGTGTCATATTTCAACGACGAAGAAACGTCATGGCTGGTGATGACCTTGGCTTTCAGACTGCACTTTCTGCGTCATTATACGTCTCAAGCCGCAGTCCATGTACAGAAAACTGTCGCAGACAGCACAAGATGTGGTGCTGGATGGAGAACAAGCACGCTATAGTTGGAGCCACTTGTGGCATTTTATGTGGTCGATCACTTTAAATGATAGAGATCGGCCATTATACATGAACAGTATATATTATAGTATATACGCATGTATGTATTGTATGTATACATGTATATATATATCCTGTTGGTCCGAATCGATTATGACGAAGTAAGAAACCGATCAAGACTTATGACAACTATATACAGGTCTGCATATCTATATAAGCATGTACATCCATGCATACATTTCATATATTATATATATATGTGAAAATATAAATTTATGTGGACTATTATGCAGTCTTTGATGTATAGGACTATGTCTATCGATGTATAATACACTAGTTGGCCTATACTATTCTGGGGAAAGCTTGGAATTGGTCATAGTTTTCTGTTTATTCAAGATCTGATCGAGATAGCTATGGAACAGCTCTAAGAATGATGGTTGATCTGATGTCAATCTAGCTTTGGCATTCTGTGATAAGTGCATTCTTTGCAAGAAGCCGATAAAATGAGTCTATAGGAGTTGTTTCTGACTGCACGCGTGTCGTCTGCAGTTCGAATCCCATATAGGAAACTTTTGACTTCCCACATTAGAAGATCGTACTGACCAACTATAAAGTAAAACGGTGAAGATATACGGTTTATGTGCATGCACGCCTATATGCATGGAAACTATAGCCAGAACGACGCAAAGTAGAATATAGAAATACAACAACCGAACGCCTTTAATCTTACATCCAACGGATATATTCAGTTCATTCAATGTCTAACCCGAAATGACTACAGTAACTGTTACGTCGCCTTCAATGATTGGCCGCAGAAGATTTAAACTGCTCTTAAACTTTAGATTCCTAAAGCACAGAGCACAAACCTATTCACGAGCGCTGACACCCAAGCGCTTGTTCGATCACCTTATTCGATCATAGAACTTTTCTGGTCGAGGATTCGTTTCAAATCTGCCTATGTGTTTGCAAATTAATATCAGCATTAGTGAACAAGAAGTCGTTATCCACGCTGCTTGTCTTACAAGTAGGAGAAAAGGTTTGATCACAAGTTCTTTGTGTTCAATATCCTTTCAGACGCTACCTATTTGTTTACAAGTTTTACACAACTGTGCACCCAGCAACATGAAAGGCTGAGACAAGATATCATCGTCATAGATTCAATGCTCAATTATATCAGTTACGTAGACATGTTATTATCGCTGCAGACATCCAAGATTAGTGGAAAAGATTACTTCAGAATTACATATTATAACCGTTGAAAGCCTTTTTATTACGTTATAATATAACGTAATAAAAAGGCTTTCAGTCGGCAATATTCCTGTAGGGGATTGTATGATGTGACTATTGGCATAGCAACATAGCATGGCATAAAAACTAGAGTATGAAAATAGGTCTGGAAACCATACTATTCGAATGAGCTTATTATTCGTTCAGTCGAAATAGACCTGGAGCGATAAATCTGATTTAAGTGACGTGTTCTCATCTTGCGTCTCTGAGGCGGCCTCAGCAGCCATGGAGAGCTGCAGCTGGGCTTCACCGACGTAGATCTTCATGCGAATTGCAGAATAAGCTGTTTCTATAATGTGCCACCACTGTGTTCTCTCTTTCTATCCGTGTGTCAGTATGTCTCTTACAGGATCTTTCTACATGTATGTCTGTTTTCCTGGCCGCAAATCCGTTAATTACCGCTGATGCACCAATTTCAAACCTTACTTATAAAGCAGTATATGGTAGGCTATGCTTTGCCAGTAAAACAATGAATCCTTCCTGCCAAACGCATTTGAGTTGGCATTATGGCGTGTTGTATGCTTATAAGGTATGTATGTATGTATGTATGTATGTATGTATGTATGTATGTATGTATGTATGTATGTATGTATGTATGTATGTATGTATGTATGTATGTATGTATGTATGTATGTATGTATGTATGTATGTATGTATGTATGTATGTATGTATGTATGTATGTATGTATTTGGACGCTTATATAGCACATTTAAGAACACCAATGGCGCTGTAACACGGCTATCATACAGGTCCGAAAAGATGCGCTTTAGGATGAAATGAAAATGTTGTCTGACTACTGAGCTATTTGTGTGGGTAAATGTCTAATTTCCTATGGAAGAGACCCGTTCCATGAAGATGGCCTAACACACAACTGCATGGATTGAATAGACTGAATAGACTCAACAAGAACTCTTTAACCGACTTGTTTGGCAGCTCAGTCCAGTCAAAACAACTAAGTTTCCAGAAACTCCTTGTCGTTGTACAACAATTCTACAATTACAAACATGTTTCAGTGATCCTTGCCTGCCTGAACTGTACTGCTCAGAGTCTATATGGCTCAGTCCAGTGAGATTATTATGCTAACATGCATTCGCATAAACTGACTTATGCTTGCATACGCCCTATATATCACTTCTGGTCTTGATTTTCTAACTCTTCCTACGCAAGTGCGCCATGCTGCGTTGGTTTTGGTTTGTATAGAGCTCGACTAAACCCTATCAGTTTCAGACTGTTTTTGCCACGGACTGCTTTCCTATACCGGTGATTGTTCTGCAGGATTTCGACCAGTTTGATCCAAGGCTGGAGTTTACATATCGGTTTCACTTAGCAGAGTCCATGGGTTGGATCCTAATGCATTACTGTAACAGTTGTGGCGCTGCAGTAGTTATAATAATAGATCATATGACTGTGAGAGCATCTGACAGTGGGTGGGATGTAATGCCCATTTAGTTGCGGTTATAAAATCAGAAAATCGCAGGGAGTTACGCAGATCTGCATAGACAACCACCCCTCAAGGAAATAACTAAGAAACTAACAACGCACCCAAAGAACAAATCAACTATCAAAAGCCTTTTGAAGACGATTCTAATTCGCTGCCCTTAGCAACCGAAATTGAACTTTAGAATTGGTCCGTGCCGGTCCTCTAATATGGGAAATTAAAGCTTCCTACTTGGATTCGAACTGTGCAGTTAGAAACAACTCTTAGAAGAACTATTTTCTTTAGGGAACTTTGGATGTTCGTACGTAGCAGAATATGATTTGGATAAGATGTAATCCCATTTAGTTGCGGTAATAAAATCAGAAAATTGCCTATTCAAGAACAAAGCCTAGTTGTTTTGATCAAAGGGAATGCGAAAGCAAGCCATTCAGAGGAGAATGCGAGAGAAAGCCATTCAAAAGGGAAAGCAAGACAAATAAAACGAGGAGAGAGGAGGAGGAGAAGTAGGGAACCAGTAGAGATAGAAATAAACAACGAGAATGACAGCAGCACAAAGATAGAGAATAGAAGTAGGAAGAGGAGAGAGAAGAATAGAAATAAAACGAGAAGAACGAAAAACAGAGAGAGACGTCGGAAATGAGGACGAGAACGAGTGATTTAGAAGGAGACAGAAGGATATCAGAAAGAAATAAGATGATAAGGAGAAGAAAGAGGAGGTGGAGGAGGAGGAGGAGGAAAAGAAGGAGAAGGAAGAGGAGGATGACAAAATGGAAGAGAAGAAAGAAGAAAAAATAGAAGGAGCAGGAGGAGGAGGAGGCGAAGGAGGCGGAGGAGGAGGAGGAGGAGAAGGCGGAGGAGGAGGCGGAGAAGGAGGAGGAGGAGGAGGAGGAGTAGGCACTGTCGTCCAAATGGAAATCCATCGGGCGTCTACGCAATTGATTTCATATATTGACTTAGAGGCGAGTTGCTCGGAGCAACGGAAGACAATATTAGTCGCCTTGATTATTATTCGCCGAGGATTATGCCTAACGGTCGTTTGATTGCGGCTTATTCGATTATTTGGGCGTACACGGACATATTGGGTGTGGCCAAGGATTACAAAGGCAAGAACGGGCTCAAGTGCAATTTCGATCGAGTAATTAACATAATTCATAGGACCTTTGTTTCATTTGATTGAAAATCATTAATTTTCCTGGAGCATCAGTTAGTAAATGTGGGCTTTTTGGACACTGCCAGCTTAGACTTCATCTGCGCATTGGCGCGTGGTAGGCTAAGTCAGGACCAATCAATAAGAGACGAGGCTAGGTCGGCAGCGTAGCCCAGCTTACGTCCAAAATTCAGAGGAACATGAAATTATGTAGCGCGTTGTCTAGTTTATTCGTCAGCCCATGACCCAAGGCATGTCATTACATTTTAGACATCCAGGGTTGACTGATGCAACAGCCTCCTGGCGGGTCTGCGGACTTGTCAGCTAGAGCGGATACAGTCGGTGCTTAACTCTGCCGCACGTCTCATATAATTATGGCCGGACACCATCCAATCACGTCACCGATCTGCTGCGCGACATCCTACACTGGCTGTGGCTGTGTGCGTGTTGCTCAACGGATTGCGTACAAACTGTGCTTGATAACTTACAAAACAGTGAATAATCTTATACCAGAATACATCACAGACTTCTGCATTCGGGTTGCAGCAACCGGAGCAAAATGTAGGCTAAGATCCTCATAAAAAGATCTTCTACATGTCCCGCGGTCTTCTACTAGTTTTGGCGACTGTTCCTTCTCTGTCGCTGGGCTTTCTGCATGGAACAGTCTTCCCGACCATCATGTGAGGAGTGCGTCATCTCTGGATACATCTAACTCACAGCTTATGACCTATTTTTTTTAAGCAATCAATATGATTGTCACTGACTTCTGTATTCATGTACAACGCCCTTTCCTTCGGCCTCGGCTGAGCTACGGCGCTTTACAAATCGTCTTATTATTATTATTATTATTATTATTATTATTATTATTATTATTATTATTATTATTATTATTATTATTATTATTATTATTATTATTATTATTATTATTATTATTATTATTATTATTATTATTGTTGTTGTTGTTGTTGTTGTTGTTGTTATTATTATTATTATTATTATTATTATTATTATTATTATTATTATTATTATTATTATTATTATTATTATTATTATTATTATTATTATTATTATAAACTACAATAGACAAGGATGCATTAGCTGTCGACTAAATTGATATTATTATTATTATTTTTATTATTATTATTATTATTATTATTAAAACGTGAGTATATTTTAAATGGAGGTAATATTTAACTACAAATCTATTCCACAAGTGTCATTTAGGCCTACTATAGTTACCGTAATGTATCTTCATCCCATAATATCCATTTAATATCATTATTAAACATACACTCAAACTGATCTAATTGTGCTATCTGATATAGTTTTAAATTTATATCTTTATATTATTATTATTATTATTATTATTATTATTATTATTATTATTATTATTATTATTATTATTATTATTATTATTATTAAATAAATTTGTAACGCGCGCAAGGTCACACCGAAATGTGAATCTGAGGCGCGGATAGTCAGCCGCCAGGTGAAGATGCACTTAGATTTCTAAATCCTTGAAAGCCAAGGAGAAATAGTGAGTTTTGAGCAGCTTTTTGAAGGAAGGAAGTGAAGTCGAGCTACGAAGAGAAAGTGGTAGTCGATTCCATTCCTTTGGAGCAGAGGCGTGGAATGCACGAGAGCCCATAACTGTTCTGCATCGTGGCTCAGCTAGAAGACCTGTACTTGATGATCTCAGGCAACGAGGAGGGATGTAAGGAGTTAGTAGTGCATGAATATAGGTAGGTGTGCTGGTGCTGAGGGCTTTGTAGGTCAAACAGGCCAATTTTAAATTTTTATACTGAACATGAATATTTGTAATATATGAGTTTTCCTTTATCACAAACGATTATCGTTTATATAAATAGGCCTACTATTATTACTCATCCTAATTACAATGACAAAATTATTATGTATGTCGATTCTTGCATCGACGTAATTTGTAAGCAAGCATTGCGTGTGTAACACTGCCATGCATTTTATGCTTCTAATGCGCATCCTTAGTCATACACGTATATCTTTTACCGAGCATCCACATCGTGAACGCACTTTCCTGAATGCAAGTATAATGCTATTATGGCTTGTTTCTTTGAGAGTCGCATTCTATTAACGTTTAACCTTGTAATGAATGTGTAACGTTGTCATGCATAAAATGCAAGCATGTGTATCCTGATATCGTCTGCTGTCATGGTGCAGAGCACGAGTGAGCAGCAACCAGTGGGGCCTGCCAGCAGCGAGCGCAGTGGTCGTCAGCGGGACGTCAGTGGGTCGACCGCAGCAGCGAAGGCCGGGCGCCGCCGTCAGCTGCCGAGCTCGGCCGATTTCGTCACCGTCCCCAGGGCCTCTGCAGGCTGCAGCCGCCGCTGCTTGAACGAACTCTATCGATTTCAAAAACCTAATAGGGATCCAAGCTAAACAGAGGAACTTGAGCTTTGTCAAACTGGCTTTGAGCTCGAATCCATTGACGTTGTCCCATTGTGCGTTTGCAAATGGCGGATTAAAGACCATACTTACTTACTCACTTACTTACTTGTTCTTTCGTCATATCAACAATCACATAGAATGCATCGTTCGAGAGTTGTAATCGTAATGTATTTATGTATGCATCTGGATTCTGGACACTCACTATGACGGCGTCTTTTAAGTATATCAGAAAAACACAGCTTGCGCAAATCTAAACTATGCTAAAGTAATTCACAAATCTAAAAGTTAATCAATCAGCGAATTGTGTGCGCCCAGGTGTCCAGCAGAGTGACCATGCACTGGCCAACTCTCGCAGACACGTAGAGCCCAACCGACAGCCATGGATGGGCTGATAGTAGACACCGTTTTCGAAGTCCCCTGGACTACGTATACTGTCGTAGAAGAGGAGCGATACCGTGTAGTCTAAGTTCAATTCGATTAATTCGTTTCGCATTATGATACACTGCGAAAAGAGTATAATGGATAAATCGTATCGTATTTGAGAATTTGTGAAGCTCCTCTTATAGTATTAGCTATTCAGCGTGACAGCCCGAGGAAATAATAAAGTCTTCAAGCAACGAATGGCAAGGGTGGGACCCCCGCTAAAATCTTACTACGGATTGAGGGAGGGAGGTCATTCCACATGGAAGGGCCCACGATAGCAAAGGCAGGATGTTGGGCAGTGGCAGTGCTTGCCCGGGGAACTAGGAGATCAAGTCGATCCGCAGACCGGAGACGGCGGAAAGAGACAGCAGACAGAGGTTTGCGCATTAAGTCGCAAAGATATTTAGGAGCTAGACCCTGTTGAGTTCTTAAGACTGAAAGCAGTACCTTGTATTGGATGCGAGAGGCAACGGGAAGCCAGTGTAGGACATCAGTCAGTCACTGTTCATCGGTTATGCACGACGCCTTGATTTCATCAGTTTCAGGCATATTGAGCGGGTATAAGTATGTCCTTGAGTTGCAAACTTGGAGGCGCAGAGACCCACCTTCGTGTAATACGGCGACTGATAGCTTACGCGCTCGTCTGCGATGCTGAATGAACAATTGTACATAAGATGTACGCATGTGTCTACACTTTTACTTAGGGAATTTTATGAACCTGATAAAGCTCTAATTTCATTGCACGATCGTGTGACGGCTTCTTGTTCGATCATAATGATTCTAAACTATAGGCAATTAAAATGCAAACTGTGACCTTTCGAGCTGAAAGTGTTTTCGAATAAACTTGCCTAGAAAGCATAGTGGCCACTCACATGACATGAACTCCATTTGGTCTAATATAATAATTACGAGAGACATTGGCGATAAGCAGCTTACAGGAAGTTATGCCACCTGTATTTATAGAACAGGCAAAAGCGATTTCCATAATCTCCGGGCATCGGACGTAATGTAATGGCTGGCAACTTGTGTGCCAAGAACAACAGAGCGGAAAAGACGGTCGATCGGATTGAATATGGATGAGGAGGATGAAGAGGAGGAACAGCTAATGTGAAACCATCCAATGATCCCCAGACGGGTCATCTTGGGCTTTGTGCATGCATGCGCTAGCTGGGTAGCATTGGTGAAGCACTTCACGAATCTGCCGAGTATCTTGTTGTCTTTCTGATTATCTGTCTGTCTCCTCAATTTAGATCGTCTCTCTTTCTCAGTGGACTAGAATTGATCGGATTATAGATGGACGTTGTCGCAACATCGATTTCAAGCTTTGTCAACACATCGCTGTAGAACTTACAATAATTAATTAATTGATCAGATAGTAATAAGTCTGAGACAACGTTCTCCAATAATGAACTCTTCACGCATTGGATTATTACTTATCAACACACATGCACATGCTCACAAAGGCTAATTACATACGTGTGTGCGAGTGGGGCACAGCGGTCGATCATGTGGTCTGACTGATTGGCTTCGATTATACTAGAGATTATTATTTTGTAGGGATATTGAGCATGTGTTTCACTTAAAAATTGTTCGTGCTTCAGATTTACCCACCTGCCGCAATAAATGCAATATAATAATGATGATTATAAATAATAATAATAATAATAATAATAATAATAATAATAATAATAATAATAATAATAGTAGTAGTAGTAGTAGTAGTAGTAGTAGTAGTAGTAGTAGTAGTAGTAGTAGTAGTAGTAGTAGTAGTAGTAGTAGTAGTAGTAGTAGTAGTAGTAGTAGTAGTAGTAGTAGTAGTAGTAGTAGTAGTAGTAGTAGTAGTAGTAGTAGTAGTAGTAGTAGTAGTAGTAGTAGTAGTAGTAGTAGTAGTAGTAGTAGTAGTAGTAGTAGTAGTAGTAGTAGTAGTAGTAGTAGTAGTAGTAGTAGTAGTAGTAGTAGTAATAGTAATAGTAATAGTAGTAGTAGTAGTAGTAGTAGTAGTAGTAGTAGTAGTAGTAGTCGTCGTCGTATTAGTAGTAGTAGTAGTAGTAGTAGTAGTAGTAGTAGTAGTAGTAGTAGTAGTAGTAGTAGTAGTAGTAGTAGTAGTAGTAGTAGTAGTAGTAGTAGTAGTAGTAGTAGTAGTAGTAGTAGTAGGAGCAGCAGCAGCAGCAGCAGCAGTATCAGTAGCAGTAGCAGCAGCAGCAGCAGCAGCAGCAGCAGTAGTAGTAGTAGCGTCCAAGCCATAATCGATTCTTCTGTTAGTTCGCGATCTTCAGTAGAATATGTTTCGCAAGGTCGAGATTTGAGATTTGTGTGCTGCTACTAGATATTGATGGGTGTCCGCTCGTTGGAAATAGGGGCGCTGGTGCTTATGGATTTTAAATCCAAATATGTAGCACTAAAAATATTACTAATTTTAAATAATTAAATTAAGTTACGCCGACATCTCGTTTCATTGCTTGCTAACTGATACAAAGGAGCTCTTGTTACATTGGGGTAAAGAAACCGGATCATCAGACATCAGCATGACGGTAACAAATTATAGTGACAGCGGACTTGGCAGTAAATTATGGGTGGGTTCGATTTATGATGCTAGTACAGGCTTACAAGGAGCGACTTAGAGACCAGATGTAGACCTATACGTTTTAAACTGCTTGTATGGCAAATATTTGCATATCTACATATATATATACAGTGACAATACTCAGATAGATATAAGGAAAACACAAATTGGTAGTAGGTTCGTTAAACCTAATAAGTGTTTTCGGTGGTTTCGAGCTCAGCGAATCCCTTGAGATGTTTTGATTTCCATGAATGGGTGACCATACTTTGGGCCGACTTGAAATGGGTTCGTAGTGTTAAGTGCAGCGGGGTACTATTCAAGTGAAAGATTATGTTACAATAGGTTATATATTCACCGTAATACAGTCTCGGTAGGCCTACTTCACTTTAAAAGTGCTATTCAACAACGATATTGCTGATAGGCGTCGATTTCAGCCGATATTCTTTATACATGTAGTTTATACAGAGGCTGTATGTACAGAATTTGTGGATACCATGTGGACATGATAGCTATAAAATATTGCTAGTAGCCTACGTTTCGGCTACTGGGAACAAGTAGGTTCGTAGCAGTGAGTTAAAAATAACGTTGACACTTTTCTAGGTTTTTTGTATTCACCACTACTTTAGTAATAAAAAACTCGCGCAAATTGCGTGTTCATTTAGCCTGACTTTCTTGATTCCATGTTCGTTTTGACACATTTTTAAAAGAAATTATTTTAGCTAAACGATTATAATTTGTAGACAATCGCTCAGCTAAAGCCCGGTAGCATATCAAATAAATTAAGTGTTATAACCGAGATTAAAAATTAACCCCTAGTTGAAATTGTGTCTAGTTATTTTCTGCACCGGGCGGCCTAGCGTAACGGGAAAACAATAGGAGTGCTTAGAACTAGACATTTCAGCCCATGAAAAAATGTATCGTCAGGAATCGTCTTGCATTCTTATGTGTCTGAATTAATCGCAATACGGAACCAGGCTACACTCAAGTTTAGTGTGCTATAGATGTTTGCAGCTAAAAATTACAGGTTATGTGGGTCGTGTTTGCTGAGCGTATGTAGATTAAATTAAACCAGCGCAAAAAGAATTTACGAAGAATATTCTGGACGAATGTGGCAAGGATAGTCAAGGCCTTTAGTTTAAATACATGTGGTTGGGCAGATTCAGAATTAAGTTTCAGTTCAATGCTTTTCATCAATTGTATTAAAAAAATATGTGCTTATGCTAAGATATGCTGTGAATTGTTGTCTTCTTTTGTTATTTTGTGATACTTAGTTTCAATTATAGTACACGAAATATAATATTAAAAGCCGTACCTGTCTGCTTCCTTTCAACAAGGATTTTTGTTCTACCCGGTTTTGCCCCTTGTAGATATTACTTAAGCAGCACAATGTTAGTTATAATATACAAATAATAATAAATAACTGAAACAAAATTAAAATAAGGCAAGTATATTGTAAAAAACTTCATTGCTTCTATATACGAATGCTTATTCTGGACAATTCTAAGAAAAACTGCGCTATACAAAATATTGTACAGATCCATACTTATTCACACATGTCAGAAGACATAACGATATGAATGCACATATGTATTGCTACAGGCACAGACGTATAGCCTCGCATATCCGGAGCACATGTTTACAAGGCCAAGTGCTCTATATTCTATACTTGACGTCTTGGCTTGCCCGAGAACTCGAGTCGGCCGACGTCAGGTGTACTAGCTGAAGTACAACTGCTGTTCACTGCCAAAGCTAACAAGCTGCCACAGTGGCTTGATTTCTTAGGCCCCGAAGCCTGAGGCCCTGGGCATATAAGAACCGTTGCATCTTCATTCCAATAGGTTGTTGGGATGTTAGGGAAAATCAAGGAAGAACCGCGTATGATCAATTTTGTTCTAATTCGCGACGATATCCTGCCTTAAAAGTCCGACTAGGCTGGCATGAAGCTTATTCTAAGAGGTCCATCTAACAGTCAACAGAGGAACATTGACGAGCCCTTTCTAAAGTCGGCAACGAAGATCGAACGATGGAAACGATTAACCGATTAAACAAACAGAAATTGAGGCCACAAAACAGAAAACCTCACATAAGCGCAGTACCACACGGTCTTTGCATATATACATGTATATGTATATATATGTATAATATACATACAGAAGAGTAGGTGTAATGGTTATCATTTTACCTGTGTTAGATATAATCAGATGATAATGACGACGCTGTTGCTGATGCCGTTCCAGACGGTGGTCAGATCATAATATATCCCGAATTAATCAAACAGTGTTACCGATGACGACAGAGAATATCCGAGAGCTAGGCTTTGCGATCAGTCGACAAGAAGCGGCCACTCCTCCTCGTCGAATCACAGCCGCAATTTCCTCCCATTCCTCAAATGTCGAGACCTCGGGAAAAACGTGTTCGGTCGTCGCTCGGACGAAACATAGTTCATCGGCATGCGGGTGGATATCTCTATAATCGAAGTCGTTATTTTATAATACGACAGATACTGACGAAGCTGCGTGTGGATAGTGTGCGTGTGCCTGCAGAGAGGAACCTCAGCCTACGGGAGCAGCTGCCGTCTGCATGCTCTACACAGAACGAACGAGAAGCGGTCTCCGCCGTCCGCCGCATGGAACAAGTCGGAGCGAAAGACGTCTCGTCGGTCTTTCGATCGGAATAACGCCGCCGCCGCCGCTAGCGCCGCCGCCGTCCATGCATGCGCCGCCGTCCGAGATACGTGCGCCGGTGGCGGCGGCGTTGGCGGCGTTTTATAAGCAGGCGTTTCCGTCTGGACATAAATCTGCTGAGCTATTTCGCGATCGGCTGTTTGCATCGTTCATTCGCTCGTCCGCTGACGAGCAAGACTAGACCGAGGCTATCTACCACACCGATCGCAAGATGTACAGTATAATACTTTAACAATTATGATGAGAAATTCTTAAGTTTACAGGTATGGAGCCTTACCACTGCCACGACCTCCGTGACCAACTCCACCACTAGCAAAAGCCGTCATTGCGGCAGCAGACCTGATGTCAGGTTCTCTAGGGCGGCCATGATGGCCCTGAGTTGTCGGATGTAGTGATTTGAGATACTTATAAAATCAGGCGAATTTAATCGAGGCATCAATCGCAAGTCTAGTGGGAGTCCATTCCAGATGGAGGGACCCACAATCGAAAAGGTTCGACGCTGTCTAATAGAAGTGTGAGCTCGCGGGACCAAAAGCTCCCCCCCCCATCTGAAGAACGCAGAGTTAGACGAGCTGCAACATGGGCATCGACGAATAAACCGCCGTGTCATCTGGCGACCAGTTAGGTTAAAATCATTACCAGCACACTGTACAGGAGACCATAGGCAGCCTACCTAACTCGTGTCCTAGAATTTTATTTCATGCCAAAATATTTTATGTAAACATATAACATTAGTCTATGGTTCATTATGAGATGTTAGTATGTGCAGTGAAGTGTATCGTTATACCAGTCTGTGCTAAGTTATAATAATGTCGTTAATGTTGAGATATAAAGCCGATTCTTTGCTCCAGTATATTCGCATGCACTATGCTATTCTCGGTTGTCAAGTCATAATGCCATGCCATAAACTGTAACTCTTTTTGCAGAATACTTTAATGCTAACTTAGAAAGTAGGCCTAATTAAGCTTTTATTTTGCTGTCGTCAAGTCAACTAGTATCCCGTTCACAGTTTATATGCGCATAGAGAGACTGGACAATAACAGTAAAGGCAAACCTTGCTCTCTCTGACTGCATGCAACAATGGAGTGTATTTGTGTGTGTGTGTGTGTGTGTGTGTGTGTGTGTGTGTGTGTGTGTGTGTGCGTGTGTGTGTGTATCTAGACACTTAATGTAGCGTTACGTTCGCTAGCCTAGGTGCAGTATTAACGTTCAAAAGGAAGAAGTTCATCGGTCAGCAAATAATGTTCTAATAACATGAAAAGTCGCCACCGTCGGACTGTCTCTCACTTGTAGAACCCAAACATTGGAACTCATGTAGCATTGAGAGTTGACGCTATGTTAGAATTTCCTTGTCTCTCTCGCATTGAGAACGAGGAAAGATAGCATCCGAAGGAAAGTACTCAGCTAGCGAACTGCTACACTCATCGAGTAGCAAATCTTGCAGATTGAATGTCTCGGTTTTAGAGTATTGCCCGGATTTCGAATCATGACATCCTGGAACGAAGTACACGTAACCTACCAGAATGCAAGCAACAGCCGTGCCATCATGTTGCTCTACAAACCGAATACAACTTGTAGCAGCAACATCAGCCTTAGATGCTTTTCACACGTTAATGTAACCTCTTTGATCTCTTTCCTGTGCTTTGATAGGCACGAAAGGTCAAAGTTCGTGCTAGGAATTCAATGGCGTTACTCTGCGAACTACCAATAACACTGGTTTGAGCTGACTCGACTCGGCCGTTACAGACGAAAGTAAAGATACCTTCTGTTGCCGCGTCTTAGTAGTCAGTCAGTCAGTCAGTCAGTCGATAGCGTGTTTTGTAATGCTGCTCCTCAGCTTCTTTCTACCGTTCAGAGGTAAAGGCCCTGCACACTGGAAACGCTCTGGTATTTATAGTCCAACTACCGCCTTTCCAGCTGCGGCAGCAGATAGGGAAAACCAGGCTGATCCAGTGTTGTCTTGGAGTTACGCCTACATCGTCTCCACGGTAACAAGACCTAATTCCCTCTTCCTTCCTTCATTCCTTCATCTCTCAACGTAATTTTTAAGGAGCCTGCCAACACAGGTCCACTTCGAGTAGGCAGAGGTCAGTTTCAAAGCGTTTGGTTATCAGCCTAAGATTATGTGAAGCTTTGTAGTGAGGTACCCACAACAAGCAGCTGCTATGTGTCCTAGGAATGACTGATTGGACGAGTACACATATAGCGTGTTGGCCATCTTTCATTGTTTATTAGTGACTTGTTGATACAAGTGCTCACACGCAACCGTACAGACTGGATACACGTGGCGTATTATTATCCATTTACCGTGTTGTGCCGTTTAGGCTTGGCCATTGCATCATTGTACCTCTGATAAAAGATAAAACGTGGAATATAAATGACGCAGACAATTACCTTGCCATACATTTATTCCGGTAATTTAAAAGATTTCAAAGCCAGCTATTGTTTATTTGCGATGATTTCCTCTTTGTCAAAGAACTATAGTTCGGTTTAAAGCGTGGAATGGGCTGTACACAGGCGATCAATCTAACGCCAACTCTTTGCTCCACTACCAGAGGTGAACTTTTTGTTCCGCGAGCGCGTTCTGCTGTTAAAACAGCACCGGGCCTTCTCGATCGTTGGGCCCTCCATTTCGAATGGGCTTCCACTAGTCTAAGAGCTACCCTTACTGCCTCGGAACAATATGACCAGATTCTATGTCACTTAAAATCTTTATGTTTAGCCGCGGCAGGGCTGGGAGCGCCTCTGTATCAGGGCATTTTTAATTTCGTCGTAGGCCTTAGGCATTCTTGCATTCGTAGACCCAACTACGCGTTCTACATAAAAGCCAAATGCATAATTGCGCAGTCACATTATTCATTGACGTCGTGTTTAATGAAGGAAGGAGGGAATGATTCAGAAACACGCCCAGTTTTGATTTTAAATCTCAATTTACTTTGTTAATGTTGATTATGCAAATTTAACATCCTGAATATATCCACTAATTATAAAATTAGAAATTGAAATTTCATTTTTTCATTTTCGCGTCAAATTCAATCATTAAACTTGTTTTTTTCCAACATCTCATTTTCAGACTTGCGTAGGTCCTGAAAGGTTCGTAGGCCCTATAGGCACAATGCCTACTATGAGTATTCTCCTTGAAGGCTCGCTACATAAATTCCCTGAATGAATGAATGAATATTAGCACTTCGCCAATGAAGGTAATTGAGTAGCCTATTTATGATTGCCTTGGGTATTGGAACAGCTTTGGACAGCGTTGTGCTTGCAAACTGTTTCTTTGTGCAAGCGGGCATACCTCCCGCTTTTCTATCTGTCTTACACAATTGGCATGATAAATCGTCCCTTGGTGAACTGTTTGCAAGACCAAACAAAATAAATGGAACTCTGTCCAGCCTACGCATAGTACAGCATATAGGTCAATGAAAGAAAACCAAATTGCTGGTTTGTCCAAAATGAACCAAAAAGAACAGTCTGACTCATGTGACGAGCAACAAAACTATGCATATCTAGAAGTCAATAGGGGCAAACGAGGTGTTTAATGACAAGAACAATGTGTTGCATGGAATGTGAATACTCAAAAGGAGTATGACTGGAATGGGAACCAAACAAAGAAGAAGAATAAAGACACTGGGAGAGAGAAAACAACAGAACCAGAGACAGATACAAAGGCACCGAATGAGAACAAGTAGGACCAATGGAAAAGAAGGAACAGAAAATGTATCAGACAGAAACTGATAAGATGGAGATACAAGCAGGATTCAAAACAAGTGAAGAACATAGGCCTATGTAAGAAAACAATCAGTAACAGACAAAACAATCTAATAGGCCTATAATAATGACTTCTATGGAGGTCTAATGTCCAGGAAATTAGTCGATGGTCTACTAAAGTGAAATTGCGACAGAAAGCTTTTTTGCATCCTAACAACCTCATCGACAATTATTTTAGAAATGAGCAATATTCGTTAGTGTTTTGTTTCTTTCTTGACTGGTCCAAATTTACATCCGGTTTCACGTCTGTTAGGAATGCTGCAGACATTCTTGGTCGTGCTGCTATTGCGAGGCCAATATGGACGCTAGTTTACATTATGCGTTGATCTGTGTGTGTGAGAAACAAATAGAGAGAGAGAGAGAGAGAGAGAGAGAGAGAGAGAGACAGACAGACAGACAGACAGACAGACAGACAGACAGACAGACAGACAGACAGACAGACAGAGACAGAAAGAGAAACAGAGACAGAGAGAGCTGAGAGATGAATGAGAGACTCAGTTGTGTCTCGTGACAATCATTAGGGACCAAAAACATTCCCTCGTATGCAGGCACATGGCACTGGCATTTGGTGATATCAAAAACCACCCTGTACTCTCGAGCCATACTTATATTATACAAATAGTCGTTTTTCAGCCATTATGGTATTCCGCTCGCGGCCTCAGATTCAGGAGACTGACGAGGGGCACCTGCAGAATACCAGCCCCCCCCCGGGACTTTTGTCGAGGAGAAGTCGACCGAGCGACCGACAGACTGGCCGAAGTCCTGCAGCGAATCCACGGCCACCGAACGACAGAAGCGATTTACGTGTGGTTTACATGCATGCATGGAGGAAAATCGAGAGGCCAGTAATTGGCATCGGCCGTGGAGAGAATGGAATGACACAGACAGTCAGACCAACGGACGGACGCTGTAGACGCCAGTCTGCCTCTTCGTATACTGACCGTCAGGCGCATGACACGAGCACCCTCAGAGTATACGGAGAAATTATGAAAAAGAGGTTGTGCTCCTGCCTGTCTCACAAAAATATAGAGATTAGAGACAGATACAGTATGCATACATAACATACCTAAATACAATACAATACAATACAATACAATACAATAAATACATACATACATACATACATACATACATACATACATACATACATACATACATACATACATACATACATACATACATACATACATACATACAAGCATGCACATGCCATACATACATACATGGAAATACATACAAGCATGCATACATACCTACATACATACCTACATGCAATGCCATGCATACATACATACGTTACATGCATACAAACATACATACAAATATACATATAAGCATACATATATACAAACATGTAGGCCAAAAGTAAATGTTATTATTATTGTTCTGTTGTTCGATTTGAGCCTTGTTCGCAAAATCGAGTTGGCCACATGCTCTCTTGCGTCTCATATTCTAGCAATTAGGCTAGTTGGTCACCTGCAGAGTTTGCTGAACAACTTTCGTTCGTTCGGACTTCTTATTAGATTTAGAATGTGTTCCAGGAGTTGATTCTCTATTTCGTCGTTGTTTCTGAGTGTTTTGGACGATGTCTGGACACGCAATCTAGACCTCTGAACACCATTGGACTCGTCCGCATAGAGGAGTTTCAGGCTACTGGATAGATATTGTCAATCTCAGGTTGGAAAGGCAAGAGGTTCTTAGATTTAGTGCTGACAGTTTGTTTTACTAAACAATTTTACTAAACAATTGCCGACTGCGAAGAATGTCGTTCTCCACCATAGAACGCATATGCACATATTACGAAGATTAAGATTTGTAGAAACTGACGAATATTGACGAATATTGGAACTGGCCAACGAATATTACATTTTTAAAATTTCCTTTCATTGATAATTCTTCAAAATACGGGATTAATTGTGCAAAATTCAGTGCCAAAACCTAGGCATTTAAACAAGAACAGTTACATGTTACAGTTACTCATCTCATATCAGTCACTTCACTTAGTTTATTGTTCAAAGTCTCAATAGGCGATGCGGGCCGGCCAAACGGCATTCACATTCGACAGTGAAATAGTTAATCTTAGTCCTGAGTCAGGACTAAGATTAACTATTTCACTGTCGAAGATTCTGAAGCTGAGGAGGGTCAGGACTCCTGACCATCCTCAGCTTCAGAATCTTCGACAACCCGTTCTTCCCACTAGTACACAGTACCTGTTGGATCTGCATGTGTAATAAAAAGCTTCGATATGCTTCAACAGCCTCAAATTAGTCCGTAAACAAAACGGAAACAGTGATGTCTTCAACGAATACTTACGAATATTAAAAATGTCCTACTATTTACGAATATTTACGAATATTAAAGCCTCAAGTCACGAATTTTCGTTCTATGTAAATCTCCACAGACCCGTTGGCAGAGGGATGGCCGGACGCAACTACTTCTGCGAGAGACCTCTTGGTGTTTGGGGCTCGTGTGTTGAGAGCCTCATTATCTGTCGTTGGTCCTCTTCCTCGATGCTATGTAGTCCAGGAACTCCGATAATGGTGCGTAGACTATCGGCTTGGCTCTGAATTTCTACAGGAGCTCACCAGTTGTGACTCTTCTAGTTATCTGAGCACTGTTCACTTACTGGTGAACTTTTTGTTCTTAATGACTTTACCTTTATTTAGGCTGGCGCAGGAAGCGCTTTCGTGAGGTATATAAAGACGCTAGTGCAAGTGTCTATATATATATATGCAATATATATATATATAAATAATTTATATATATATAATATGCCAGGCTTTCCGGTTGCTTTACTACATGACTACTGACTGACACAAATAGACAGACGAGGCTGACAGATAGACACGTGCAATGATTTATTATTGTCGAATGAAAACAGGTGAATGGAGGAATGTAACGATCTTCCGGCGAGACACGTATAGTTTATAGAGGTTGCAGCGAATGTTGTGGGCTCAGTCGCCATTAACAACACAGGAAGCCTGGGCGATCTTTTGTTCTATTCTATTGAAAGGCTAACAACAAACCCATTTAATATTTATAGACGGAAACCATTCGCAAGTTGTGCTTAACTTCCACAAACAAACAAACTGATAACGTCTGTTCCTTTATGTAGCGCATCGTGCACCATTCATGATATCTGCTCAATTATTCTGTTCTAATGTTAGGCACATTCATACGACCACAAAACAAATTTAGTAGGTTCAGGCCAGAGGTGTCATAGAGCCGAACTACGGGCCATTTCTGGCCAGCCGACTATGTTTTTCTGGCCGCCCCCTTATTGCTCAGGCACCTTTGGCACACTGGCCCGCCACTTACTGGAAAATATTGCCACTGACCCATTATTAATTTAAAAAAGGTTAGATGCCTCTGGTTTAGACCCTGTTGCAACGTTTACTAATAGTTCCCCATAATACGTAGGCACGAGTTTCTATGTGCAGTGAATTCAGTTGTTTTGTGGACTCAGCAGGGATGGGCAGTAATTTAATTGGTGTAATTGAAATTACGTAATTTGAATTACAATTGTAATTGGTAATTTGTAATTTGTTGCTCTGGATCAATGTAATTTGTAATTTGTAATTGAATTACATTTTTTCATGTAATTTGTAATTTCAAATTACATCCGTAAAATCAAATTACTTTGAAAAACTAGAACCAGAGACTCCACAACCAGACCAGTTTTGAAAGCATCTTTTCGATCCTTATCTTGATCACCTTCACTATAGTATTTCTGGAATGAAAAATAGTAACACTGAACTCTGAATGCTTTAACAAAATTGGAGCCATTGTCAGAAGTAGTAGCAACAATTTTGTCATGTGTCAGACCGAGATCATAATGTATTACATAGATGAGTTGCGCTACTCCATCACACGTGTGTGATCCAACAAAACGTCTGCGTGCTAAGGCAACTGAGCGTCACTCAAATGCACATGCATCGATCCAGTGACATGTTACTCCCATGTAGGCCTAACTTCTGTGTTTAGTAGACAAGACATCTGCAATTAAAGATATTATTTATACAATTTAATTCTGCACTTTCTTCATCTGCGCTGGTACGCAAACTCATTATAGTTTTGCAAGCATATGATTGTAAGGTCAAACAGATGCCAATTATCGGATAACCTCTTCGAACAGTTGCTACTTCTTAGAGAATATTAAATAAACAGTTTCAAACACTCCAATATAAATGAACAGTGGAAATAAAGCATGTGTTTCCTGACTGAATTTCTTGATCCCAACTATGCATGTAATTTGTAATTTGATGTAATTGAAATTACGTAATTTGTAATTTGCAGTCTCCCCAAAATTTCTAAAGTAATTTGTAATTTGTAATTCAATTACATTTTCCCAAGTAATTTGTAATTTGTAATTCAATTACATTTCACTGTGTAATTTGCCCATCCCTGGGACTCAGACATTTTGATGTCATATAATAATAATTAATCGACTCACAGTCCAAGTCAACAGGGCTTACCAGAACGGCGTCATCCTGGAAATTTCGATTTTTTAACGGAAAGCCCAGCCCTTTAGTGCAGTTCTGATCCTAAGACGTGGTCTAGGTGACCGCAGGTTTTCGGATGGGATGCAGATTATGTGGTTGACTCAGAAGCTTAATTTGAGTACAGAGACGCCCAGGCAACAGATTATTTCTTCATACGTGCTTGATTCACTCGTTCTTCGACTAGGACACTAAAGAAAAGAAAGTGGAGTAGCCCTACTCAGCTTTGAGACGACGATGAAGCTTTTACATTATTTGTAATACATGTTATAGTTGGAGTCTATTATCGAGCAGTCCACTTTTCACTCCTCCAGTTAACACTTAAATTAATCATGTAGCGTTTGATTAACTAAAAATCTATTTTATTGCGACGAATATTCTTTGAGTCGTGCCTCAATTGTTTAACCCATGTCCCGCGTTTCGTCGCTAAACCGTTCTTTCTTTGGCAGACTTCAATGATCCAAGGATTGCCTCTTACATGGCGTCCATTAATATGTCCCATTTAACGCCTCAGTTCAGCCTTTGTTGGATTAAAGCATTCCTTTCAGTCTGTCGTATACGCTCTCTTAACAACGGGAAGCTGTAGGAGCCTGAGGTAGCATGTCTTAGAACCTTCGCACGAGTAATGTTATAGCCTGCATGGTCGAAAGAGTCGTAACAGCTGCTGATTTGCTGACGTTTTTCAAGTTGCAGTTAAAAATAATGCCTTGCAAAATGAAGGTCAACCCTTTTCTACAATGCTAAATGACAGGGCTGTATATTTTCGGAAGTAAATCAAAGCCGACCGGTTTATTTTCATAGTGTAGGCAATTTAACACGCAAATTAAATTTACTCTTAGTTTGACTTCTTTTTCTATATATAGTCGCGGAAAATAGCTAATGAACTTTGCTCGAATTTACCATCTTACCGTGCCACAACATTAGAACAGCAGGGTAATATAGCGAGCGACAGTTTGGACCACTGTCATATATATAGCAGGAGATGAAACCAAGACGATATTTGGATCATATTCTCTTGTATTTTCATTTTTAAGGTAGAAGGAAATTATTGCAGCATGTAATCTATTTTCCAACGCAAGAATGCAATTATTGTTGACTGCATGCAGTCCGTTATTATGCAGATTCTAAATATTTCACATAGCGTCGACTGTCGACATATTGTCAGATGAAATATTTATAAAACAACATGGCCACAACAGTCATCTGAGCATCACTCCTATTTCAACTATTCGAGTTTCTCTGCTAATTTGACTATTCCAGTCCCTCTAATAATTGTAGCCATTCATGTTCACACTTTGGTTCAACTTAGAAGTATTACTCGAGCACGATGACTCTATGGCTACCTGAGTCATTCCATGACAATTTATGCTCACTGTGTGACCATAATCATCGTCATGATGCTGATGCTGATGCTGATGCTGATGCTGATGATGATGATGATGATGATGATCATGATGATGATAATGATGATGATGATGATGATGATGATGATGATGATGATGATGATGATGATGATGATGATGATGATGATGATGATGATGATGATGATGATGATGATGGTGATCATGATGGTGATCATGATGATCATGATGATCATGATAATGATCACACATAGTGACATAGTAGTAATAATCATTATCATCGTCAGCGTCATCATTATCGTCACCATCATCATCATCATCATCATTGTAATCTTCTTCCTCTTCCTCCTCCTCATCATCATCATCATCATCATCAACAGCAACAACGACAACAACAACGCCGTGACCATCTCCGGAGTGTTGTCGTTTCTACGACTTTGCCAATTGACCCGGTCTTACGCTCGTCTCCAGGCTCTGTGTAGCCCAGAAGAGTTCAATGGATGACGATACGTCTCCACCATTCGATTCCATGTGTGCCTTGGGTGTCCGAATAGTCTCTTCTAGTTTCTTCGGGGACCGGAATCAAGGCTCTGAACACCCTAGCGTGTGACCATTAACCCCTTATTATACTCTAAGCATTGCATAACACTCTTAACATACTGGAATTCTGCTCAAGGCTCCTTGATATCTGCCCTGCTATTTTGTAGTTTTACTTGGCCAGCGTATTCCGAGAAATTTCTTATACGTTACACTCTGACCAATAATAATTTTATGATACGTAAAATTTTAAAATATATAATGTAAAGATATGCAAATATAAACACGAAAGCACCAAAATTGGTGCTTAAGAATCAGGAAATATTTCTGCATTATATCTGGTATTGAGTATTACTAAGCATTAAAGCGATCGACCAGAATTGATAGTGTGGTGGGAGTGGGAGAAACTGCATGGTTGGAATCGCATCCATTTCTACGTTGATGACTTACAGTCGCTGCATTCAGTACATTGGTTCTGGAATGGCCTCCGATGTCAGCTTGCATCCGTGCACTGGTACGCACTAAAAGCTTCACAAACTTCTGTGAGATTGCACTTGATGGAGCGGGCATCGCGTTGTCACATGATATCACGTATCTTTGGTATCATGGTGATCGATCAGGAACTGACATTTGCACCACGCATTAATAGGCTTAATGCGCTCTGCTTCTATATCACAATAGTCTATGGCCTCTAGATTGGTTTACACCATACAATCAATATTTCGAGTCTTGCTAAATGTTAACGTGATATATAACGAGGATAATTAACACATATTATAACTGACACGATTTGAAACATTATTTGTGTGAATGTTGGTTTCTAGGATTCGACTGAGCATGCACTATGCTATTTGGACCTAGGTTAACCATCATATCTTCAAACACTTTTCCAGTTTCGTAATCGCAATCGTAAACTGCAAAGTTCTAAAGCGCTACTTAAAAGCCAACCGCTGCAGTGCCAGCTTATTCACGAGCGCTGCGTCTTGTCAGATGGGTTGTCCACGGATACTCAATGAAGATCCACTTCCAGTTGACAGAAGACCTTGAAAAGAAGGAGACAGAGGAGCCGTTAAAGTGTCCGTGCTGTTTAAGATGGAAGGGTTTGGAAGGCGGCGGCGGAGTTGATGGATCAGGGTAGGAATACTTGATTAGGCGTGGCTTTAGACTGGAGGGTGTGAGAGGAGTGATAGATAGAGGAACTTGAGATTGATGATGGTGGCTGAGCGCGATGATATTGGTACAAGAACAGAACGGAGAATGTGCGGAATTCAGGCTGGAGATCGTTCCAGATTAGAGGTGCAGTAGGCCTATGTTAAATGGATCGGTTGACTGAGGGGTGGAAAAGAGTGAGACAGAGAGATGATCGACTACAGCAGGGTGGATGGTGACGAGTTCGCGAGGTACTTGAGCTGCGAAAATTA
The DNA here is from genome assembly GCA_020284085.1 of Aporrectodea caliginosa. Classification (NCBI taxonomy): domain Eukaryota; kingdom Metazoa; phylum Annelida; class Clitellata; order Crassiclitellata; family Lumbricidae; genus Aporrectodea; species Aporrectodea caliginosa. The sequence goes on from JACEVL010000469.1 coordinate 727,358, forward strand.
TAGAGAGTTGTGGCTTAGGAATAGGGTTTGGCAAGAATAGTAACCTGTTTTGGCGACCTCCTGCGGTAATGTTTAATCTTTATCATTGAAAGTCCGTCTAAAATAATGAAATTGTGACTCAAGTCACTCGATGCATCAACAAAATGGCGGACAATCGGGCTTCTTTCTTAAGTCACACGGTTTCAAATGTTATTTTCATATTTAGTTTATCTTTAATTAGTAATTATTATATCTTTGCAAATGAAAATATATATATTGTCCATTAATCGGATGGAATCCGGTTTCCGCCGAAAAGCAGGCCAAATATCCGGTTACTATCCGGATTCGTAAATGCAAAAATGCCAATCTGCCCATCCCTACTTAGGAATAGGATTTTGAAGTCTATGTTCTGTCCACTATGTTGTCTTACGTGCGTTGGAGTCACAACTTGTGTTCACGTGTGTCGTCATGAGTCGACTTGACTACTGCAACAGTGTTTCGAGTTACTGCGTGACATCTGGCTACAGTCGGTGCTCAGCGTCCTACGTTATCTGATAGCACAATGTCATGCCATTCTCTTCCACCAGGAGGCTGGTTGAGCAATTAGCAATTGCGAATTCTTTATCTTCTTCTTCTTTTGGTTCTCTGCCTTTCTAGGCAGGTTCGTACGTCCAATTTCCTCATTAGTCACGTTGCCCAGCCCTCTCCTTCGACATACTGTATCCCTCCCTAATCATCCAGTCTAGTAGCATTATTCTCGGTCTTCCTCTTGTCTTCTTCTCCTCCATTCTTCCCTCAATTACGGTTCTTAGGAGTGAGTCTCCTCTCATTATGAGGCCCAGCCATTTTTCTCTGTCGGCTTCTGACTGGTCCTATCAGAGATCTTTTTCATCCACCCACTGCGAATTATGAGTCATATAATTCAATACTTGTAAACGGAAAATGACTTAAAACAGCTGTGACTAAACCCATCTAATACCAGTCGTCGTTTAAACAACTATGAACATAAATATAATTACAACTGTATACACATTTTCTTCTTGTGAACATTTCGCTTGAGTTTTCCTAGGAGCAGTTGGATTGCACTGCAATGTAAACCTAAACTGAAATCCACTTTCTTCCAATTCAAGATTCAGTTGATTCTGTCTCTTCAGTTATTTCTACCTTTCTGCAAATTCTTCTCCTCGTCTTACTCTTTAGCTGTCTGTGTATTTCTCTCCTCCGGCATTTTTGTCTTTGGCCGTAGATAGAAGAGTAAAAGACAATAGAACAAAGAATATCTCGCTTTTGTTCAAGTGCAAAGTCAGAATCGATTGCGATAGAAACTTTTGTTGTCTGGATTCGAAGTAAACAGAACAGCTTGGTGGCTGGAACGGATAAGAATTTCACGACACAGTGGAGAGATGCAGGCACGGAATGAAAGGTAGACGCAAGGCAATGCACAGAGACAAGGACGAAGCAATCGAGCGAGAGAGAGACAGACAGACAGAGAGACAGAGAGACAGAGACAGAGAGAGAGAGATAGAGAGAGAGAGAGAGAGAGAGAGAGAGAGAGAGAGAGAGAGAGAGAGAGAGAGAAAGAGAGAGAGAGAGAGAGAGAGAGAGAGAGAGAGACAGAGAGAGACAGAGAGAGAGACAGAGAGAGAGAGAGAGAGACAGAGACAGAGACAGAGACAGAGACAGAGAGAGACAGAGAGAGACAGAGAGAGAGAGAGAGAGAGAGAGAGAGAGAGAGAGAGAGAGAGAGAGAGAGATGGATCGTGTGGTGTTATGCGTCCATAAAGGCCCCAATGTGCAGTTAATCTGTGTCTACCGGGTAGTCTGCCATTGTTTGTCGTCGTCGTAACCGAATGAATTATTTGTCGCGCATATCAACAGACGGAAACAGTGGCCAGTGTCGAAGGAGGGTCAATCCTTCCACCACCCTCCTCCTCCTACCGCGCTTCTTGGCTTCCAAAATCCCATAACGGTTACAATGTAGTTGGTCGTAAACCGCGCCCAGCTCATTCACCACCGACTCCTCTTCCTCCTCCGCCTCCTCCTCCTCTTTCTCTTCTTCCTCTTCTTCCTCTTTGTTCTCCGACTCCTCTTCCTCTTATTCCTTCTCCTCCTTCTCTTCCTCTTCCTCTTCCTCCTCCTTCTTTTTCTGCTCTTCTTCCGCTTCCTTCTTCTTCTCCTCCTCCTCTTCCTCTGCCCTTCCCTCTTTTTGCTCCTCTCTCTTCGTCTTCTTTGTTCTCCTCCCCTCTTCCTCCTCCTCTTTCCCATTTTCTTTCTCTTTGCATCGGTTTCTTTAATTAATTGTACTTCATTCATTTTATTTTTCTAACCTTTCTATTTCCCATCGACGAATTTCGCTTTAATTTCCACATTAATTTTCTGACCTGTCTTCATCTTCTTCTCCCTTGCAGCTGTCCTCCTGCTTACTGTTGCCAGGCATCCTGATTCTCTTGTCTTTATATTCTTCCTCACTGTATAACTATATCTTCATATTATCCATGTTCACCTCAATCTAATACTCAATGTTTCTTCGTCTTCCTTTTGTTCCTCCTCTTACTCTGTCGCAATCTCCTCCTCCTCTCCGGTTTCTCCTCTTCTTCTTTAAACCACTTGATCGCATGAGAATTCTGAACGAAAGGCATATTGTTATAAATGGTCGGACGACTTCCTTTGTAATCTACTAAATTGTTTTCTTTCCACTTTTCTTCCATCTCTTCCTGACCTTTTGTCCATCTTGTCATCTTCTACTCGTCATTCTGCTCTTCTGTCTCTCTGTTTATCTGACAATCGTTCAGATGCTTCGCTTAGCAACATTTTCCTGTAGATATGTACCGATCATTTAACGAGTTTCTATGGCGACATCGATATCATGGCAATATTGCGAAGGATCTGGAGACTGTCAGGTCGGCTGGGCAGGACGGCCGGGCAGGTCGGTCGGTCGGTCCGTCGGTCGGTCGGTCGATGGGACAAGGCATGGGGAGCAGTCGTTAGTATTCGTGGATTGTTCTGTGGCCTAGTCCTCCATGCAGAGAATGCGGGACACAATCATGAAATATAGACAGGACGATGATGATATTGTATAAGCATAACAAATGTATGGAACTTTTTTAAACAGTTTTAGTAGTGTGTTTTGATCATTTCTGCTAACTTGCATGGACAAACTTAGCTTTAAATTCTTATCAACTCTGTAATATGTGACCATCAGGAGAGGCGCTCTATCACAAAATGATGTATGAAAGAGATAAGGCGAGAAGGGCAATAAACAAGGCTCATTATTTGGCTGGATATTGGCAGAGACGACGAAAGAAGATGGATAGGGGAAGCGAAGGTGCACTGGGGCCGAATGAGGAAGATTGATATTGGAGATGGATTTCGTGCCACGGACAACACCCGATTAGCATAGCGAACAGAATGATACCGGCATATAGACTGGACGGTGGTTAGTTGTAGCTAAAGATAGACACAAATCGTAAAGTCTGCTATTATTCGAGTTGCTAGGAAAATAATAGCGTATTGTAAATACGTTGTTGTTGCACATTATAATATCATAAAACGAGTTCGAGTCTCGTTATTCTCGCTCGACTGAACCATCCACGACTGAAGCCTTCCGAAGAGACGTTTGAAAGAGCACCGAAATAGCCACCAAGTACACTTGATCGATTGTTCGTAGACTGCTCAAAGACGAACGAGCAACAATCAGTCGTTGTTCAGTGGAAGAACGACGTCTTCGCTCATTGAAGAAGACCAATCGAAGACATAAAGAAGCGGAGATCAATCAGCGTCGGCAGTTAAGCGGTCATCAACGTCACCTTGAGCGCCAAGACATCGACCATACAGAGACTGATCCAGTGACAACTGGAACACAGATCTACAGCTGATAGTGGACACACTTATTTACAGACAGATGGTCGTAGTAACAGGCAGGCAGACAATGTATCGCAGTGTACATGTAGATCTGAGTAAGTACACAATTAGGCTGTTTGGGATTTTCTTGTGAGTGATATATCCTTAACAGTATGAACTTTTGAGGCTGATGGCTAATAGCTAGACAGACTTACTTACAGGCAGTTGAACAAGATACAGTCATACATATTTATATGCAGACAGACATACAGACAGACAGACAGACTTACAGCAAGCAGATTTACAGACAGACGTTCAGTCAATACAATACAATACAATATAATTAGACATTTATAGCGCGCTTTAACAAGACAAGTCTTGCACGAAAGCGCGTTTGTTGATAGAATTGAAATAATAGTTTAACTCCGTATGGGACAATACCAACGGCGGACAAGGTAAGGTCCGGCGACTCCTTTGATTATTATAGATTTCGAGTAAAGAAACTGGTCACTCTGTAGTAAGAAAACAACAACAGGATTCTGAGGTCTAGTCGACCAGGCGTGCTGACGTACCTCTGATAGATCCGGTAGGATAACCTTTTCGAAATGAACCACAGGTTTGCTGCACCCACGCAAATTATGAAGGTACTGTACATGTGCCCGACAAAAGAGAGCTACCGTATTCAAGAATTGATACAGGTGCTAGATCTACGGAAATAGGAGGAAGACAATGCCAGAAACTGTTGTTTTTGGATCATTCGTCCTACAGTCAGTCTGAAAGACAGTATTCTGTAACTTGCATTGTGCTGGACCTGGATAGACAAATCTGTGTTTCGTGAATAGATTTGCTTACATGGTCGGTGGGACTCTTTAGAAGTTGTGACATTATCGCCCAGTGTAGCTCAGTCGAAATATGAAGTGAAATTGATAAGACATTCGTTTTGAAATGACAATGTAGAAACTATCTGCAATCTCAAGCAATCCGATTATCCGATATATATATATCTATAGGCAGAGAGACTTACTTACAGACATACAGGCAGTCAGGCTTACTTACAGCTATAGAAAGACTTACTCAATGACCATAGGCAGTTGAAAAGATACGGACATACATATTTATATGCAGACAAACCCACTCACATGCAGGCAGACAGAATTGCTTACAGGTATACATGCCTACTCAAAGGCACTTACTGTATACATATGTATGTATTAGGTCATTTATATTGCGCCTTTCTGAGAAACCACAGTCCAAACGAATCATAATGGAATAATTAGAGGCAGACAAACAGACTAACTGACTAACAGACCAACTGCCCAAGAGAGACCAAATGACCAACTGACCAACGGATTGGCAACCCAGTGCTTTGTTCCTGGTCGTCGATCATGACGCAGTCTCAGACCCACTTCTATCGATCGCACACTGGTCCCTCTCTGTCTGTCTCCCTCTCTCTGTCTCGCGTTCTGTCGATGTGTATAAACTATAAAGGCCTATATATATATAATATATATATACATATATATACTCCACATATATATATATATATATATATATATATATATATATATATAACGATGGATTCTGCTGTTTCTCCTCTGCATAAGTCTTCTATCTTTTGGTCCTCATTTTATTTCACCTATAGGGACTTGATTAAATTGAGCCAAATTTGAACTGAACTATGCCTGCTGTACTAAATTATCATTGAGACACTTATATGTTGGTTCGCGCTTATAGGTAAAGATATAGCTTTTTGGGGTGAGCACCAACCGTAATACCATACAAATTATCGGCTGTTGGTGCTCGAGGATCTACGGACGGCTTTTATTGCATACTGGAAAACACGTCCCTTGGTGCTCTAAAGAAGTCTAAACAAGAGTGACGTTTGCGGCGTTGTTAGCAACCGGCGATATTTTATTGATATTTGATATACACGCTATAATTAGTGTTATTAATTTATTATAGGCATTTCAGTATCGCATAATATTGATTTTACCAAAGGTTTTAGCAACTTTTTGACCTGTGAGATCAGTTGTTTGTAAACTGCTTTCCGAATAATAATAATGCGCAGGGTATGGCGTCGATCGATGGCGCAAGGTTATTTTGATGATTAAGTATATCGAAAATACTGCTTTTATAGATGAATTGATTATAACTATGTTCTCATCGTCAAATACCGAGTTAACAAGACGTTTGGACCGCCGAATAAAATCAGTTTCTTTTAACTAACAAAACTCGCAGATCTTGGGAAATGCGACCAATGCCGCTCGAGTCTTATGCAACCCAATCACCGCGAAGTCCTAGGACGTGAGGTTTGGTACCATTTGGTTTGGAATTGGCTCCAAATTGCATTACGCCTTATGCAACCCAATCGCCGCGGAGTCCTAGGCCGTGAGGTTTTGTGCCACTTGGTTTGGAATGGGCTCCCAATAGCATTACGCCTTATGCTCAGTTAGGTTCACTCAGAATTGTTCACTCTCAATAACTCATGTATTCTGTTGGTTTTGTCGACAGTTTTGTGTTAAATAAACGAATATGATGACGAATATGATGAGATGCGTTTTACCGCAGCCTTAAGACCATCCTTTTCGGCCGGGGTTGGGTCGGGAGTGCTCCTGACTGAGTAGTAACCTTGAAGGGGCGCTGTATAAATCTTCGGAATGAATGAATCAAGTTTAGATTAAACCATAGTTTACGTTGCTAAATTATTTTATATCGTCAAATTAAAATGGAACTAGATTGATGAAAAAACTGTTTCCCTAAATGGAAGTTGGATTGATGGACATAATTTTTTACCGTAAATAGAAGCTGGATTGATGAAACTTTAAGTTTTTGATTCAATACAAGCTGGATTGGTGAAAATTATTGTTCCCGTAAGTAGAAGCTGGACCCATGAGAATATTTCTTTGCTTAAATAAAAAGTTCCATCGATGAAAAAAATTCTTAAATAGAAGTTGGGTCATTTGTTTAATTAAATAGAAGCTGGATTGATGAAAATTTTTTAAAGATGAAAATTAATGGAAGCGTATTGATAATAGTTATCATGGATATAGGTAGACTGCTTATTTACTGACGTGAAGTACTGCATTGAAGACATTCAAATAATTTACCAACGCAAACTATGGGATAACCCAAGTTTATGGACCTAGGAAAATGTAATAATGTATTTCTAATTTGAGAACTTCTAAAGCACCACTGTAATGCACAATCAATGATACGCCTACAACTGCAGATCTGACCTGTCTGGATCAGTGGTCAGTCTGATGTATTATATTTTGTTATTATTATTTCACAAAAGTAGTAATAATATTGTTGTCAATTGAACATTAAACTTGTCTTTGTTTAACCAGATTATACAGCTTAATTGTATTTATGACAATGTATACTTATAATGTTATTATTTCTGTTCTATTGCCATTAGCATCTGCAGACACTGTATTTACTGCTGGTCTTGTCCACCAATTGAAAAATGTCGTCTTCTAATTGTAATTTATTATTTCTAATTAGTTCTGTGACTGTTAAATAAATGCAAGCTTGGATATTCAGAAAATGAATATTTGAAACACTATGATTGAGCAATAGCACTGATGAATTATCTAATGATACTTTAGCAATGGCATGGTGAATTAGTCCCTATTGTGTTGTCTTATATATCAATTCATAGCAGAGAAAAGTATTTTGCCAATAAGATAAAATCATGATAATGCCATGAAGAACAGAAATATCAGCAGAGAGTAAAGCAGTGCTCAGAAAACTAGAAGTCACCAGTGGTGAGTCCACATACACCGGACGGGACCCAACCACAGTATTATCATCCATTGTGAAACATAATGTGGTAGAGATCTAAAGAAATTTATACAGCACTCCTGTTTGAACTATTCAGACATGGTGTAAAATGTTATTGTTGATATACTTGCCAGAAGATACAGTGATTAATCAATAAAGAGAGCATTTGCTTGTTAAAACAAGCAGTCCATCCATATACAGGTATATTTCACAATAATATCGTAAAAACAGCAGATAGTTACCTCGTACAACCACGTGGAAGGCCTGCATGGTAAAAAGATAATACTGAAGTTGGAATTCCAGGTCGCTCAGCAGCTACTCATTCCATGGCATACAAAACAACATGATTTTTCAAAACAATGGTGTTACCTGATGAAAACTTATTCTTGTCGATTGCAGTAAAGAGATTCAAGAGTCTTTAACAAAGAACTAGTGGAAAAGAAATGTTAATTGTCTCAACAATCAGAGTACTGGTCAGAAGCAGGTTATCGAACACACAATTAAGTGAAAATCAGAATTCTCAATGTCAGTTGATGTAACAAAATCTGGTATTCTAACAGCAGTGATGGCCGAATTGACTTGATTGAAACTCAATCATGTACCGTAATCTATGACAATCAATATTCAGCAAATATTAACCGACTTGATAATACTAATAGAAAATTCAGTTCTACGGTTGACTCCACTCTGCATAGTTGTATTGTTCATTTGGATGCAGTTATGGTTAGGTGTATTATTACTACTAAGAAGATGCAGTTAGGGTTAGGTGTATTATTACTAAGAAGATGCAGTTAGGGTTAGGTGTATTATTACTAAGAAGATGCAGTTAGGGTTATGGTTAGGTGTATTATTACTAAGAAGATGTTAGTTAGGGTTAGGTGTATTATTACTAAGAAGATGTAGTTAGGGTTAGGTGTATTATTACTAAGAAGATGCAGTTAGGGTTAGGTGTATTATTACTAAGAAGATGCAGTTAGGGTTAGGTGTATTATTACTAAGAAGATGCAGTTAGGGTTAGGTGTATTATTACTAAGAAGATGCAGTTAGGGTTAGGTGTATTATTACTAAGAAGATGCAGTTAGGGTTATGGTTAGGTGTATTATTACTAAGAAGATGAAGTTAGGGTTAGGTGTATTATTACTAAGAAGATGCAGTTAGGGTTAGGTGTATTATTACTAAGAAGATGTAGTTAGGGTTAGGTGTATTATTACTAAGAAGATGTAGTTAGGGTTAGGTGTATTATTACTAAGAAGATGTAGTTAGGGTTAGGTGTATTATTACTAAGAAGATGCAGTTAGGGTTAGGTGTATTATTACTAAGAAGATGTAGTTAGGGTTAGGTGTATTATTACTAAGAAGATGCAGTTAGGGTTATGGTTAGGTGTATTATTACTAAGAAGATGCAGTTAGGGTTAGGTGTATTATTACTAAGAAGATGTAGTTAGGGTTAGGTGTATTATTACTAAGAAGATGCAGTTAGGGTTAGGTGTATTATTACTAAGAAGATGCAGTTAGGGTTAGGTGTATTATTACTAAGAAGATGTAGTTAGGGTTAGGTGTATTATTACTAAGAAGATGTAGTTAGGGTTAGGTGTATTATTACTAAGAAGATGTAGTTAGGGTTAGGTGTATTATTACTAAGAAGATGTAGTTAGGGTTAGGTGTATTATTACTAAGAAGATGTAGTTAGGGTTAGGTGTATTATTACTAAGAAGATGTAGTTAGGGTTAGGTGTATTATTACTAAGAAGATGTAGTTAGGGTTAGGTGTATTATTACTAAGAAGATGCAGTTAGGGTTAGGTGTATTATTACTAAGAAGATGCAGTTAGGGTTAGGTGTATTATTACTAAGAAGATGTAGTTAGGGTTAGGTGTATTATTACTAAGAAGATGCAGTTAGGGTTAGGTGTATTATTACTAAGAAGATGCAGTTAGGGTTAGGTGTATTATTACTAAGAAGATGCAGTTAGGGTTAGGTGTATTATTACTAAGAAGATGCAGTTAGGGTTAGGTGTATTATTACTAAGAAGATGTAGTTAGGGTTAGGTGTATTATTACTAAGAAGATGCAGTTAGGGTTAGGTGTATTATTACTAAGAAGATGCAGTTAGGGTTATGGTTAGGTGTATTATTACTAAGAAGATGCAGTTAGGGTTAGGTGTATTATTACTAAGAAGATGCAGTTAGGGTTAGGTGTATTATTACTAAGAAGATGCAGTTAGGGTTAGGTGTATTATTACTAAGAAGATGCAGTTAGGGTTAGGTGTATTATTACTAAGAAGATGCAGTTAGGGTTAGGTGTATTATTACTAAGAAGATGCAGTTAGGGTTAGGTGTATTATTACTAAGAAGATGCAGTTAGGGTTAGGTGTATTATTACTAAGAAGATGCAGTTAGGGTTAGGTGTATTATTACTAAGAAGATGCAGTTAGGGTTAGGTGTATTATTACTAAGAAGATGCAGTTAGGGTTAGGTGTATTATTACTAAGAAGATGCAGTTAGGGTTAGGTGTATTATTACTAAGAAGATGCAGTTAGGGTTAGGTGTATTATTACTAAGAAGATGCAGTTAGGGTTAGGTGTATTATTACTAAGAAGATGCAGTTAGGGTTAGGTGTATTATTACTAAGAAGATGCAGTTAGGGTTATGGTTAGGTGTATTATTACTAAGAAGATGCAGTTAGGGTTAGGTGTATTATTACTAAGAAGATGCAGTTAGGGTTAGGTGTATTATTACTAAGAAGATGCAGTTAGGGTTATGGTTAGGTGTATTATTACTAAGAAGATGCAGTTAGGGTTATGGTTAGGTGTATTATTACTAAGAAGATGCAGTTAGGGTTAGGTGTATTATTACTAAGAAGATGCAGTTAGGGTTAGGTGTATTATTACTAAGAAGATGCAGTTAGGGTTAGGTGTATTATTACTAAGAAGATGCAGTTAGGGTTAGGTGTATTATTACTAAGAAGATGCAGTTAGGGTTAGGTGTATTATTACTAAGAAGATGCAGTTAGGGTTAGGTGTATTATTACTAAGAAGATGCAGTTAGGGTTATGGTTAGGTGTATTATTACTAAGAAGATGTAGTTAGGGTTATGGTTAGGTGTATTATTACTAAGAAGATGCAGTTAGGGTTAGGTGTATTATTACTAAGAAGATGCAGTTAGGGTTAGGTGTATTATTACTAAGAAGATGCAGTTAGGGTTAGGTGTATTATTACTAAGAAGATGCAGTTAGGGTTAGGTGTATTATTACTAAGAAGATGCAGTTAGGGTTAGGTGTATTATTACTAAGAAGATGCAGTTAGGGTTAGGTGTATTATTACTAAGAAGATGCAGTTAGGGTTAGGTGTATTATTACTAAGAAGATGCAGTTAGGGTTATGGTTAGGTGTATTATTACTAAGAAGATGCAGTTAGGGTTAGGTGTATTATTACTAAGAAGATGCAGTTAGGGTTAGGTGTATTATTACTAAGAAGATGTAGTTAGGGTTAGGTGTATTATTACTAAGAAGATGCAGTTAGGGTTAGGTGTATTATTACTAAGAAGATGCAGTTAGGGTTAGGTGTATTATTACTAAGAAGATGTTAGTTAGGGTTAGGTGTATTATTACTAAGAAGATGCAGTTAGGGTTATGGTTAGGTGTATTATTACTAAGAAGATGCAGTTAGGGTTAGGTGTATTATTACTAAGAAGATGCAGTTAGGGGGTTAGGTGTATTATTACTAAGAAGATGCAGTTAGTTAGGGTTAGGTGTATTATTACTAAGAAGATGCAGTTAGGGTTAGGTGTATTATTACTAAGAAGATGCAGTTAGGGTTAGGTGTATTATTACTAAGAAGATGCAGTTAGGGTGTAGGTGTATTATTACTAAGAAGATGCAGTTAGGGTTAGGTGTATTATTACTAAGAAGATGTATTATTAGTTAGGGTTAGGTGTATTATTACTAAGAAGATGCAGTTAGGGTTAGGTGTATTATTACTAAGAAGATGCAGTTAGGGTTAGGTGTATTATTACTAAGAAGATGCAGTTAGGGTTATGGTTAGGTGTATTATTACTAAGAAGATGCAGTTAGGGTTAGGTGTATTATTACTAAGAAGATGCAGTTAGGGTTAGGTGTATTATTACTAAGAAGATGTTAGTTAGGGTTAGGTGTATTATTACTAAGAAGATGCAGTTAGGGTTAGGTGTATTATTACTAAGAAGATGCAGTTAGGGTTAGGTGTATTATTACTAAGAAGATGCAGTTAGGGTTATGGTTAGGTGTATTATTACTAAGAAGATGCAGTTAGGGTTAGGTGTATTATTACTAAGAAGATGCAGTTAGGGTTAGGTGTATTATTACTAAGAAGATGTAGTTAGGGTTAGGTGTATTATTACTAAGAAGATGTAGTTAGGGTTAGGTGTATTATTACTAAGAAGATGTAGTTAGGGTTAGGTGTATTATTACTAAGAAGATTAGTTAGGGTTAGGTGTATTATTACTAAGAAGATGTAGTTAGGGTTAGGTGTATTATTACTAAGAAGATGCAGTTAGGGTTAGGTGTATTATTACTAAGAAGATGTTAGTTAGGTGGGATTAGTTAGGGTTAGGTGTATTATTACTAAGAAGATGTAGTTAGGGTTAGGTGTATTATTACTAAGAAGATGTAGTTAGGGTTAGGTGTATTATTACTAAGAAGATGTAGTTAGGGTTAGGTGTATTATTACTAAGAAGATGTAGTTAGGGTTAGGTGTATTATTACTAAGAAGATGCAGTTAGGGTTATGGTTAGGTGTATTATTACTAAGAAGATGTAGTTAGGGTTAGGTGTATTATTACTAAGAAGATGCAGTTAGGGTTAGGTGTATTATTACTAAGAAGATGCAGTTAGGGTTAGGTGTATTATTACTAAGAAGATGCAGTTAGGGTTATGGTTAGGTGTATTATTACTAAGAAGAATGGATGTTTTTCATGTTCTGATTATAATAAATCTATCATACATTTGGAGAAAGTGAACTGTTGGTGCTCATATAATTATCCTTAAGAGAAATGCATGCTTTTGGTGCTCAAATATAGCATAGTGCTTGCTGTTGGTGCTCAGCCGATATATACTATACTTTTACATAAAGTGAACTATTGGTGCTCATCTATATTATTCCTTAAGGTAAATGCATGCTTTTGGTGCTCAGCTGATATATCATACCTTTGCATAAAATGAACTCTTGGTGCTCATCTATATTATTCCTTAAGATAAATGCATGCTTTTGGTGCTCAAATATAAAATTCATATTACTAATGCATGTTGGTGCTCAGCAGATCATATCTAAATTTCGAATAAGAGAAATTGGTGCTCAGCTTATATATTATCATTGAAAAGGTCGTCAAGGAAAACATGCTAAATTCCTGTAATATGGCAATACAATTTTATTTGCACATAATTCAGGACAGGTTTGAAACAGATATAGGAGCATTTAATAAGGAAAGAGTATATTTGTGATTATGATATAACTAGTAATGATACTACTGCTGTCTTTCATAAGAACATTTTAAAACAAACTACTGCATGCACTTCATTAACCCTCTGTGCAGTATTTTTTAATGTAAATTATTATCTGATTATGACAACTTATATGACTTTATCTTGAAAGTGGTGATTCATCAGTTGATGCCTTGTGCATTATAGATCGGTGCTAAGGATATTGCTAATTATTACAATAATATTACTGACAGTTAATAAACAACATCATTCAGAAGCACTTTCATCGCTAATAACTACCGAAATACCTTAGATACTGCTAGCAGCGATTCATCTGATTATATTAATCTTTGGGTCGAATCTAATATATGTAAAACCTTTGTACTAGAAAATGATGACTGGGTTGAGGGCAGCACAGACTTAATGACAAACAGCTTGTTTGGCTGCTGAAAAAGACAACACATGAACGATCAAAACAATGGTGTAACCAGAATAATGCAAGACTCTAAAACAAAGAATTAGTTGCGGAGATATTTCAGTTGTCAACAATCAGCCAGAAGAAGTTCATCAAAAGCACAATGAAGTGATAGTCAGAATGAACTCAGTGTCAGTTCATGCATCGAAATTTTGTCGCCTCCTACATTGATAGTGTCAACAACAACAAATGTTAACTAACTTGTACATTATTACTACAAACTCAGTTCTACTCCTGAATCGACTGAAGACGTCGATCTGCTCGACTCTTTACAGTTTTTTGTTCGTTAAATACTTTGGTGTAGATTTTCTGATATGAGTGACGAATTTCAGGATGTGCTTCTTGAAACTGGATAATTTCACCTTTGCCTGTGAACACATACAATTACGCATTAATGCACTGTAAACCTAGTGACAGTAAACATGTTTAAATATATCCCAGTGTACTGTAGATTTCCTAAATAAAGAGTTAGCTATTTAGGTGTTCAACTCATTATGATTTGCAAGGAAGCTTCTTGATAGCATTTTGCAGCTTGAACTGTTGATGCTCCTTTATTATCCTTGAGAGGAATTCAAGCTCTTGGTTCTCAAAAAGTATTCCAAGCAAGAATACTTAATGTTGCAGCTTAGCTATCATAAGTATGATCCATGATAAGCATGCCAAGGATGACAACACATTAATTTCCATATTAAGATCTCAATTTTGACATTATGTACAATAATGTTTAGGATAAGCTTAAAACAGATATTATGGCATTTATTTTATAAAAAACAATAAAAAATACTTATGCTAATGCTAAAACTAATAATAATACTAATGCTGGCTTTCAATAGAACATACCATGTACTGCATGTATTTCGTTAAACTATGGTTGCAGTATTATTTTAGCTGTCTCTTGTAACCTGATAAATAACTTAATTCAGAAAATTGCCATGACCTGACGCTTAATTTTGTGCTTATAAATCAGTCAATCCTTATTGCATTTTTTAGACATTAGCACTAAGGATTACAATATTAATGACTCTATTAATAATAATTATAATTCTTTATTCTGCTTCTCTGAAGATAATAAGAGCCCTACATTAAAGCATGTAACTGCCTTAAATTTTTACATAACTATGTTTCAAATTACTTACATGGAAAGCCACCGTTGATGATGTAGATGTTGAAAGTCTGTCGAAGAAGCATGTTTTCACGTTCCGACCATCTAGTGTAATCCCGACCTAGCATCATCAAATTTTCAATCACTAAATTGGCTATTTTTAGTTCACTGCGAAAGGCTTATACAACAGATTTTGTGCAGAGGGTAAAACCAATAACTAAAGCTTCAAGCTTAATTGTGCAGAACATATTTGATACATGCCATAAATTCTACAGTACTTATCTTTCTTATACTTTTAGGTGTTGCATTTAAACATAAGCCTTTAAAATGAAAGTACAAAGAATGTGTAAACTGTTGCACCTATTATTGCCATTTCAAGATGTGACAGGCCAATTCAAAGTCAAAATCTTAATGATCTCTTTGCCTAGCCTTATACAAAAACATGCTGCAAACAAACACATTTTAGAACAAAAAATTGTTAATACCTTTAGAATTCTTGCCTCCAGGTTTCTTCGTGTTCTTTGCGCTTGCTTCAGCTTTCTTGTCTCCACTCAGCAGCTGCCTCTGTGACACTGATTTAGCACCATCCATTGCTTTCACTGGCAACATCTCTGGTCCAACATGAGTTAAACTAGAAACTGTTCTTCCAGTCACTGGCTGGTCAGGAGTTAGCAGTGTTGGTTCAACATCTGTGTCAGTTTGCTCATCACTTGGTTCATCACAGCAGGCAGGAGAAGCTGGCATTGCTGGTTCAGTGGGACCTAATGGCACTTCTTTGGTGTAACTTATAAATGTTCTGTGTGCCTCAGACTCAACATTTAGCGCAGGTGTTTCATGATCATGAGTTGGTGGAGGCATTGTTACTGAAACAGCGTCCATACCATTTCCATTTCCAGGTGCATTTAACCTCAGAACCTGTCCATCCATTTGCTGCAGACGCCTACCCACTTGCAAGATCTCAGCTTCAGCTAATGGTGCTTGGTAAATGTGAGCATTGATGCTGGCACTGTGGCCCATGTGCTTGTAAAAAAGCTGTCTCTCACTCTCTGATACATCCATTGCCGCATATAAGGTACTGACTCGATGTCGCATTTTTGTGGCTGTTAACCTCTCTGGATTCTCCAACTTTGCATCTGTAGAAATACGACTTACGGCATGCCAGCCACTTACGTGAGTGTCCGAATGTTGTGTGCAAGGAAACATGTAGCAGTTACTTCTGTTGACTCCTACAGTTTCCCTAACTGCTACAAGTTTCTGCATAGCAGGTATGATATCCAAAGGGAACAGTACTGGGACTAAATGATTGTTTCCCTTGCCACCTTGGAAAGTAACTTTCATGCTATGAAAGAGACTGCGGTCAACATCATTTACCAGATGTTGAGCTCGTGTGAAATCTAACCAGCAGTTGTTCTCTGCATCAAGCCACTCAGAAATACGCAGTCTGGCTGGTTCACCCCCTCGACGTGCATTGAACAGCGTTAGCCTGCTTACTGTGAGATCACGCAGCTCAGTAAAAGCATGAGAATCCCACAATAAAAATTCATCCTGCAAAAGTGTGGTCACTCGCTCAACTGTATACTGTTTTATTTTCTCAATGTCTGCTTCAGACGGAAGTTGTGCTGGTCGTCTAAGCTTCTCCTGCCTGTTTCGATTGAGCTTGTACGTAGCATCACCGAATATATGGTGCTGATTGAGCTGGAATACTTCAAGAAATTTATCCATTTCAGACGCTTTATCATCTTCCTCTCGTACTAGGTATGACGCTTTAACTACTTTCAAAAAACGTTTCAACAAGTAGTTCAATGCAGTTTTGAGACCAGCTCTGAGACCATCTGATGATGATGCAGTACCAGTGTACTCTGTTATTGCATCCTCGAGGTAGGAAAAATTCTTGCGACTCAGCATTTCCGAACTGCTTAAAACTATGACATTAGCATTCTCACATTGTCTCTTGAATGCTAAATAAAGGTAGGCAAGGCGTCTCATGTCTGACATAACGGATCTTTTAACCTCAGCTTTTTTGTCTGTTTTTCCTGTTAACTTCTCAAACATTCGACTTCCGAACAACCTAATCATTTCATCAGTCTTGCACAGTTGTCCAACACTGTCTTTAGTGAAGCATGCAAGTATCTCTGTTTTAAATGTTTCCTTTAAATCACAGAAACTCTCAGCTAAGAGATCCAGAGGCATTGCCTTGGGCTCATGTGCAAGGTCAGCCATACAGAGTTTTCTGTGTCGAGCAAAGTAATCTTTTGAGTAGAAGCCCAGGCAGTTTCCACACTGCACCAAATTGTTGCATTGTTTTTTTGACCTTTCGCTCTCGTAAATGGGAGACTCTGCCTTCATTTGACCTCTGTTATGTTTAGAAATTCCCTCTTTTCTCATTCTTGCAAATGCTTCACAACGACCTCGTTTGGGAAGAGTTAATGCTTCTAGAACAACCTGTTCTGACTTGTGCTTAATAGAAATGTGTCTGTGCAGATTTGTTTGAAAAGAACTGCAAAACATGCATGGTCTTGGAGTCTTTTTACAAGTCTTCCTTTTCTCAAGCTTGTTTTTAAAAGTGGCTGTGTTGTTAAAAGAATCTTTATCAGCAGAGTTCTTGTAGGACAGTACACATGGTGATGACAATGCAGAATAAACAGGAATTATACTACTCTCAGTGTCACTGTCTGGAACATAATCTGCATCACGATCATCATCAACCTCAGAAAATTCAAAATCGCTATCTTGATGTCTCACAGCCAATTTTCCTACTCCAGTTCCTTGCTGTTTCTGCACCAAATTGTCTACTTCAGTTTCTTGCTGTTTCTGCACCACTTCAGTTCTTTGTTGTTTCTGCACCAAATTGTCCACTTCAGTTTCTTGCTGTTTCTGCACCACTTCAGTTCCTTGCTGTTTCTGCACCAAATTGTCCACTTCAGTTTCTTGCTGTTTCTGCACCATTCACTTTCTTGCTGTTTCAGTTCACTTTCTTGCTGTTTCTGCACCAAATTGTCCACTTCAGTTTCTTGCTGTTTCTGCACCAAATTGTCTAATTCACTTTCTTGCTGTTTCTGCACTGTTTCTGCACCAAATTGTCTAATTCAGTTTCTTGCTGTTTCTGCACCACTTCAGTTTTCTTGCTGTTTCTGCACCAAATTGTCCACTTCAGTTTCTTGCTGTTTCTGCACCACTTCAGTTCCTTGCTGTTTCTGCACCAAATTGTCTAATTCAGTTTCTTGCTGTTTCTGCACCACCAAATTTCAGTTCTTTCTTGCTGTTTCTGCACCAAATTGTCTAATTCACTTTCTTGCTGTTTCTGTTGTCAATTCACTTTCTTGCTGTTTCTGCACCAATTTCATTCACTTTCTTGCTGTTTCTGCACCAAATTTCTAATTTCACTTTCTTGCTGTTTCTGCACCAAATTGTCTAATTCAGTTTCTTGCTGTTTCTGCACCACTTCAGTTCACTTTCTTGCTGTTGTTTCTGCACCAAATTGTCTAATTCACTTTCTTGCTGTTTCTGCACCACTTCAGTTCTCTTGTTGTTTCTGCACCAAATTGTCCACTTCAGTTTCTTGCTGTTTCTGCACCACTTCAGTTCCTTGCTGTTTCTGCACCAAATTGTCTAATTCACTTTCTTGCTGTTTCTGCACCACTTCAGTTCCTTGCTGTTTCTGCACCAAATTGTCGACTTCGGATTCTTGCTGCTTTGTCACCAATGGCTGCACTTTGTTCTCTCCAGTTTCTTGCTCTTTTAGCCTTGATGGATCGATTCTCTTTGGTCCGTTGTGCTGGAAAAGATTATTATAGCCCAAAATAAGCAAGCATAAACAATTCACAATAAGTGAAGAAAAATTAATCCATTTAATAAATGCCGCTACTAAGAAGTGTACTTCAAGGGTGATTGATGTCTTGGCTGAAGTGCAACTCGGCCACAGCAGGGATACTGTAGTCTTAAATCTAACAACTTGTGTTTAGTCTCATAAAATTTGCCAATCCTGGATGGATACAAGGCTCAGTTGGCCTAGATGACCTGGTGTTCCATGGTGCCTACTCATACAGGATGCTAAATAGGCTTATTGCGGATTATGTACACTGAACTTGACAGCACAAGCTGGACTATTTACAAGCAATAAAAAAAATCATGACCACATTTATTAAGAATTTATCAAACAGAAGTATTTTATGCACAAGCAAAATGTTAAGAAAAAAATAGAACAAATGACAAAGATATGGCTGATCTTGCACAAGAGCCCAAGGCTCTCTCCGCTTTACTGAGCGGGGCGTGCTCATGGTCCCTTTTGCCCACACAGCTACTATTTTTTAAGCAGAATCGGGCCTTCTCAGTGGTTGGCCTTCTCAGTGGTTGGTCTGGAACTGGCTCCCTTTGACGCTTGCATCCCAGAATCCACCCTGAATCTTTCTATACTTGCCTCAAAACTGTCCTTTTCAGCCGTGGCACAAAACACTGTCGATATATGCAAAAAAGCATCAGTTTCTGGGGGACGGAGTCCCCAGATCCGCTAAATCCCCATGTTGCCATACTGCTCCTAAAATCGTGGCAATGCACCCTGAGTAAGAGGCGATTGCTTCCCTCTTATGGGGGATAGTAGGCCCTGTGGCATTTTATATAATTAAACTAACAATTTTACTAACCCATTGAGATGACTCGATAGAAAAAGCATCTTCATCAATAGTTGAGAGCCAATTCAGCACTTTTGTATTTTTCATCGGTTGGCAAGTAAGGCATGCACGGTTCTGTAATGTAAAAGCCATTGTCACTAGTCAATTATGCCGATTCTACCCTTACACATGTTTACATATGCACTAGCATAGATTTTGTTAATGCCGTTATGTGTGTGCCAACCTCTTTCTGAAATTAAACTACTTGAATCAGTTTTAAATGTGCAGCTTTGATAATTGGTGGGATTCTACAGTTCTACATGTTTAAGATCATTATGCTGATGATCAACAGTTACTATCTAGCCAGTTGTGCTCCATCCTACTTTACAGAGCAATCTATTTCAGTATCATCCTCACCTCGTCACAGATCTCTTGGCTCTTCGACACAGAATGATCAGATCCTACCTATTCGGTACTTCAAAATGCAATAATTATGAAGCTTCACCATGGTCAGCTGCAATGCGCTTTCTCACAATCTAAGGCATGACTTGCCTCAACTTTCTATGCTCCTACATTGCAGGTGCTTGAAGACTATTTCATTTGATTGGGGTCAAGTATTGTCAGGTCAGAAGCGCCTCTGAGTTTTCTTGAAGAGGTGCTACATAAATAGGCAAATGCAATTATTATTACAAATTAGAGAATACACTTTAATGGCTTTGTTGCACAACAAGCAGACAGAAGGCTGTTAAACAGGACTTTTGGTCTCAAGGCTCACACTTATGACAAAATAGGAAACCAGTCTGAAACATGAAATTGGTTCCAGCAGAGTTAATTGGGCCAAGGGTTTCCTAGACAAATGTCACGAAGAAGTGTATAGCAGGCAAATCAAAGTATTCATTTTCGGTTGCTGTTATATTGATAATAATAATGGTCATAATAATAATTTTACTCGTATTGCTGTATTTCTGTTATTATTATTATTATTGTTTACTAAAGGAGGCATGAATCTGTAAGATTTTAGAAATTAAAAGTAGACCTATAAGTAAAAGGGAAATGTATGGAAAGTCAGTTCTCATTCTCTGGACTTTCGGAGGTCACTTTATATGTGACAGAAATGTAGCTCTGACCATATAGAAAGGTTTGACAACATGAAAATTCCATTGTTAGCTAAACTGTTCACAGCAAAAATAAACTTCGCTTAGGCATGGGTTACCATCATCGTCACCTAGTTCTTTTTAATTGGGTACTTTGAATTTTTGGATTGCACATAACATAGCACAATGGCATTAATCTGCAAAAGAGAGAATGGACACACACAAATTGCGTTACCTGGTCAAATATCAGCCGTTTCTTAGTGGGTTTTGAATTCTGAATGTTCTGCTGAGTAGTGTCTTTGTTATCGTCATTTTCTTTCGATGCCAATTTCCGACGATTCATTTCTGTCATTGAATTGCAAAGGATTTGCTCTGCACGTGATAAATACATTGGACGATTTTTTTCTATCATGGCAGTGCTATGGATTGGCTCTGCACATGATGAATAAAATCGTTTCATCTTCCTGTAAAAGATAACAGGCTTCGATATAAATTTATATTATTATTCTCTTTGCGATAAGCAATCCTGTAGGATTATTTTCACTTTAACCAATTTGCAGATTAACGCGGGTAATGTGCAAAGCATGACATGCAAAACGCCACATGGTCAATTACTTACCTAAAACTGGCAAAATGACAATTGCTAATTGTAATCGCAAATCCGTTGGTTATAAAATCGTAAAAGACTAAATTATTAGTTGCACTAACTGCAATTAAATTTGTTTCGAAGTTTGACAGCAAGATCCAACACACCATTAATGGCGGACCCTTAGCAACACTAAACTCACGCATCGCGATCTCAAATCTCGCGAGACTTTATATGTGTCCGAAATTCGTCTATATTTTCTTCTTGACGACCTAAAAGCACGATTTGTTGATTTTGAAAAAGATACGCTGTAAATCTGGGGCGGATTCAACAGGCTGCTTTATCTTGTTGAGAAATAATATTACCTAATTTGTTTTGAAAACAATACGCGTAGATTTTAATTTATATGACAAAATTCGTCTGAGCAGAAATCGCCGAGATTTAGACGATTCCAGATATATAACCTAAATTTAAACATTTTATTACAATTCGCAGGGGGCAGATTAAGCTTAGCCCAGTTAAGTATTAGGAGAAAGGATAGCCGGCAACCGATTGCCAACCGATTTTCCAAAATAGGCTGACTTCCCAATTTTTCAGAGGGCGATTACGTAAAGTCCTCACGTAAAAGAGGACCTAACGTTTCGTGAGCTTCGTGACGTTAGTAAAATAACCCACAAAAGAGGAGGAAAAGGGGGCTATACGCTAATATATATATATATATATATATATATATATATATATATATATATATATATATATGGGGCCCGATAAGCGCATTGGATAACACACTGGCATAGAGAGCGAGAGGTACCGAGTTCGAGTTCCGTAGAGGCGGACATGCTTTGTAGGCTGCTATTAGCGCCGTGTATTGCAGGCTGTCTGTTCTGTTAGTAGTTAAGATTTATGTCTTCTGTCATTTGTGTTCTTGTGAATTGTTTCAGTTGCATAACATGTAAATGTACAGCGCAGTGTGTTTGTCAGGGGCTTCAATAAAGAAAAGATTATTATTATTGTTATATTAGTCAAAGATCTCTTGTTGACAGGATTCTATTGTGAGATTAGCAACCTCTGAGTAGATGGCTTCAAGGGTTCATAAGCAAACAGCAGCGGAGCAGAGTTAAATTGTAAACATGACATAGACCCAGCGTGGCCTTGATGTATATCGATATTCAAATGTTCAAACTTATTAATTATATACATTCAGGTCGGACTTAGAATATCAATTTCAGGGATTCGTGTCGCACCCGTTGTATTTAGATCAGTTAGATAGTCATGTGTGCAGCACTTTTGTAAGATACTGAAAATAAGCCACGTTAAGTGTCTTGATACATCACATACATAACTTATGATAGGAACCATAAGAACCATAGTTGGATAAACTGCCTGA
This sequence comes from Aporrectodea caliginosa, assembly GCA_020284085.1. Classification (NCBI taxonomy): domain Eukaryota; kingdom Metazoa; phylum Annelida; class Clitellata; order Crassiclitellata; family Lumbricidae; genus Aporrectodea; species Aporrectodea caliginosa. The sequence goes on from JACEVL010000469.1 coordinate 749,660, forward strand.
CACTTATTGAGAAAATGTGTTAAAATAGGGTTTCTCTATTTTTGGGCCCTTTTCAAGCCCTTCAACACTAGGTGGAAGCAGTTTGAGACTTTCTGCAAATTATAATAGCCTGGATAAATAACTAAATATTGGTGATTGGTATTTTTGTTTTGGCAATTTGAGACTTTCTGGTAACAGCCCGGATAAATAACTGCCAGTAATTGATATTTTGTGAAAAAATTTCATGTACAAAATATGACAATAATTATGAGAATTTAAAGTAATTTTTTCACCGAGTCCTTGCAGACTGAATATATTAATCTATTTCAACTTGCATATCCACTGTAGCCCGCTTCGGGTCTCATGACATGTTTGCACGTCTATTTCGTTGTTTTCTGCTAAATTTCGGCACAAGTGGACAGTGTATGAGATAAAGTTTACAAACTTTGAGCGCATCGATCGTCATGTCTCTCTGGAGTCTGTTGACTGTAGTGAGGCATGTGGCTGTACTCGTAATATTCACGTTAACTACGGGGTCCGTAATCACCATATACTCTCCAGTAGCCATTATATCGTTAAATGAGAGCCACAACGCAACAGTTAATAAATTAATTGGAGTTACTGTGGCTGAAACAAATCTTAATTCTTGCCCAACGTTTCTATGCACGCAACGCAAGTGATGATAAGCTGGCTACAACGGAATCAGTGTTACCACTCAACATTTTTGGAAAAACATAGATACCCGCTAAAAAAAACATAGAAAAACATAGACACGGTTTTTAAAGAATTGCGTGTAAAATCAGAGCTTTTGTTGAGCGTGGAGGTCCAAAAAGTCCAAATGTTACAAATTTTTTCGGAAATCTCCCCCCAAAAAAGTTGACAAGCAAAAAAAAAAAAACCTCATCACATTCCCAAAAATATCAACAATATCACTCATATCGCAATAACAACTGCTGAAAAAGTACTTTTTTAATAGAAATTGCTCCAAAAAATTAACTTTTTAGCTTCCATGAAAAAAAACATAGATTTTGGGGAAAAAAACATAGAAACATAGATGAGGCCAAAAAAACATAGATCTTGGAGGAAAAACATAGGAGTGGTAACACTGAACGGAATGATTCGACAACAGACTATATATTACATCTGATTCTACTATTGATGACGTATGTAACCTGCATCTACAGTCGAAAATGTAAATCGTGATTCTCTAAAATGAACAGGACATGGAGAAAACCATAGATAACCAACTAGAAATCAGTGTTATTTCTATTAACTGAAACTGTAACTGAAATAGCATAATAACTGAAAAATGTCTGAGTTAACTGTAACTGAAAAATGCTGAATAACTGAAACTGTCATAGAAACTGAAAAACTATAACTGAAATAACACTGCCGATGCGAAACTCCTTTTCTCCATATTACACAACCCCAAACATGTACTTCACCAACTCCTACCTCCACTCCACCGACCCCTCTCATCTCACCAATTAAGACCTAGAGCAGTGCTTCCCAAAGTGGTGGTCCAGCGGACCGGTGCCGGTCCGCGAGCCCTCAGATTGCCGGTCCGCAAAGTGAGTCAAGAAACTGGTTCAAATTGTCCCGGAATCAAGAAATGGCTATTATATTTTTTAAAAAGTCATTACAAAGCAGACTTATCAGCATTTAAAAGGGCAATAGAGTCACATAATTGGCTAAACATGCATTTAAATAAATTTTAATACATTTTGAGGAACTTAGGTGATCGAAAGCGAAAAGAGAGAAATAATTAATATATTTGGCACCGGTCCTACTGCAGTGGGAAAATTCCTGCCGGTCCGTGACCCTGACAGTTAATTCCTGCCGGTCCGTGACATTGAAAGTTTGGGAAAGCGCTGACCTAGAGCACACAACCATACTCTCCCACCCAAGGACAACTCTCAATTTATTCCCAGATCATTATATAAAAATATTTACTAGTTTATTCTAATATGTTCTAATGAACTTTAATTATTCTTTTTCACTCATGTTAGCATTTCTGCGTTTTGTCAGATTGTTTTCTCAATTAAACGAATATATATATATATATATATATATATACTGCTGGAATTACATGGGGAGACAATGATACAACTCATTTTTTTATACGGATCAGAAAACTGGTAGTGCGATGAGAAAGCAAGATGAGAAAGGAATTCTTCTAGCAGAAATGAGTTGTCTGGATATTGCAGGAATTTCAACAACAGAAGATTTGAAATGATGACAAGAGACATTTGTTTGGCAGGCCAATCCAACAACTCTGTTAGACAGTGGATGAGAGAAGACGTTGGCCATGCTGAGAAAAGCCCAGTTGACCAAATACCATGCAATGCAGTACCTGCAAGGTTCAAAGGAAAGAAAACAGAGGAATGGCATCACAGTGTTGTAAACAAGACCAGAATTTAAGACAAAGACCAAAACCACATGGTTGGAGACCAATACCACAGGCCTTAAGTTCAAGACCAAGAGTATCCAAGACCAAAAACATAGCAGAATTCAAGGCATTGTTTTTCTTAATTTACAGCATTATAAAGTTTTTGAATCATAAAGAACCCAGTGATTAATATGAAATGGAACTGAAATGTCAGAAATAAGCAACCACATCATTCAAATTAGATGTTTGTTATATCTTGCAGATCCTAAATCACATAAGTCTTCCTCTGTTTGGTCTCATTGAGTCCACTATAGCTAATTTGGAAGCTTTTGAATAAAAACTTATAAATAGCAGACTCCACTGTACATTTAGCCAATTTTACACAGTACATATGAACTTCTGTTATGTGCATAAATCGGTCAAGTTAAGAGGTTCAAGGTTCCCTAAGATGGTTACTTCACATCATGTCCTTCACATACAACTGCTCAGCTTAGGTTTTGTTGCACACTTTTGACCTCTGCTAGGAGGGCAACAGCAAATACAGACGTACTGTACTTTATTTATATTTCTTACTCCCAACATCTTTATTACGGGAATTCACTAGCTAACCGAACAGCCTTGAAGTCAAACATGGCACAGTTGAATTAATGATATACCTCTGGTGAACCTTTGGCTGTGTATTTAACCATCTCCGAATTTGTACCACGAGCGCTACATTGCACTATAAATATCAGAATATCAGAACGTAAGACATTTCGTACACTAAACTGTGAAATAGATGAAATGCTTAGAAATTCCAGTCTTCTGAGTTTGCACGGCAGAGGTGTGCATCTTTGGCTGTAAGACAGATCATTGGGAAAAGGTTTAGTCAAGATCCTTTTGCCAACACATTGTTGCAGCAGCAATCCAGTCAGCTTTAACAGCAAAAAATTCAAAAACTTCCAAAAAATTTTAAAGATCTTAAACCAAGATTCAGAAAGGTCAGGGCACAGAAATAGCACTCTGCCACCCAGCCAATACATGCATAAGCTTTGCTAAACAGAAATTAATAACGAATCATATTAGGGATTTGCTGTATTTCAAATTAAATGTGTAAAGTCAGAGAAATTGTTAGAAACATTTCTTTAAGATTTCTTAATATCAACATAACAACTGGCAGCAAGTCATGTTTGCACAGAGAACTGAGGTTATCTGCCCCTTCTTCCTCGGTTATTTGAGATAGTCTGCTGGAAAGGGCCTGGGTTAACAGGAATGCCGTTATTAGCTGATGGAGAAGGACCAGCTGGTCTCGTCCTTCGAGGATCAGTGGTATTGAATGGCTGTGAAGACGGTCTCAGGATGCCTCCTGAAAATCACACAGAACAGAAGGTCATCAGTAGTCAGATCAAGACTGACAAATGAAGATTCTTTAGACCGTTAAACTAAAGCCTATGACTCATTCAACAAAATCATGTTTAATCCCAATTCCCTGACTTGTAAAACTATTGGTCCTCAGCCCAGAAATTAAAATTAACTCTTCATCTGACTCTGAAATACCAAAAATCACAAGGGCAACTAATGTCCTCGTTCACCACTGTGGTTGTAAAATGCAATCGCTAAATGAAACAGATTGCAGAATTTCAGGTGAAATGCTCTATACAAATATCACATAGAGAATAAAAAACCAAATTGAAAATTGTAGCTTATTTATTACTCCAATTAATATTTAACTATAGAACAATGGTTCCATATTTTCAAACCGCTTTGGCAAATGCACCTATGTCACCATTTTTGTGCCTATAAACATGTGTGGAAAGGTGTTGCTATATAAATTTGCAATTACCATTAGCAATCTGCACATAAATCACAATCAGTGAGGCTAGTTACACTTCTGAATAGAATAGTGTAAATGTAAGCAACTGTGTGTGAAGGACTGTTTGAGCAGCTCAGTAACCGTACAGTTAAGAACTGTCTTCAGAGTTCAGCATGAGGCACGCATTCTTAATATAATGTTCATTATAAGGCACCACATTTTTCAAGCAATGGTTAAGACTGATTAATATCTGCATCTGTGTGAAACACAAGCACTTAAAGATAAACAGAGCACTGAAATAATACAGCACAATGATCAATAAGCAGAACAAAAGAAAATCTAGATTCATTTAGTGAAAACTCTGGATTATTTAGTAAGACCATCTAAACTAACCTGTGTTTGGAGCTGTTGGAAGTCGAGGAGCACCAAACGAAGGCAGCTGCTGAGCACCAGGCATTATTCCAGCACTAACTGTCATCTGCGGGTCATGCTGCTGCTGTGAGGGACCGACCTGTGCAGCCATCAAGGGCAGTGGAGAAGACCCTGCAGGAGTCGGCTGCAATGGATCCATTGGTCTCATTGACTGCTGCTGGCCTCCGGGATTCTGCTGCTTCTGCTGTGCATCTGAATCCTAACCAGAAATATTCAACAGTTTCGATTCTGGGTCAGGAAAATAACAATGCACAAAGTCTCTAATGCCACAGAACATTTATATTTATAAAGTGCCTGTTCTAGAACACTGCTTTGTATTTACTATATATTTACATTTTATAGCATCTACTCAGATGCACTTGCTATAGCTATAACATGCTGGCACACATGCAACAGTAACATTTGATAGGAAGCATGCATGCAGACAAGTTGTCTGACAAATCCTCACAAGCATACAGACAGGCCACATGGACTCGCCAGATCATAGAGTGCTGAAGTAACATCACATAGGCATGTAACTTAATAGGATGTGACGCCATGAGAGAAGGCAGAGAGAAATACAGAAAAAGAATGAGATGAACAAAGGTACCTCTACCTAAATAAGCGAGTAAACTAACCGAAAATCTTGCCAAACATGGTCTTATTTACCTTACATGCGGCCAACACTTCTGCATTTAAACACTTCTCTTATAAATAACAACAATGAGATGAGAAACGATGATAACGAGATAATAAAAGGTCGTCTTAATGAACACTGCACTGTGACTCGAGAATAGATGGCTTCATCTGCTGATCGACTTCAGTCAATCAAGTCTTCCCTATTGGAGCCAGCAGAACATTTGGCACAAAAGCATCACCTACTCAGCCTTTCATCGCCTACATTACATTTATAGTAAGTCGGAACATATGTAGCTAAACATGACACACGGATGACAACTAACACTGGACTATCTCTAACCAGCTATCACTGCTATGGAAGTCAAATCAACAACAATGCCTCCACAGGGTTGAATTGATCCAGTCATGAAATGCTAGGTCTCTCAGGTTGTAAAGCAAAAAATGTCCAGCACACAATAATTGAATGTAATCTATGTAAACTCCATGAATATTCCTATGCACATGTTGTGGCAAAGATTGGCATACATCTCTCTAGCATGCAACGAGTGGGGGAAGATATCAGCAGAGGGTTTAATATGGAAGAGGTATGGTTTAGGTTTTGAGTTAAAGGCCTGGGCAGAGATTGCAAGGGGTGTGGCGCCGGTGGTGGTAGGTAGGATGGACCAGGAAACGTAATTGGAAGACAAACAACTGAATTGAGGTTACGCCCGGCAATGAACAGAGGTTATGTGTGTATGTGGTGTGTGTGTGTGTGTGTGTGTATGTGTGTGTGTGTGTGTATGTGTGTGCGTGTGTGGGTGTTTGTGTGTGTGTGTGCGTGTGTGTGTGTGTTCTAAAGTGTGTTAAAGTGTGGACGTTTGCTTGCGTGTGATTGATTTCTGTACGGAGTCCTATAGTTAGCATTTAAGGCTTTGACGTTCTACCATTTCCACCTGGATTGGAACTGAGAGCAGGTAGACGCCTGGCTCTGGGATGCTGACATAGGTCCCTGTTGTTTACCCATCTGCGTTACATCAACACTGGTCTCCACAGCCCATTCGATTAGCAATCAGCACCTCTGTGCAAGATGTCGGTTTCGTATACTAGTCTTAATCTAATCTTATCTTTAGGATTATAATCGTGATCATGATCGTTATCAATACCATCATCGTCATCATCATCATCATCATCATCATCATCATCATCATCATCATCATCATCATCATCATCTCATCATCATAAATCATCATGTCATCATCATCATAATAATAATCTCATCACCATCACCATCACCATCATTGCCAATGCATCATCATCATCATCATCGCCATTATAATCATAAATAAATAAATAAATAAAATAAATAAATAAATCACCACCATTACCATCATCATCATTGTCACAATCATCTCAGCACCATCACCATCATAATCGTCATCATCATAATCATCATTTTTCATCATCATCACCGAATTCATCAATTGCTGATGATTCTGATAATGATGAAGATGATGGTGATGATCGATAGCGCCATTATCGTAACCCATCCACTCATTAACCAGCCCGCACAATCACTGCGAGTAGGCGTAGCTGAAAAAGCACTTGCTCGCTTGCCAGGGTTGGGCAGATATTGAAATTACTTCAAATCACGTAATTTGCAATTTGTAATTCAATTACATTGTCCCATGTATTTTGTATTTTGAAATTATATTTCATGTCCTAAAGTAATTTGTAATTTGTAATTCAATTAGGCCTACATTTCTTCGAGTAATTTGCCCATCCCATCCATGTCGCTCACTCGCTTACACAATGACTTTAATACTCGATATCGTCAGTCATCCACTAATTAACTAATTCATTCCTTCACTAATTCATTTACTCATTCCATAAATCACCAATTCATTAATTCCCTCATGCATTTACTCACTCACTCAGTCATTCATTAGGTCTAATTAATATTTGACTACAATGCGGTCGAGACAGAAACACTAAACCCGGCGGCAGATGGCGTACTGTGACGAGTGATTGACAGGTAAATTACAGGTAGATAATCAGATTAAACCGTGAGTGTATGGCATCCGATGCCAGAGGTTGATTACCCTCACCTCAGCCAACGTTCACTTCTTATCTGTCCACGTTCAACGTACGGTAGACCCCGAGAATTCTGCAGGGGATTGGGAGACGGATGGGGGCTGGCACCAACGAACACCATTACCCTGGTCTATCTAGCATATTCACCTCTTTCAGTGATAGTATACGCTGCAAACACAAACCACGCCTAAGCAATTAACCCGTTGTATACATATACATATGATTTATATATATTTATATAAAATATATAATATAAGGCATATAATTATAGACATATATATATATATATATATATATATATATATCGGTGGGTTATATATGCAACAAGGTGATACATTATGCTACAACTTAATGAGAGCATGTACTGGCTGTGCTTATTGGTAACCCAATAGCTGTATAAACACTATTATGTATAGAACGTGCATACATATACATTATATTGTATGCATATGAGTATCAGTTTACTCAATATATATATACATGTATTAATTGTATGTATATACACAGGACCTATACATACATGTGGACTTGTATACAATTGTACATATATATATATATATATGTGTGTGTACATGTACATATACATTGTATGTGTGTATGTATGTTATATATGTATGATCGTTTATATGTGTGAAAGTGTCTATGTATGTATATATTATACATGTGTGTGTGTGTATATATATATTACAGTAATTGTATAGATATAATGTGTAGATATTTATGGCGCCGTAATCTGATTTGTTTAGGTGAACTCCCTCTTACCTTTGGCATATTATATCCTGCTGGGCAATTACCAAAGGCAGCGCCGTATAGTACATTGGCTTGGCTTTCTTAATATCTATGCGAAACGAATACTCTAGGGTAATAAAATAGGACTACGGTATGGCGTGATCTGTATACAATTTCTGTCGGCGATGGAAAAATTTGTTTACACGTCTGGTTGTTTATAATGTGTGTGAAATACAAGGGACTAAAAAACATGGTGGGGCCGTTAGATGTGGGGTTGAGTTGGTACAGAGGATGATTAAATATGCATATGCGCTTGTCAGATGCAAATATAAGGTATAGGCCTACTTACTCACTTGTGAAATATGGAAGATCAAAAGAATGCATACGTGGAAATGGAACGTGAAAAAACCAGTCCTGATTGGAAGAATAATTATAGGTAGCAAGGAGATAAAAATGGAAGTCTTTATTAATAGCGACAAATCGTGTTCTCTTTCTTCTTTGATGTGTATGATTTTCAATTATAGCTACAAGCTTGCGTGTGTAAGCTGTATAAATTGTATATTAGGCTACGTATGTATGTATGTATGTCCCAGATAAAAAAAGGCATAGCCTACTCAAAGGGAACAGAAGTCCCACTTAATTAGTACCACCTATAACTTTAAGCAGCGAGATGGTAACTTGCCATAGAAATAATCGGCCTAATGTTTACAACGTAGAGCCCGTAAGATTAATATAAAAATCAACGAAAATCAAAAGGACAAAAACAGGTATTCAGATAGGCTACAACTGAGCCGAATACGGCTTAGTTATAGCTGAATAGCTGCATATATAATATAGGTATACAGTTAGTTGTAGTTTTTTTTATTGCCTATGGCAATAATAAAAAAAATGGAGAGCGAGAGGTACCGAGTTCGAGCCTCGTAGGGCGGATATGCTTTGTAGGCTGCTATTAGCGCCGTTGTATTGCAGGCGGTCTGTTCTGTTAGTAGTTGCATTTAAACTGCATAACATGTAAATGTACAGCGCAAGTGTTTGTCAGGCGCTTAATAAAGAAAAGATTATTGTTATTATTATACGAAACTTGTAAGAACTGATGCAATTACTTCTTGAATATAAAAGACAATTCAGTTATTCATTGTTGTGTCATTAGGTCAAATTAAAACTGTAGGCCTATTGGTCTGCTTTGCAGGCACAACGTAGGCCTATAGGACCGTATACCTGAATATGCTTTGTTTAGGTCGGGGTTCGTCAAAAAAAATTTCAGATTAAACGAATTCCGTAGGCAAAAAAAGATTTGGAAGCACTGCCAAAGACACAGAGAGATACTGAGAATCTTCCATTACGGCTTCAAAGCCAGTGAAATTAATGTAGTTGTGGCAACATGGCGTGGCGGCATCTTCACGCATCATGACCCGATTTAATAAAGGCCCACGGCTGCTCAAGATATAGGCTACGAATAGCGGGGAAAGGTGAGAGGAACGGAGAAATAGGGCCATCGAAACAGATACAAAGATATGTCTGCATGGTTATAAATTATCACTACTCTCCAAGGTCATCATACATATCTTTAGAACTGGATACACACGGGCACACAGACAAACACATATACATATTGACGATAATATAATAGCAACACAGAAACCTACTAAAGACGAATTGACAATAATATCGGGAGTTGTGTATATTCAGCGGTCACGTCGGCTCTGTAATGTTTATTCTTCTTTTTGATTTCGACGGAAAATTTGGTCTAAAGCGGAATTTGGTCGATAACTTCTAACATTCCATAGCTAACTCTTGCTGAGTTTGCGTGACAGGATTATTATTCCTCGGTTTGACGCGGATTTTGTCCTTGTGACGGTATTTTCTTCGCGCGTCATTAACCGAAGCGGGAGTTTTTGGCGCCGACGCCGTTCGCGCGCATAGACATTTAGGCGCCGGACATTTGCGCGCCACACCAGTATATAAATATGGGCGCAATATCAGTATAAATAGAAGTTGGATTGATGAAAATAATTCATTGAGTAAATAGAAGTTGGTTTGATGAAAATAATTTGTTGCTTAAATAGAAGTCGGATTGATGAAAATAATTCTTTGCTTAGATAGAAGTTGAATTGATGAAAATAACTCTTTGCTTAAATAGAAGTTGGATTGATGAAAATAATTCTTTGCTTAAATATAAGTCGGATTAATTAAAGTAATTCTTTGCTTAAATTGAAGTTGGATTGATGAAAATAATTCTTTGCTTTGAACAATCCACAAAGCTGCGATCGCCCTCACAATGATGTATTTTTTCAAATAACGCCCAGTCCTAAATGACGGGCGCCTAAGCGTCTCTGCGCTCAAACGTCACATGCCGTCATGAACTGCTCAGCCTCCTCCCAACTACTCTGGCCTCCTCCCAACTGCTCAGCCTCCTCCCAACTGATCAGCCTCCTCCCAACTGCTCTGCCTCCGCCCAACTGCTCTGCCTCCTCCCAACTGCTCAGCCTCCTCCCAACTGATCAGCCTCCTCCCAACTGCTCATCCTTCTCCCAATTGCTCTGCCTCCTCTGAACGGTTATGGCGCATCTCAACTGTTTCTGCTTCCTCCCAACTGTAGGCCTACTGCCTTCTCTCTTTAGTCTCTGTGGCAACCGGACTCGGACCACCACTGGCCATTAATCTCTGGACAACCTCTCTGATACGACGCAGCGCTCGTGAATAAGCTGATGCCCTGCGCTAAGCTCTAAAGTAGCACTTTAGACATTTTGGTGTTTACGATTGCTATTACGATCTTGGTCTCTGATTCTCCCCCGGCGGATCTGTTTCTGAATAAATTCGCCCCCCGGAACTGTTTCAGAATATAATTACTCGGGGAAATATTTCATCCCCACGTCAGAAATAAAATCTCCCCAGGAGACTTTATTTCAACAAGATAGCCTACAGTAACATCATATTTTTATTGCATTGTTTTTAACTGATGTAATATATTCGTTTGTAATGACCGTTAACATCATATGGACGAGAGCGCCTTTTAGTAAAAATCTTGAAGAAGTGCTATATTAATATTCATTTTACATTACACTTGTTATAACTCATAATCATTTTAGCTTCCTTGGTTTAACAAAAGCTTTAGTGTTTGGAATAAGATTCGTCTCTTCATCCAACAGGCGGAAACTTTTATGGTTTAAAAATGTTATGCATTCATTTGGTATATGATGTCATTAAGACTCATTATTAATTAACCTTAATAATTACTGCTAATCTGCTGGTTAAGTTGTCCTTTTCCTTCTGTTTGTCTCTTTTCGCTTAATGGTTTCTTATTAGTTGCATATTTTAACAACCGTTCTGTTATATTGTTAAGTTAATTATTAGCAAGTTGACCCTGTAAGCAGGATTTTCATCCTTTTTGGGCCTTCTTGCCACCTCACTCACCTGCCTGATAAATGGAAGTTATATAATCGGTAACTTCATCATCAACAAAGTCTGCATTACAGCCTGAATTAAGAAACAGATTTCTCTCATTGACCACGTTCCTCATCTTTAAAGAATATTATGTTGCATAGTCCTCTTGTTTGGTAACGTAATTAACCGCTTACATTCAGACGTATCATAGAAAATAATTTTTGAAATGTTTCGCTAGGTAGTACATAGCAACTTATACCCAATATATACTAACTAATATTGAATCCTTTACGATCATCAAAGCCTATACAGAAATAAACTTGAGCTACGAATAGTTAATTTATGTTGGTCTACCTTTTATAGTCAACCAATCAACTTTTTTCTAGCTTTTATTACCCCCGTGTGCAAATTCCATTCTAAGCCGAATAATTCCGTGGATCAACAAATGCCTAGTAGGCTTAATCTCAAGACTAGACTGTACTGGCTTCATGGACTACAATGCTTTATTTTTTGCTTATTGGCCTATCGATACTAAATAAGGTTTGGTTTAGCTGCGATTATTTAATGGGTAGTTCTATTGCCAATAATTCCGTGATGCTAATCAGTAGCCTATCCATTAATGCTTTTTAGAAAATGAAGACAAACTCATATCCATAATCCAGTAGGCCTACTTCATTTACAATCACTGGTTATGACTTTCCTGTTCTAGGTAATAACCTGACACCAGCAAACAATGATAAGCAAACAATAGGCTAACCAGATGAATCACAGACAATCAAGCGCAAAGTCTTATCAGTTGACTGATACCAGTTGATAGGTAGGCCTAATCCGCATCAATAATCGCATAGAAGCCAATGCTAGCTCGTCATAGGAAGCCAGTACATTTATAAATACTCGCAGGCTTTGTTTCAGACTATTTGTATATAGCTAATAAGCTGCCCCGATACATCTGACGTTAATCATATTGAACGACTAATATCCAACACAATTTCAGTGGTAGGTCTAACCTTAGAAGAATCAATTTGAAGCTAATTATCTCTGCCTGGCATAATGAATAAGTACCAATTAGTGACTGGTAATGCTCAGAATCTTTTCAGCAAACAGTGCCAACTAGCATCAGTTAAAGTCTACTTGTTGTGTGAGCTATTCTCTTAGTTATAGCCTATAACAGTGTGTTATCTCTCCACTGCGTTTTAATTACAGAAGCCGTGATAAGCCCGTCCGACATCCTATTTACATGATGCATTTACTACTATAAAACATTTATTTAACAATTTTCTGGCATTTAATTCCATAGTTGTTTCATGTCCAATTCAACTAATAAACTTGAAACTAATTTATTTCAGAAATGCACATATTAAATCCTATTTTTAAATAATAAAGAAAAGCAAATGAAAACAGAGGGGCGATTTTAGTAAGGGGAGACTTTGTATCGTAGATAGGGAGATTCTATTTCAATGGGGGAGACTTTGTTCCGATACAAAGTCTCCGGGGGAGACTCTGTTACGGCAAGGGGGCGACTCTGTTTCGGGGGAGACTTTATATCGTGACACCGGCCACAAAACTTCAACTACACTGAATAGCAACATTAACTTTAATTTGTGACTGATTCGTACTTGAAATAACTCCAGACAGCATTCCCACAATTGCGGTTGCTCAAGATCTATAGAGACATTTTGACTATAAGATTTCTTCGACTACTAGTCAACCTGGGTCGCAATCGCTATAGAAATGTTTACGAAAGAGCTAAATTTTAATAAAATGCGCCACTACTACTAGTGGGTTAATTCGTAAATCAAAAATCCATGGGTGAACATGGACTATTAGTTGTTGCGCATTTTCTCGTCTTCATGTTTGTCGATATTGCACTTCATATTTTCTCGTATTAACGAAAATAACAATGAATTTTCGTTAGTGTTATTTTCGTAATAGTCATAGTTAATGATATTTTAGTTATAGTTATAGTTATCGTTAACTAAATCATTTTATTTTCGTCAACGAACATTTTCGTTACCGTTATCGTTAACGAGAATCACACCGATACAACATCAGAGTGCAGTGCCACATTAAACACTTATTACAATGACAATAAATGTGATTTGAAACATGTTTTGTTATCAAATGGAAATTTGGTTTTTGGGAGAAGTCAGAACTTTGTGACGTCATTTTTCAGGGGTGCTGCTTTTTGTGACGAAGTGTGACGAGGGGAGGGGGTTTAAAAATCGGCCAAAATTGCGTGACGTCATTTATGGACGGCCCCTTATAGAATGTACTATATAAACGACCTTGTCTGACCTTTCGACCGTTTGTGCATGGTAGTATCTACGATACATAATGACATGAGTAGGCTATGGAAACCACTCTTTACTGAATTAACTGCATGCATGCATGCATGAGTGTTAAACTGGCTTACAGGTTTAGGCCTATACTGAGCCTGTATTAACCCGTTTTAGATCAATGTTCGCTTTACGAACACATTTTCTGATGACATCAAATTGGTTGAGGGTCATCACTTTAGTTTACTGTTCATGTGCTCTTATGTCAGCGAAAGGTCTGATTTGTCGGATAAATCGCAAAAAAATAGTTTTGCAAGTTTTGAACTGTTTTTGTCTTATGCTAAATACCTCAACTCCAGGTATATTGTCCTCTGTTTAAAAATTTATAATTTTGGTTCGATGTGTGATATCGCTACGAGCTGATAGGCATTTGACAAGTGCACATATTTAGCACAAAGAACATGTCATTTGCATAATTTTATTGTAATAAATGGAGTTGTAATTTTTTTTTATCTGGGTCATGTTCGTTTTACGAACAATGGTCCAATACGGTACTGATGGCGTCAAGTCAACGTTGATTTACATTATGCATATTTCTGATCTTGAGCTACATGTATCAACCAAATCATATATATATATATATATGCGTGTGTGTGTGTGCGTGTGTGTGTGCGTGCGTGCGTGTGTGTAGTAAGCAATAAAGGACCCTAAATTGATGGCTGTGGAGTACCACTCAATATACAGGTTAGGATTCAACACGTGATGAGAAAGACAGCCTCGGTAGTCAAGTTGTCTGACAGCTTCTGACGACAGTTGAACATCCCCAGTGTCACACTCTTACTGTCGACAACTTCTTCACTTCATTGCAACTTCTCACATTGAAACACTGAAGGATACAGTTTTTGCTGCCACTGGGACAATACGGGGGAACTGCTTGTGAGGCTGCCTTCTCCTCGTGAAATCCAATGCGATGAAGAGAGCAGTGAGGAGCAATCGAATATCAGGGCAATGGAAGTGTTGTGGTGGCATTGTGGAAAGACAACAAGCCAGTGTTCGTAGCATCAGACCATGTTGATGTGAGTCCAACTTTGTCCAAGAGACGCTACTCCATTGTTGACCAGTAAACTGCTCTATGATGATTTTCTCATACAACAAGACAATGGGTGGTGTCGACCTAGGCCTACTTGACAGGTTCAGTGAATACAGGCCGGGCATGCACGTTAATAAGTGAGGGTTCTGCTTCTGCACCCATGCTGTCAACACATGTGTAGTGACTGCCTGAAAAGTGCACGTGTTGGTTGGTGGCAAAAAGGATCAGCTGGAGTTTGTGCGATACATCATCCGAACCCTGCTCCAGAGAAGTTTCAGCCATTGCCAGGTTGTTGCACCGAGAGCAGTTCTATCCGACATACGCTATGACGGTGACGGCCACGATCTGGAGAAAGGCAAGACTGAGGACCGTTGCAAACTGGATGGCTGCGGCAAAAACACACTGCCCATGATTGTGCGTGAAGTGCAACAAACGCCTTCATCAGAAGTGTTCATAGCTTTTCATATTCCAGCATAGCATCTATACTCTATAGTGTCGAACACATGAACAGTGAGAATTTTTACAATTTCGATGCCACTGGGTACAAATCTTAGTCATTTCTTTCTGATAATATTATACCAATAACTTAATGCTGAAAACATTACATTTCAGATGGTTTTAACAGCAATTATCTATTTTTATTACGTTATTGTGTTACAATATAATTTCAAACATGTTCAATATTTCACATGTTGTTAGTAGCCTATTGTTCGTATAACGAACATATGCAAATTTGCATACCTTATTTGAGAATAGTCAAAAAACAGAATACATACGTTCAAACATAGCCATCAAGGCCCCAATAATTCTCAGAGTTTATAAAAAAATTCTTAATAAAGTTTTGGTCCAAAACGGGTTAATGGACTGTAGTGAGGACATACATATACATCATACAATGAAGCTCAAACATTTACAGGTTCATTTTCCAACACCTGTTATCAAAACAATCAGATCAACGATGATGTTTTGGTCTTGTTTCTTCACAATATGAAAAGCTGTATTCAACAAGAGAGCTTGGAATCTAGAATAATATTGATTAAAACACTATAGCACTTCTACCATTGTCATAAGCTATAAGAGGTTGAGCAAGAAAGTAATGACTAGGGGCCTAAGTCATATTGTCGCGACGTTGGCGCCCTCTGGTGACCAAAGGCGCTGTCGTGAGGCAGCGACATTAGGGATTTCTACTCCGGTGGCCACAAACTCAGGATTCGAACCCTGGCGATATTTCTCACTCACACGGCTTCTCGCTTTGCGCACAGAATAGTATACGCGGGTTTATGGGATATTCGGGGACTCCTGCTTAATGTGATCAATGGTATTGGATCATCTAATTTATCAATGTCATCAGTAGCCTAAATACAGGCTCTACAGAATGATGACCTGTAAGCCTGTCGATATTTCTCACTCACACGGCTTCTCGCTTTGCGCACAGAATAGTATGCGCGGGTTTATGGGATATTCGGGGACTCCTGCTTAATGTGATCAATGGTATTGGATCATCTAATTTATCAATGTCATCAGTAAATACTGCAGGCTCTACAGAATGACGACTTTGGCCGTTCGTGATCTCCTCGAAAGGTGTATGGATCCTAAAAGCTCTCTTGTATTCGAAATCCTCACGACAGAATTTAACTCTAGGATCCCTGCAGGTTGATTTACATGGCGCAATAGCAGTCTTGCATTCGTGCCTACCAGCGACTGTTACAATGTTTCCTGTTTTATCTGGCGCTCTACAGATTGACGCAGCATTACCTGTTGACCTTCTTGACACTCGACTATGTGTGACAAGATGGCACTTAACTCTGAAGAATTTGCATTAGCTAACGATGAATCAGCCATTTTGTACGCACTTGACATGTTTAATTAATAATGCAATCACGTTCAACAGGATACAAAAATTCTACCTTTAACCCACCAAGGGGGGGGTTACACCCAACCCAACCCACTCCTACGTTTCTATGCATAAATTTTTTTCTCATACGGAATATAATTTTTACATTTTAGGTAGCTGTAGCAGATTCATTGACGCACATTTTGAGGTAAACATCATGGTGGTAGCCTACGACATTCAAAAGTTATACCCGATATACCATGCAGAGGCACCAGGGGGTGGACTCCACCCCCATGAGTGTTTCGACTATAGCTTATTGACTATTCTTCCTAGAAGAGAAACAAATATACCATTCTTTAGAGGGAATGCAGGGCTTCATTTGCAATACTTATAATGTTTGTCTTTGAAAACCGGAAGTGATCAAAATAAATAATAATACGCGTAATATGTGTGAAAAATGGCTGAATGCAAGCACTCCCCCCTTAGCTTTTTGTCTGTAGCGTATTAATTTATCTTCATAGAAAGAGAAACAAATATGCCATTCTTTAGAGGGAATGTAGGGCTTCATTTGCATACTTATATGTTTGTCTTTTGAAAACCGGAAGTGATCAAAATAAATAATAATACGCGTAATCTGTGTGAAAATGGCTGAATACAGCATCAAAACGTAAACAGAATATATATGTATATATATGTATGAATATATGTATGGATGTATATTTATACGTATATAAACATGTGTAGGGATGTATGTATGTATCTTGGATACATAGATCAGTTCAAAACACACATAATCTTATATTTGTTTATCTAACAAGTAGGCCTACAAGATGTACGCAATAATAAAAATATCGCTAATTATCGGTTCCGTTGTTAAAAGTTATGTACTTTCGATGTGCATTCACATAATGTACAACTAAATATACCATTTTGTACAGAATTGAATTCTGAATCAATGCTGTATTACAAGATATGATATGTGAAACCAAACATGAAATCCAGGGGGGTAACCACCCCCCCCTTGGTAGCCTATGTCACAAAAAACCTTGGTAGCCTGAAGGTTAAACATACAGAATCAATTACAAAGTAAATCGGAATTATCCTATTCACACTCAAAAATGCCTTCATTAAACGAAATACGTCTTTACCTTTCTACGACAAACGGAAACGTAAACCAGACGAAACTGCGGTCAAAGGCTACTCTGTTTAATTTACCTTGCGCCTGATTGTGTAGAAATAAGTACACTTCTGCTAATTAAGTTCCTCACGACAAGGTGAATCCGAATGTACGAATAAAGCAGAAGAATCATCGAATATTCGATTATGTTGCGAAATTTTGAGTTAATTTGACTCCTTGGTTAGACTAACTTTACTCCGAAATTCTACTTTTGCCACCAGCACTTAATCGCAATTTCAATTGCCGAAGACCAAAAATCCCAGTGATCGCAAAGTTATTTTTTATCATTTTGCAATCTGGATCCCATAGCTCTCGAATCTTTCTCAATTTCCGACGCGTATCGATTAGGATTAGAACTCGAACTCGAAGTTTTCCTGTGCGCTGTAGACCTTTTCCTTTGCGCCTGATGTAGCCGAGCCGAACTAGACTGATCTTTTCTGACTAGACTGAGCTATTGCGCGCTTTCTGCCCGTTTTATTGGCACTAAGTCTTCTTGCCGCCAACTCAGAACCACGCGCCTAAATTCACGGGACAGCCTCCTGGCCAATCGCAGGGTTTCAATCAGACGCAACAAGGCGCGAAAGCCCCTCATTGGTCGGTCAATAGACCGTCAATTACGGCTCTTCATCCTAGGATTTTTATAGCACTGAAGCCAGAGAGCGTGTCGGCAATCGCTCTTTACAACTACACCTTGGAATATAACGAAGCAAATTGTTGACCGTCTAGTAGTTCTTTCTACTTGGGCGGCCGCTTCTTCAAGAGATGGACTGAAAGGTGCGCGTCGCTCATCAGTCGTGCTCTGTCCGTGCTCTGGCTTCAGGTCGTTTAGCAGCGGTAATCGCTTCGTCGATAGAAATTCGTCTTTCGTTTGCCTGCTTCGTGTATTAATATTGCGCGGTTATTTCGATACGAGTCTCTGTGTCCGGCGGATAACTAGAAATTAGAAATGTAGTCGTGATATTGGGTGCGTTACGAGTTCGACTTCTGAGCTCTGGGAGTTTTCATTTTCTTTGCAATTATGCTGATTGTTTGGATATATTAAGCCCATTCACTGTGTTATGTAAAGCGAATTTCATTCGATCAAATGAAAATATGTTATTCGAAAGCGGTTTGACGATTCGTTCTACGATCGAGAATCCTTCGTTCGAAATTCAGTCTATCTGCGACCCGTCGCCTTGTCCGTAATAGTTGAGTATTGAAATTTCATATTGCCATTCTGGGGAAGAAAAACCAGCATATTCACCGCATTTCCAGTTAATTTGTACCTTCTTTTACTCCAAGTCGTGTAAGAATAGAAGCTGTGACTTTACAAATACTGTTTCTTTTAATGTTGCTGTTCATTGTGACTGTAATATTAATAAAGTTGATCTAACTAGGAACAGGAATTAAATACTGGAGCAAAATACTTGTTATTCACCAACATTTGTGGAGCGCCGTAGCAAAGAAGATGAAACCAGAGCAGGATGCACACTGGCAGGGGCGCCGTTAGGCGTACGCACTTACGCTAATGCGTACAGCGCTGAAAGGCTAAGAAATAAAAAATTGGAAATGAAAAAAGTGAAATATTATTAAATTGTAACATTATAATAAGTAACTTAGATACTAGTTTTAACAGGTAAACTAACAGTCTTTACACCATCTATTGGTTTATATCTCATACCTTTCCTCATGCTCTTTCACTATCAATGCCGCTGGTCACTCATCTAATCCGCACACGCTCACCTGCGGTGTTCCTCAAGGTTCTGTTCTCGGTCCTTTGCTGTTCATTCTTTACACCTCCACACTTGACAAACTCATTTCCTCATCCAGTTCTGCTGTTCATCACCATTTTGCAGACGGCACACAACTCTTCATATCTTTCTCCCCTTACTGCCTTCCAGATGCACTAAATCACTTACGCAACACCATCACTCAGATTTTAGTCTGGATAACCGCGGCGCTAACCTGCTATGCCTTAACCCTTCAAAAACAGAATTCCTCATTATTGGCCTCCGCGAGCAATTAAACAAACTAGCCTATCCTCCCGACCTTTATCCAACAGATCTCACTTCTCCCGTACCTTAGATCTTCTCTTGTTCGCAATCTTGGAATCATTTTCGATAAGAACCTTACCTTTTCCGATCACATCACCTTTGTCAATTGCGCTCAATACTTGACTACAAAGACCGCGTGTACAATAGCCACTTCAATTGTTCATTCCAAACTCGACTACTGTAACTTCCTCTTTAACAGCATCTACTATTCTCGAATGAATCGCCTGCAAACAGTCACGAAAACTCACAAACACCACCACATAACCCCTGTTCTCAAATCACTTCATTGGCTAAAAGTCCCTCAGCGCATCCAGTACAAAATAGTATCTCTAACCTACAATGCCCTTCAAACCTCTAAATCCGCTTACATTCGATAGCTAGTCACCATCCAATCGCCCGGGTCTAGGCCTACTCGCTCATCATCATAGCTTTCACCATCTCGGCCTCCAGTCTCATCCTCTCTGAAATTCTGCAACCGTTGCACCTGCTCCTTGGAACGGACTCCCAAAGACCTCCGCCAGGTTGCTCACCCTCCTATCTCTCATCTTAATTTAAACTCCCCTCCGCTTGCCTCTCCTCTCCTACTTTCCACTCACTACTGAAAACCGAACTCTTCAAGCTATCTTATCCTGATTCTACTCCTGCGCCACACACGACCACCATCATCACCGATTGCCACCGTAGCACCATGCTGTCTCCTTGGCTTGACCTCCACGGATTTTTACCTGGCACCGAAAGGAACAGAGGAGTTTGGCTATTGCGGACTTGATTTCATAATCATAATCGTAATCTCCAAACTTCTAAAGCGCCATTCGAAAGCCAAGCGCAGGGCACCAGCTTATTCACGAGCACTGCGTCTAGTCAGAAGGGTTGTCCGAGAGAGTAGTCCGAAGGAGGTCCGAGTCCGGTTTCCAGTTGATCAGAGGGGGCAGAGGAAGCTGCTAAGGTGGATGTCGTTTAGGTCGAGAGTTGGAAGGTAGATGATCAGTTGAGTCGGGGTAGGAGCTCTTGAAGAGGAGAGACTTTATTTTCGAGTGGAAAGCCTTGGCGGTGATGGATAGAGGAGTCTGAGGCAGATGATGGTGATTGGCGATGATGATGGAGGAACCGAAAAATGCGGAATTCAGGAGGCAGATCGTTCCCGAATCGTGGTGCAATGTTGGATATGGCTCGGTTGGAGAACTTGAGATGAGTAGTGACCAGGGGGTCGAGAAAGAGTGAGAACGGAGGATGAACGGGTAGAGCGGGTTGGCTGGATGGTGAAGAGGTCGCGAAGATATCTGGGCTGGGTGTATTGTAGAGAGTTGTAGGTTAGTTATAGGACTTTATAAGACTTTGAAGTGAATTCGCTCTGGTATTTTTAACCAATGGAGTGATTTGAGGATGGAAGTGATATGATGATGCTTGGGCGTTCCAGTGACGGCTCTGCATGGCAAGTGAGTTTTGGATGAGCTGCAGACGCTTTAGTTTAGTGGATTCGATGTTGAGAAAGAAGGAATTTCAGTAGTCGAGCTTTGAGTGGACAACGGAGGTAGCACTGGTGGAGTTAGTTTTGATATCGAGCATGCGTCGGCTGCGGTGGAGGTCGCAAATTTGTATGAAGCAGGAGCGGGAGATGTGGTTAGAGAAGGAGAGATGTGGATCAAAAGTAACACCGAGATTGCGGAAAGAGGCATCAAAGGTAAAGGTAAGAGACGAAGAGTTAGTGGATAGGTGTATTGAAAGATCTTAGCTACGAGTGACAGCACTAAAATTATAGAGCAATTTTGTTCAGAAGACTGCTTAAAATGCTACCATTACAGTGTGAAAAATCGAAAAAGTTTTAAGTGGGAGGGGGCACACCCTCCCATCTATCGGCGCTGCGCGCCTCAGCGATCGTCCTTCGGACGCTCGTTCATAATACCCCCACATACCTTTCGTACCTGGCCTACGTGTGATCTTCGGCCTATTGTGCGTACACAATTAAAATCCTGGCGGCGCCGCTGCACACTGGATATGGTGATGGGGCGATTGGGTTCCTTGCATGCAGTCCGACGTACAATTACAGATAGGAACCTTGCATACGGAGGTCCTCGAACGACACCCTGAGGCAAGAGGCGCTTAGACCGCCTCGAAGCATCGTCAACTTCGAAGTCAAACGAGGTTTGAACCAACGTTGTAGTGTAAATATGGCTGCTGCCTACTCGAAAGCCACGCCTTACCTCTCGATAATTGACCTGGTACGCTTCTGGTTGAAAGACCAGAGGAATCGGAAGCACGAGTAGTGTATTGAGGCGAAGTTAACGCCCCATATATAAAGCTAAACCGGCTTATCGAGAGCTTAATAGTAGACGTAAATGGCTAGGCAGGACTTGAACCCGAGGCGTGAGGTTGTGCTTATAAAATCCAGTTTCCTTCTCTCTCAAATTCGGCGAGCCCATCTTCTTGATCTACGCTGCACCAGCTCTTTGCAACGAACTCCGCCAGTTCGCCTATCCTCGCTCGTCTGTCAATATCACCTCTACTCCGCTTGCTGCTCTAGTAGAGACTTCCACTCGCGACTGACTGAAAACCGAACTCTTCAAACTAGCCATCCTTAATAATATTTTGCGTATGCGCTAACTCACGATCATCATCATCAACGACTTAAACCAGAGCACCATGCTGTCTCATTTGTCGACCTCCCCGGATTCTGACCTGGCATCGGGAACGACCAAACAATATGGATATCGCCGACTTGATTTAATATAGAACCGGTGGCAAATTAGGCTATCTGACATGTCTTTTGTGTGGCGCTTAAATTTCTAAGATTTTAATTACATTGCATTACTTTAATAGGCTATGCATCACTACCTTCATCCCTCCAACCACTAAACTTACAACCGTCTCAACCGGGAGCGGTTCATAAGAGCGACATAACGAAAGAGCGACGTAACAGAAGAGCGACATAAATACCGTATCAAAAGAGCGACAACCGAAGAAATGAAATAAAAATTCAAAAGAGCACGACATAACGAAAGAGCGACAAACACCTTTATGTACTCATTTAAAAGCAGTAAATCTAGACATCGATGTTTTCTCAGTAAAACGATTATATAATACTAGATGTTTTCCCGTCCTAAGAAGGCTAAAACAATTTGAAAATATCAAGAGATGCGTCTTCTTGTGCTATGAATGACGTAAGTCTTCTCCCTCCCTCCCTCCCTCCCTTCCTCCCTCCTCCCTCCCGTACTTCCGTGCCATCCGTCCCTGCCGTCCGTACCTCCTTCCCTCCCTTCAACGTCCGTCCCTCCCTCCCCGCACGTCTCTCGCGGCGATCGTGTGTGGCTGACCCGCCTCTTCCCCTCCCCATTCCCTTATAGACATGAAGAAGGATCCACATGTCGTCCTGTGCATTATCTCGCGTTGCTATGACGACGTCTATTAATGTTTATTGCTATGACGTAGAATGACGTAAGTATGGCAATGAAGGCGAAAACAGCTTAACAGGCAAACAGCGTAACACCACGCACAGATACATGCACGCGCAGAGATTTCTGTTTCATTATATTAGTAATTTATATAATATCATGGCTGCAAATAAACTTGCCGTCCATTATTTTTTTAATGCTTGTTTATCCAAAAAATCTATCTAGAACCACAGACTTGCTCACCTTCACTGGTCAAGATCTTTCGCAAAACTGAGAATCTCATAACATTGACTGGTCAGTTTGCGCAATTATCAGAAACTGAGCCCATGCCTCATTAAACTCGCTCGCCTGTTCGCCCTGACATCCACGTCCCTTTGAAGCTAACATCGGAGTTAGGAACCCCGATGTTCATCGAAATATAAGTACAATGGCTGGAATTCGTACGTATAGTCCTTAGAAGTTGTTCATAACGAACCTCTAAATAAACACAAACTCTCTCTTGCATATATAGAAGAAACTCAAGTAACTCTTTGACAAACAATTTGAATAGCCACTAATTTCTGGCTACGAATACACGACCCCCTAATATATTCCCAGGAAACCAGACTATATATGTATACGATAATAACCAAATTGTCACTCTTTTTGTTACGTCGCTCTTTCGATAGCCTACTAACCCGTCTCAACCATATTCGTGTGCTATATACTTTGACTTTGATTTCTTGCATCCACAGGAATGGATATGCGTTTGAAGGTTACTTTGGATGAAATAAAAGCACGAAAACACTATCCCGCAACCGGATAACCTACGGGATACAAGATCACTTATCATTTACATTTGATGCACAGAAAACTCACAGCGAGCGCAGAAGGAAATTAATTAGCAATAATTGTCTCCCCTATAAACTTTACACTAAAGAGCATGAGATTGCAATGTTTACTATCAATATATTGTAGCTTGAAAATAAATTCGTTTTTTGAGCACCTACATTTTCTGTGATAATAAATTACTCATTTAAAATCAAGAATTAAAATTCGTCCATTGTTGTATAGCTGCTTCCTAGAGTTCCATCCATTGTCAGCCACAAATATTCGACCATTTGACTCATCATGAGTCAAATGGTCATGGATTGCTCTACTCATCCAGAAGAACCCTCAATGGATGTCGTAATCTGTGTTCCTGTTTTAAGAGTACTTCTGTCCTAAATTTCAAATCTGAATCTAATATCAAAACTCGGTTATTCTCTAGATCAGCGACCACGACGAATCCATTTCCATCGACGGTCAAATAGACTGGAATATCCATTTGTCCGATGGTAGATCCACATTTTCCACCGAATGACTTCTTAAGCTTCCCATCTGCATCAACTACACACACTCTGTGCAGTTCACGATCATCAAAGCCATGACTGACCACGAAATGTCTATTGGTAAGTGCTGTGGCCTTACATAAATTACGAATACCTGCGCCTGTTGACATGTTTATTTCTCGAATAAATCGTCCATCTGGCGAATATTCCTGCAGTTTGTTTTTAGAAAACACAGTTAAAATGACATTCGCTTCCTCTGTAACAGATAGACCACCTCCCCAGTAGTATCCATCGTCGTCTCCTATTGACCATTTATTTATTAATTGTCCATCTGGGTGAACTCTCATAATTACATTCGACTGACCACTGCCTTTAAAATCGAATACGTAGAGACATTTGTTTCTGTTGCAGGATCCTATGTCCTTTGGATACATTAAATCCTTCAAAATCCATTGACCACTTAAACTTAAATTCATCGTATCGTAAACTTCAACTTCTGAAGTCATTCGCGTCACAATAAACAATTCCTTGTCTAAGATCGTCAATCCGTAGATCGCCTTCTCTTCTTCTTCCGCTGCTTTTGTTCTGATGATCTGAACTGAGACTGGATCAGAGTTGTATCGAAGTTCAACTGAAAACAGAAACAAATCCATTTTATTTTATAAGAACTGTATAACTTTCAAAAAAACTTTTAACATAGGCCTATTCGAATATAGCCTAGGTCTAGTATTGTTAATTTAACCCTCCGTCGGGCGGGAAGAAACTATACAACTAAGGGCGTGGGGTCAATTTTGACCCCATAGTAATAATTATGTAATTTGAACAAAACAAGCACATAAATTGCATAAGAATGTCATTATTATCACTAATATTCACTGAAATGTCAATATTTGTTTTACTTCCTCATGACATGACGTCATAACGTGACGTCGTTCCACGACGTCACTTCATAATGTCATGATGCCACATACAAACATATGCTTGTAATAGTGTTTGTACACTAATGATTGCATGAGAAGGTAATTAGTGTAATTATTATTCACTGAGATGTCATTATTTATTCTTCTTCATGGCATGACGTCATAACGTGACGTCATGTGATGACGTCACTTCATGATGTTATGTTGTACACATACAAACATAGGCTAGTAAAGGTGTTTGTATACTAATGATTGCATGAGAAGGTCATTAGTATTATTAATATTCATTGAAATGTCATTATTTGTTGTTCATGACATCATGACATGACGTCATAACGTGACGTCATGTAATGACGTCACTTCATGATGTCGTGATTCCACATACAAACAATTGCCTTTAATACTGGTCGTACACTTCTGATTGCACAAGAAGGTCATTAGTATTAATAATATTCACTGAAATGTCATTATTTGTTGTTCTTCCTCATGACATGACGTCATAACGCGACTCACTTCATGATGTCATGATGCCACATACAAACATAGGCTTGTAATGCTGTTCTTATTCTAATGTAGGCCTATTCCTCATGAAATGACGCTAGAATGAACATGGAAGACTACTAGGAGTCTAGGAAAGTATTCCATCAATCAGCAGAGACATGTCTGAAAGAGATCTGACAGTGGACAGGGCACACATTCTTATGGCATGCCTTGCAGACAGCCATAGCTTTTCTGCCTGTCTGTCAGGGACAAACTTGGCAGCAACCTCGTATGTTGGAGGTTACTGAACGTCGTATACATGTTTCAATGTCTGGTTGAGAACTTCGTGCTGAATGTTTTTATCATCTGGTCAGCACAATTGACTCCTACTTTTGTCCAGTTGTAGAAGTTTATAACCTCCGGAAGTTTCCCTGGCCAAAAGTCCCACTGGAGGTGTGCTTAGTCGACAAGACGACGACCACTTTGTCTTTCTTACACTTGTCGCCGGTCTCATTGAAACCGATAAGGGATGATTACAAATCGCATCCTCTGGGAGTCACAAATTCTTCGGGCAATTCTACTAGAATAATACGAATATTACCAACCAAAGTCGCTTTCTTTGTCTACAGAACATCTCTATTCTCTAGCCAGGAACAGCAAGGTTAAAAAATTATAACTGGTCATGTTGCGACCTTCACATTCAAGAGGTTGTATGAGCTGGCGGACAACGTTTCCTCCCAGATCTTTGGTTGGAGCTGCATCGATCGGCGCTCTCTTTGCCGCAATATATGCTGGCATTGTACTTGACTTCAGCATCGCAACACATCCCTAACTTGATGCCGTACTTTGACGGCTTGTATTGTACAAATCTGCACCGACCTCGATATGGAGCGAGTCTGTCGTCAATTGTGAGAAATGGGCATGGAAGCATTGCAAAACCGGGAGGGCAGCACTGATAAGTAAATATAACACGAAATAAGGAAATAATATTGCGGGTTTTTGTGCAACTTTAGACTGTTTAATGAGAAAGAAACATCAATTACTGTCCTGGGATCAAAAATGACCCCATGACCTTATGTGTATAAATGTCCTGTAATTTTTTTACATATAAAATTCGTATGCAAACTCAACTGGAATACGTAGTGACAACCTATACAATAATTCTCGTGAAAAATCACAGCAGCCATTTCACTTTTAATATCGATCCATGACTTGAAAATGCACTCTGAGAGTTCTTGTGGCCCATGGCCTCACTGGTAACCGCCTTCACGACGTTGTGCGCTCCACCACACTTGCTCAACTTCTGTACTCCTCTCCTTCTTGGTGGGGATTTACTACTGTGGGGAGAGAGATCGCTTGACTGCACTGATCAAGAAACTTATACGCCAGGGATATCTACCTATATACTTGTACCCCTACAATTGAAGAGCTGTGTGCCAAAGCAGACTCAGCTATCTTCTCCGCAGTTTTGTCGGATCCTGGGCATGTCCTACACGGATTACTTCCTCCTATCCGCGAAACAGATACTCCCTAAGACCTCGTTCGCACATTCGTACCATTCCGCAATCTGACCCCCTTACTAGGAAGGGATTTATCACCAGGATGCTTTACAATTATTAATTATCTTCCACCTGCATTTAACTTGTTACGCATTATTATTATTAATATTATTACTTCGATGTTTTACAATTATCATTGCATAACTGTTGTCCCATTGTGCGTTTGCAAATGGCGTAATAAAGACCATACTTACTTACTCTGGGGTCATTTTTTTACCCCACGCCCGATGAAGGGTTAAAGTTGTTTCAAACAATTCGTTTCACATAAAAACGGAAAACAAATCTTTTCCACAAGTCATAGGCCTACCCTGAATTCCGCCTCATCCCCTTACCCCTCTCGCCACTTCAATTCTAAACGCCATCTGACTGATCCTTTGCATTCCTGGTATCGATTTTGACCGAACCTGGCTGCCTATCGCCTTTGTTTTCACTGAGCGCCTGGGAATAAGGTGGTTCCAGAAACTTCTCATTTTGGGTGCTGTTGAAATCTCGAGATTACAATAATGACTATACAGTATAGAACTCTGTTCAGTTCGAAATGAATATTTGCTTTCAGGCAAGATCATTTATATACAGATACAAAACCAAATTCTTTCCTTTCCCACAAAGAAATTTTGACTAAATTGGTAACAAGTAAGATACGGTATTCATGTTTACAAATGTTGACATTCGTTTTATTTGCAGTTTTTCGCTATATTTTGCCAAATATTGTGTCGTTATTGAAGCATTGGCATAATTTCATCTGAAAATTCGTAAGAATTATTGGTGCCTTCAACCGTTTGCGACATTGAGGCATAGAAAAAAGCTCATTTCGTAGATTGCATGGAAGCTTGTTCCGCAGTGTGGGGCAGATCAGGACAAATTTTGAATTTAATTTTGAATTGAATTTGTTTATTGAACAGAACAGGTTTTAGGTTACAATCATTAAACAGCAAATATAGTGCAACAGGAGCCAACAAAAGCTAATAGCTTATATTAAGCTTGACCCCCTTTCTTGATTATTATTCATAAATGTATTTGATTCTAAATTAGAATTTAAATATTAAAAGTAGTGTGGCGGAACTCGTCTTCCTCGACGGAGAGAGTGTTCGGCTGACCCCACCAAGGGACCAGTGTGACGGAAATCTCTCTTCTCTCTGGCTGGAAGCGATCTGTCGTCGGGCGGATTTCTCTCACTTCTTACCAGGATAGCGCTTCAGAAATCCCCCAGGCTTCAATGTCGGCCAGGATCGGCCTCTCCGGTCGGGCAGAGGTCTTAACGGGTTAGCGACCACCGAACGTCGATTAGATGAAGAAGACGACAAGAGCCAAGTCAATGAAATCACTTGTATTAACCAAGTACAACTCAAATTCAACTGACAGAAAGTAATCAAGAACGACGGAACGTCTGACATCAACTCGTATGACTAACTAGCGAACGAACTGAACTATCTGACTCTCCTTAACTACACTATTCAACTGACTGCTGGCTCCCTGAGCGAACGAATGAACTACTGAGCGTCTTAAGCAGCGCTATTTATACACAACTGGTCGGTCCCGGGGGACCGGGGGGACCGGTCCCGGGGGACCGGGGGACCGGGGGACCGGGGGACCGGTCCCGGGGGACCGGGGGGACCGGTCCCGGGGACCAAGGCCCTTCATAAATGTATTTGATTCTAAATTAGAATTTAAATATTAAAAGTAGTAACAATAATAATAACAATAACAGCAATACAGCACCACAATTATATCAATATCAATAATGACTTAATAATAAACTTGATAAAAATTAGAAGATTGGTTAAGTAATGCTAACATATAAAATGCAAAGTATTTTATAGTTAAAGACAGGTGAGCAGATACAAGTATATTGAACAAAGATCTGCACATCAACATTAGAATATTTTAAAGCAATACCTCTTATTTTTTCTTGAAAATATAGAAACTATATTTCCTCTTAATATCATCCGATACAGAGTTCCACAATCGAGGGCCAAGAATTCTGAAGCTATTAAATCGACAAGTATATATAGTGCGGGCATAGGTCACAACATATTTATTAGACCCACGAGTATTAAACGAATGAATTTGAGTAACTGGGTTCTAGGACGTTTGGTCGTTTGGTATATATAATTTCGTTTATTGAAAATAGAAAGTTGACAGACCGCAACTTTTCACATCTATAGAAGAAAAACAGAGAGAATATAGCTATAATTATTAGTGTCATCGTGAGCTGGTCAACGGACGATTCGTCAACGGACTGTTCGTCAAGGACTAATTCGTCAAGTGGACGTTTCGTCAACGACTCAACGGACCAGAGGAAATAATAAACTTTTCCCGTGGAATCAAAAGATATTATATAATTATATCCTAGTCGGGGGGATTAGGCCCCTATGTCCTCGCTTGGGGAGATTACGTAAGCCATTTTCTTGCACATATTATCACGCGCTCTCAAATTGGAAGTTGGATTGATAAAAATAATTATTTGCTTAGATACAAGTTGGATTGATGAAAAAGTTCTTTGCTTAAATGGAAGTAGGATTGATTAAAGAAAGTCTTTGCTCAAATAGGAATTGGATTGAGGAAAGAAAATTTTTGCGTAAATAGAAGTTGGATTGAGGAACCTGTCATGGACATTGGTAGACTGCCAACTTACTAACCAAGGATTCTATATTAAAGGATTGGTTACTCATGAAAATATCGTGTACTTCCGGTTTAAGGCTACGAGCGTAGCGCCACCTGGCGATGCGGGTGTAAGAAGGGTCTTTGGAAGTAAAATGCATGGAGGACCCGATGTGTTGTTCAGCGATTAATTGCACGAATTTGGGAAAAACAAATCAGGATTATTTTTCTTTCAGTTCCTAAGGAACAAAGTAAGGTAAAGAATAATAAATATAAAGATATTTTTAATGATTTTCAGTTAAATAATCTAAACTATGGAGATAGGCGTTGCGCATGGTAAACAGGAGGTTCTACACCTTTTTCGCTAGGTGGCCAGGCTCCATGGGCCGCCATTTTCTATCCAACGCTCTTGCATAAGGAGATTCCAGTCCGGTGTATAAAGTATAATTATAGGTCCTTGCTTACTAACGTAAAGCACGGTATTGAAAAGATGGTATTAATTAACCAACCTAAACTATGGTTTAACCACAAATCGTTTTATCGTTTTATATACGGTACATGGCATTTTAATACCAATGTCTATGATAACTGTTATCAAACCAACTTCTATTTCAGCAAGAATTATTTTGATCAATCCGACTTCTAGTTAAAGAAATTATTTTCACCAACGATCAATCCAACTCTAACTTTTAAAAAATTATTCTCATCAATCCAACTTCAATTTAAGGACGAGTTATTATCATCAATCCAACTTTAATTGTAGGCCTATGTATTTTACGAACCTGCCGTCACGCTTAATGGAGTAGGCCCTATCAACCCTTTTATCGGTCAACGAGAATTAATTATCAATGCCTGTTGACGAACAGTCCGTTGACGAATCGTCCGTTGAAGAAACGTCTGCATACCGAGCAACTTATAAAAAATAATTTTAAATATGGAGGGTAGGATTATAGGATATTACTTCCAATCTTGAACATAAGAATTACAATTATAAAAGTATGACAGGTCGTAAATTTTTAGAGAAATTTGTCGATTGAAAAAATAACGTTTCGCATAGATTAGAGCTCTGATCTAATAGGCCTATAGTTTCTTGCAGTGCGACCACTCTCCATTTTCTAAAATCCCAAGCTCTTGCCAGAAAAATTCCAAGATTGGCCAAAAGTTTACCAAAAAATCCCAAGTTACCGAAAAGAAAAAAGTTTTGAGAAAATATGAAATGCGTTTTAACTTTTAACAATCACAATTTTATTATTCACAAAAATGCCTAGTTAAGAAATCGCAAAGAAAAAACTGGAGCATAACATTGAATTAACAATGGTTACAGGTTACAATAATGATAAACGTCTTTCAGACTGAGCGAGTTTTCTAATATGATTCGCTGCCACTGTTGCAAAGTACGGTAAAAACTAGTCTGTAGACCTTAGAAAATATCCCAAGATTGCCAGGCAATATCCCCAGATCCCAAGTCGGACCCCCAAAATCCCAAGATCTTGGGAAAAATTCCAAGCAGTGGTCGCACTGGTTTCTTGCATGTAAAAATGAAATTGGTCTAATCTTAGATATAGATTATCTGATTGCCTCTCAATGGCTATAGACAAATTAACGGAAATACAATCTGGTTAAAATAATTGAGGACTTGATTTGATATAGCGCCGGTGATAAAAATGTCTTGCGGACGCGGCTTTTTAAGTGGCGCTGAGTTATTTCGAAGATTTACGTTACATTACATAAGTAACATAACAAGATATAGGCTACAGAGACCACGGGTGTTCGTAAATGCAAGTTCAAAGAATGCAAGTTACAAGTAGGCTATAGAAAGTAACTAGGTTAAAAATGATTAGGTAATTTTAAACTAAATATTTTAATATTTGATAGAAATTGTTAGACATTTTGAACAATGAATTCAATGTAAATGTTATAATGTTCATAATGCAATTAATCATGTTTTAGAAAAAACGATTGTCAAATACTAATCAATGTAAATATGGTTTCCTTAAATCTTTGTTATTTCACATTTCAAAGTGAGATGCTTATAGAATTAACTAAATTTTAATTCAAGAATCGGCGCCCAATGCTGATTATGCCAGTCTCACTAAACAGTCTATAGAAACCGTAATATTTTGAAACTAAGCTATACCAGCGGAAACTTGTCCTGAAAAGAAATTTGTTTCTGAAGGCAATGGTCTAATAATTTCTAAGATTCTGCCATCACTGCCATCCATATAGCCATAACCATAACCTAAAATTTTATTGCTTCAAGTAGGCAACATCACAACATCACAAATAGACCATACAATCGGCAACAAAAAACAAAGGGTGAGAAACCCTTAAGGGACCGGCGTCCCGCTAACAGGGTTACCCATGCACATGGAAAAGGTAGCAACAGGTTATGCATGAAAGTACAAAAAATTGTACTTTCATGTGTACATGTAGGCCCTACAATGACTTGTAGCCTATTTACTACCGCCTGTGCATGAAACACCAACTTCAGTGAGACTGCGGATGGCCTATGCTGTTTTGAAATCATTGCTAGTGGACTTTGGGTAGAGCCTGCTCAAGTTCTGCCACCTGTTACTACCTCTTATGTGTTAGTTGGAACTGACAAAATTGGAGCAGGCCTAGGCTAACAGCACCAGAGACCGTAAATAATAACGATAGTTAGAGTCCCTTAGTTTCGATATGGCACTGTCAACGTAATTCGCTCTGTAGTAGTCTACATTTGGCTAATTGTCACGACGGTCTGGCGTTCATAATGATATTGACGACACTTGCGACCCTTGAAAATAAGACTGATTTAAAAATGTGCGAATGAATTTAAACACGCGTCAAAAATATTTGCATAATGGATTGAAATTTATTAAAAATCAAGCTGTAGGCTAAATTTAGCTTTCGTAGCTAGGTCTTATTAAACTCTGTACAGAGGCAAACATCAATATGATCATACACCTACTCTTACTTTCGCAAATGTTATCCAGTCGACGAATGATATCCTTAAAAGGGAGTCTGCTCTTTGTATCGTTACACCAACAGCCTAAAATATATTATACCAAAATATGCAATTTATGCAATATGTAAAAAACATTATTTCAAAGGAAGAATTAAGAAAATTAAAACGTTACACCAACAGTCTAAGATAGGCCCATACCACATATAATTCATGTAATAATTTATGTACAACGGCATTGTTTCAAAGAGAAATTAAGAAAATAAAAACGATTAAGATTGCAAATTTACTGTATAGGATGATTCATGCATTGATTTTGTATGCAACTGGGGGTCTAGGACTTTACCCCCGGCCCATTACCCTTTGCCATTTGTTAAGCCATTAACAAGTGACCATTACCCCCGTAGGACATTACCCCCGCCATTACCCCCATCCCGTATAATATTATATCATAAATATAATTATAATATTATTAATAATATATAATAATATATCATAATTATAATTATAATTATTAATATATAATATTATAATTAATAATTATAATTGTTAATTATAATTATTAATTATAACTATAATATAATGAATTATAATAATATTTATTAATTAATATAGTAATATAATTATTAAAATAATATATAATATGTAATAATAATTAATATCACTAATAAATATATTAATTATTTATTATAATTATATGTATAATATATAATATTAATATATTATATTAATTGTTATAATTATATTATTATTATATAATATATAATTATTAAATTATATATATATAATATAATATATACACATGTACATAGGTATTTATATAATTATATTAATAATAATATATATTAATATTATATTATTTTATAATAATTAATTATATTGTTATTGATTAATTACAATAATTATTATATAATAATATATATAATAATTATATTACTGGTTCTAAGTGTCAATAGGCGCTAAGTGCCAATTAATTAACACTAGTTCCGTGCGAAATCTGAGAGTGTCAATAGGCGCTAAGTGCCAATTAATTAACACTAGTTCCGCGCGAAATCTGAGAGTGTCAATAGGCGCTAAGTGCCAATTAATTAACACTAGTTCCGCGCGAAATCTGAGATTTGCAGCTCAATCAAATGTACACATACGGGGGTAATGGCGGGGGGGTAATGTCCTACGGGGGGTAATGGTCGGGGGTTATGGCAGGGGGTAATGGCAGGGGTAATGGGCCGGGGGTAAAGTCCGGATACCGCAACTGGGTACGCAAGTAGAATGCTTCAAGTTGTTAAGAATTTATAAGTGTCCCGTCCGCCGCTCGGTTGATATAATATTATTATTATTATATGTTACAGTGAATGTGTAATATCAGGGAATGTGTATATACCCTGAAATGTTCAGGGTAGATGAATATTCCCTGATTCACTCGGGGAATGTATACATTCCCTGAAAAACCAGGGTATATACATATACCCTGAAATTTTCGAGTGATTTCTATACACATACCCTGAAAATTTCAGGGTATGTGTAACATCTACTGTTACATTTCACAAGAACTTTGAAGCATGTACATCTGTTTGTTTTATGTATTGGCTGTCAAGTACGCCAACATAACGAGTGATGACGGACTATCATGGCTCACGTGGACAAGTGGACCTGATTGATATGCAGTCCATGCCTATAATAGTGGACATCACAAATGGATCATGGTATACCAAAATCATCTGACCAAATACTGTGCTCTTCGTCCGTTGTCTACAAAGCTCGCGGCTAAGGTTGCCTATCAACTCAGTAGTTGACATCATGCAGATTATACTTCGACCGTATAGACAACAACTCTCCAGCGTCAGGTGAAGTGGCAACAGAACCAAATATAAACTCAGAGAAAACGAGCTTCTGCTGGATGCTGACGTCTCCAAAGATGAAGAAATTGCACTTTGAACCGCGGTTAAGATGTGGCGGTTAAGGTAATCACATACCCTGAAATTTTCAGGGTATGTGTATAGATATGTGAAATGTAACAGTAGATGTTACACATACCCTGAAATTTTCAGGGTATGTGTATAGAAATCTGGCCTAATGTGTTATAATACACATTCACTGTAACATATACAAGTGCAAGCTTAGCCCATGTCTGGTTACGAGTGAGCTAAATTTATTGGTAGCAATAGACACAAAACGATTTCGTTGCTTAGTAGGCCTATTATAATAGTGCATGTACTAATTTGCCTTCTCATCACTGCGTTGCAGATAATGTGAACTCACAGATGTGCTACTCAGTTATAATTCATTAATATGTGACTGTGTCTGAGAAAAGTTCATACTTCGGTTGTGCAGGTTAGGCAGTTCTAGGATGGGCCACAATGCGTTCTTTGCCTACACGGTAGGGGTTTATATGTGTCTTTCTTGTTGTGTTAGCTAAACATTAGTATCTATGTAGAGTTTCAGTAAGTTTCTTGATATTATATTATTAATATGACCTACAATCAAAACTTGCATTTAACATGTTCCCTTGATGCCCTAATTTGAAGTCGTAGGCACCAGTTAGTTCTCAGCTCCTCCCCCATTGGCGCCACTCACCCACTGTCATCTGCCTCAGTCTCCTCAACTTAAATTAATCACCTCACATGCAGGCTTTCTACTCCAAATTGAAGTCTCACCTCTTCAATATTCCTACCCTTATCCAGCTGATCCTCCGCCTTCAAAGCTTTCTAGTCCTCAATGAAACAGTTTCATTGTCTCTTCTCTCTGATAGCCTATCTCTGACAACCGGACATGAACCTTCACTGGACATGTGCTAAATAAACGAACATGATGATCGATCTCTGTACATCCCTTCTGATACGAGCGGCGTTCACCATCTCCTTAGAAAATTGAGTTTACGGTTACGATTACGATTATTATCCATATGACGAAATCATGTTTCAAAAATCCTACGTTTTTATGGTGAGGTTGTGGGTGGAAGACTCACAGGCATACGAACACGCTCCGCTTTCTATACTTAAAAACATTCACAACCACTAGGTAGTGATTTATTTTGGGTAATAATCAGTGCATATTTTAACTGTTTAACTACTGGGATATTAAATGTCCCAGTAGTTTTAGGATCATGTCCCAGTAGTTTTAGGATATGTCCCAGTAGTTTTAGGATATGTCCCAGTAGTTTTAGGATATGTCCCAGTAGTTTTAGGATATGTCCCAGTAGTTTTAGGATATGTCCCAGTAGTTTTAGGATATGTCCCAGTAGTTTTAGGATATGTCCCAGTAGTTTTGGTGATTTGTCCTAGGTAATACTCTAATTTCCTAACACATTGGAAGTAGCCTACAGTAGGAGACTTTGTCCCAGTAGTCAGTGGCGTAATAAACAGGAGGGGGTTATTTGTGTGCTTACGTACCTGCATGGATTGAGGAGGGGAAAATTTTTTGTGAAAACACTCGTTACTACCCCCCTCGAAAATTCTTCGAGAACTTTCATTACTATCCCCCCTCGAAAAATTTGTAGGAAACGCGTTAGTACGGTCTGATAAACTTCTGACAAAAGGGTAAAAAGCCAAAAAAAAGGTCATCAGAAAGTTGGTGGAAGTAATGAAGATAATTTTCCGCCAGACCTGTTGTACACAACGGGCGGACACAAACCCTACTTATGCCACTGATCCCAGTAGTCCAAACCCGTTAAAATATGCACTGGTAATAATAATATTTACTATAAGGTGAACCTAAACCTGTATCATCTCAAAATTGGCCGCAATGAGACCTATACCTTGTACACTTGTGTTTTAATCCAAAATTCAGCAGTTGCAGCTCATTCTAGTGCAGGCTCAAACAAGTTTCAATTTTTAAAACTTTATGAGGTTTTCATCAGGCATGGTCACTTATGCTTATATGTAGCTTCTCATCGCGAGTCATCGGAAGTAAAATTTAGCACAACTATGGCCTTATGAGCTTTGCAGAAATATGGCTGGTTCCACATTTATTAGCACGTGCGAAAAGCAAATATGTCATATTTTTGTGTATGCTTACCACAAAGGACTTCCTTAAACTTTTTATGAATAGATTCAGGAATGGAGAGTGTGAGCTGCCCAGAGCTAGCTTTCGCTACAGTAGATCCTATTGTTTGACCGTTATGTGGAAGTTCCCTTGTCAACATCTCCCACATTAATACGCCGTAACTAAAACAAACCATATGTGTATAAGCCACTTGTCTGGCAGAGCTTCGTTTACAATGTGTTGCATAACACAATACCTGCATATCTTTAGGTAATCAATCGTTTAACGTACCAAATAATTCGCCCATTGTGGCATATAGTTTGAGTTTGAGCATCAATCCAACTTCTACTTACACTATAATGCTTTTCAGCAATCCAACTTCTACCTACATTATAAAATAGTTTCACCAATACAACTTCTATTTACACTGTAACAGTTTTCGATCATTCCAACTTTCATCTAAGCATTATTATTATTTTCATCATTTTCATATTTTTATCAATCCAACTTCTATTTAAGCAAGAATTCATTTCGTCCATCCAACTTCTATTGTACCGAATATAATTTCCGACGCTAAAACCAGGTTTTACCCGATTTGTAATGCGTACATAGTAAGGTAGGGGAACTAGGGGCGAGACGGACCACTTGAGGAATTTTCGGATTTAAATAGCCATAAATGTGCAACAAGGGCACGATATCTTTTATACTCACAGCCCACGAAGTAAATTAACTATGGGCAACACAAATTTAATTTCATCACTTTCGGAAGATGAGATTTTGTAATTGAATTTTTTAAAATTATTTTCCATCTTACCCCAATAGTGGGGCAAGATGGCCCACTGTAGTCCATCTTGCCCCACACATTAGGCTATTTTTTTATCATGTGTTGAGCTCAGGTAGAATAGGATTTGCATGTAGAAATGTGATTATCTCTATAATAAATAGCGAGAATAACACAAAAGACTTGTTAGACTATTATTTCAACACCAGATGGTTGCCTGTCCTTGGACGGTAAAGTTCCGCGAGAAAATAAGCCTACATACAGGTTTTCTGCGTTTTCTGTATGATTATATTAACGATAATAATGATTATTACTATAATAAATAATAATAATACAAATAATAATAATAATAATAATAATAATAATAATAATAATAATAATAATAATAATAATACATCATACATAATCAGTAATCCCTGAGGGATACACTATAAAATCGGGGCAGCCGAGATCGCCACGGACAGGAAAATGACCAATTAATGTTAACATAATAATAATAAACAAAATAATTTTATTATTTTTATGAATAATTTTATTATTATTATTATTTATTTTATTGTTATTATTAATAATTTTATTATTATTGCTACTATTGTTGTTATTATTACAGTAGTAAAAATTAACGCTGAATAAAAACAGTCTACTACACGTGGAATTTACATAAACGGGGCAAGATGGATCACGGGTCCGTCTTGCCCCATCGGTGACTGATCCAACTCGCCCCATATGGAAGGATTAAACTTTTCACTACTGAAAAATTGAATCCGCTGTGATCCCACCAATATTTAATTCGTTCTTCGAACACAAAAGGGGTGTCTAACAAAATAAACTTGTGTCAAAAACTTGCGACAATGCGTAATTGAATACTTAGCAAAATATCGCACTTGAAAATAAGATCAGACAAGTCAAAAATCTACTTTTCTTCATAAAAAACGGAAAACTTTCGTTTTGGCCCGAACGTGCAAACAATGCACCAAGTCGTCAACAGTATTAAAGTAATTCAAGCACATTCGGTAGGTCGCGACATCATAGATGCGTTAAATTGAAGGGATCCATCATGCCTCAAGGGTCCATCTCGCCCCTAGTTCCCCTACTCTAGAATTTTAGTACGATATTAGTCCGACATAAAATCGTTGCATGAAAAGCTTCGATAGTTACACTGACGTAGTACCTTGATGGATCAAAATAATTCTTGCTAGAGTAGAAGTTGGATTAATTAACAGAATTCTTGATTAAATGGAAGTTGGATTGCTGAAAAGATATCGCAGTGTAAGTAGAAGTTGGATTCATGCAACGATTTTATATCGGATTAATATATAATACAGAATCTTCGACCTATCGAATCATCGGACTATCGACCTGTTACCGATTAGGTTACCTAGCTTTAGGTATTCCGATGCAAAAATCAATTCGATTGACATTATTTACATTGCCTTAGATTTTGCAGCGCATTTGCACTGGGTGAGTACAGCTTAATACGCTGTAGGCTATTATATCTTAACGACTATACACTGTTACAGCCAACATGGGCGCACTTCGGCGAATGTTTGGCTTATCATATCATTTCAGCAAATGCTTTTTTAGCGCAGAATTTGCTTGATAATTCTAATAAAATATTTAAACTTCTGCTGTGATCAAGTCAGCATTTTTAAGTTAGACCTATCGGTAATAAGTTACTCTTCTAAAGGACAGGGTTGGGTCATTCCCTATATGGCCCCGTATGCAGAGTATATGGGCCTACTTGTCATATTCCCATTGCATAACTATGAATGAAAGCATGAAAAATATCTGATTAACCCACAATATCTGAATGATGTTGAGGACATTTTTATTTACACTTTGCTAAACAGGTACATTACTCGAAGGCTAGGCCTGAATGTTTGGCTATGCATTGAATATTTCACATGGATGAGTAGGCCCACATATAAGCTTACATTATATAATATTCGGAATTCGTACAGTAGAAGTACGTCAGACTAATCTTTAATTTAGGTATTCATAACCAAATACCTCATGGAGTTTTCAACTTTTTTAGAAATATCTATAACATTCTTCTTTTAAATGTTTACTGTTGAAAAATTCTTATTATTCTGGTAAATTAGTCTTGTAAGCTAACTAAGAACAACTGGGCTTTAGCAACATGATTTTCTTAATAATATAATAAATTTCAGAATCACCTCCAAACATCACTGCCTTTGGAAAACCTTTGCTGCATTAGAACTTCTGGTGCCATGTGGGTATATGTTCCGCAGAGTGACATTGTGGTGGTGCCAACGTGCTCTTGAACACTATCGAAGTCTGTAATCTTGAGTGTCGTCTCCACACGAGCATTCAAAGAATCATAAGGCTCCATCAGCACAACTACACAAAAGACAAAACATTTATCATAATATCATAAGAACCTCGCCGATATGGTTAATTATTTTTGTAATCAAATTGACAGCAAGCTTTCAATCATTAGAAACTTTCTAAACACACATTTTCCACAAGTATAGAGCTCTTGCTTACAGTGGCGTAGCAAGGTTTTCGGGGGCCCTTGTGCAGAGCTTCGGTGGTGGGCCCCTCCCCTTGAATCCGACCTTCGATTTCAAACAACAAAACGCTCGCTATGCATAAGCGCTACTGCATACATTATATTAATAAGGTCAGATCAAATCAAATTGGACAGGTCATAAGTGTCAAGTCTACGGTAGTCTAAGAAGAATCCTAAAAGATAAAACGTTCGTTTGCGAGCTTTCTCTTGGGCAAAAATATCCACCACTTTTGAAGTGTCAAGCTTTTTGCATGTTGATTTTCTATTGACAACATTGCCAGGTCGCTCAGCCGCTCTTCGGACATGATACTTCGTAGATAGTTTTTGATGAGCTTCAGTTTTGAAAATGATCATTCACATGTCGCAACAGTCACAGGCAAAGTCAGCAGCAACATATAGGCAACGCAGACATCACTGAATGTAGACGGCAGAACAAAATAGTCTACAATGTAGGACACCGTAGGAGTAACAATTGAACAATTTCGAAGATGGTTGACCTGGTTGACAACTTCGAACGACAGCCTGAGCAAAATCACAACAGCTGAGCTGGAAAAGCAAGCGAAATGTCGCTAAGCCTACTGTTTATCTAACAATTCGGACGCTGCATAGGGCCTACAGTTCGTCGTCAGAGGCATTCAACAATGTTGAAGGCAACTGAGCGCTGACCGTTGCAGTTAACGAGGCAAGGATGAGAAATCGCTGTTGATTTGTCCACTACAGAGTGCGTACGCTGTACATGTAGATTTTAATAAATAAGATTAATAAATAAGATTTATTAAGATTTGAGTCCCGTAATTCGTAGGCACTAGGCAGTCAATGACACGTAGCAACGATTCAGAAGCACTTGCCCGTTTTGAATAGGCGCCACGCCATTTAAGGTCCCCGTGCACGGACCGTTCTAACTGGAGAGTTTTACGTCGCTGAAATAAGTCACCTTCGGGAAGCGAACCGCAATCCACACGTTCTCTTGCACATGAGATGCAGCCTATGCGTTTACCGATGTAGCTAACTGGGCTTGATTAAGTTGATTTGATTGCATTCTGAAAGGAAAGCCCCTCTGACGGTCTGACCGCCGGGGGCCCCTGTGCCGCCTGGGGCCCTTGTGCTTTGCACAATCTGCACAACCTATTGCTACGCCACTGCTTGCTTAGGACTATCCCATATATTTAATTATTCAGATGTTTATTTATGGTTATTGTTTTTTACTTTTTAGTGTTTTAGAAGCCAAATGTTATAAAGCATCGTGTCCCATTTTATGCCTTGACTCCTACCTTTAACTTGCGAATTGTGCTAATAATGTTGATTTCCCACCATATAATAAAACATTGCCAAGCATTTTGTAGCTAAGGCATCATCATCATCAGCATCAATATCAGCATCAGCATCATCACAAGCAGTTCATGAAGAGTAAATAGGTAAATGTAACATATCTTGAAGAGGCTGCATATAAATTGCATATAAATTTAACTGAATTAAGGAACAAGTCTACATGTAATGAATCACTATAACAGAAAGGCTTCAGCAAGGGCAGAGTCAGTGGCCAATGGCGTCCATTTGATTTCAGGCGCCAGGACATGCAGTTGACTCAAAAACCAGTTTCCAAAAGTCTAATACAATATAATTTACGACAGCTACTAAAGCTTGATCTCCAATTGTTGGCCTCATTTCTCCATGTCTTTACAGTTTCTTGCAGTGTTCGTGATAATGCTTTGAAGACCCGCTATTGTTATTACCAACTGGGGCGACTTAAAGCCATTAGATCGGTGTCTTCCAATGTGTTTACGACAATGGTGCAATTGGTGCATGCCTTTGTCTCCGCACACTTTGACCATTGTAACTCCCTACTAATTGGGCTTCCTAAAGTTCTTCTGTCCTCTGCGAAATCTCTCTTAACGCTGCAGCCAGACTTATTGCACGTCTTCCTCGATACTCACATATCTCCACAAACATGATTAATTATCTTCGCTGGCTCCCTGTCTCGGCTCGAATCAAGTACAAGGTCCTGCTCCTAGTTCCTAAGTCCCAGCAGGGCTTAGCGCCCAAGTACCTCTGTGACGTGGTGTGTAGGCCGCTCTCCATACGTTCTTCTCACCCTCTCAGTTCTTCTGACCGGCTTGATCTCTTCGTACTGTACATCTGTAGCGAACCTCATAAACCCACCGTCAGGCTTTCGCTGTTGTGGGTCCCTCAGTATGGAATGGCCTTCCCCTGCAATTCGTAGCAGGATTCTAGAGGAGATTTCGCTTGCATCTCTTCGCTGCTTAAACACCTTTCTCTTTTCTCGGGCCTGTTACGCTGAAAGCGTTTCTGTATAGCTCTGCTATTAGAAGAGCTTTAAATATGTCCATATTAAATTAGATTTAGATTAGATTAGATTAGATTAGATTAGATTAGGGATCCTGCAATTATGAGCTTGCAACAAGTCGTCTTCATCATTCTTAATAGGCAGTTCATCGCTAATGCACTGAGAACAGATCCACATAGCAGATCTACAGCAGTGAGAATGGAACGCATTGTTGCATAAGAAACAGCAAATACACTAAAAGTCGAAATTGGTGTGTACAAAGCTACATAGTAACAAATCGTCGCCTGAGCAGGCAGTCACGACTTAAAGCCTCAAGCA
This sequence comes from Aporrectodea caliginosa, assembly GCA_020284085.1. Taxonomy (NCBI): domain Eukaryota; kingdom Metazoa; phylum Annelida; class Clitellata; order Crassiclitellata; family Lumbricidae; genus Aporrectodea; species Aporrectodea caliginosa. The sequence continues at coordinate 792,584 of JACEVL010000469.1, forward strand.
GGTAGGTGCAGGCTACGACAAATAGTCTAGCAGAATTAACTGGGTCAAAGTCGTTTGGTTAATGAATTCACAAACAAAGCTAAGTACAACCAAACAAATCAGGGTATAATCACACTGTAAAAGACATTCAAATGACCAATTCCATGTACACAAAATTAGATTGAAAGTTATGAAAAGATTAGAACTTATTAACCCTGAATCAACATCACATTAGTTGGTAGTATGAAGAGATTGGCATAATTAAAAGTTCACAAAAACGTGCTAAAAGTGCACAAATTGCAAATCTGTTGAAATAATTGAAAGTGCACAAAATTTAAAGTCAAAGTTCCTTTCTCAAAATTTAAGAATTAACGGAAAATTCAAACACTTCATTGGGTCTTCAGAAATTGTGATGAATAGACGATAGTTCCAATCGTTGTTCAGAGAATCAGTGAATGTTCACCTTACAGAACCTTCAGTATTGTAAATCTCCTCCAAGGCTCCAAACCGTCTCAACTTAAAGACAAATTATGGCCAAACTTAAAATTTAGAGAAACATTGCCTTTTTAATTAGCAACGGACACTGTCGACAGTATACTTAATCTATTGCCAGATGTACCTTACATCAGTCACTTAACACTCATCACGGATGCGTTACCGAGTCTCATATATGTACATAATCCCTAACCACTGATTTAAAATTATCATTAACATTTAACACCAAACTGTACTTACGAAAACGTCACCATGCAATAAATGTACTGAAATTGTAACACAAAACTTACTTAACTAGCACGTAAGATGCTTTATTGTAATTAAAAGTTTGAAAGAAGTAGGCATATACTCACTGTTGCTAGACTTCAAGTCCCGGTGAACGATACCCTTGTCATGTAGATACAGCATACCTTCAGCTATCTGCCTAGCCCAATTTAAAACATATATTTGGCGAAGAACCTTGACAGTAGAATTATCTAACAGTTGTCTTAATGAGCAACCACTTGCATATTCCATTACTATGTAAACTGTCTTTGGTTTCAAACTTGCATAGTGGATTTCTATCAAGTGTTCATGTTTCAGTGAAGTCCATATAGTTTTTCTACCCTCCACTCTTTTGATTAACTCAAGTCCTTCCTGACCGATCAAGATATGCTTTACAGCAAACTTTTTACTGTTCCATGTAAAAGGTCCATAAACTGCACCAAAGGCCCCTTTGCTTATGTAGCTCTTCATATTTATTAAACTATCAAAGTCAATTTTCTCGAAGTCGACATCAATTGCACCACCAGTAGCCATTACTAGTAAACGACACCTATGTAAAACAAAAACAAAAAAGTAATACAGTTAAATATCTTTTAACCTACCTTGTGAGTAATGGCAAAAAACACATCTCAAACCTTGCAATTAATAATAATAATAATAATGATGATGAAAATAATAATAATAATAATAATAAAATTAATAATAATAATAAAATAATAATAATAATAATAATAATAATAATAATAATAATAATAATAATAATGACGATGATACTAATAATTAATAATACTAATAATAGTAATAATGATGATAATAATAGTAGTAGTAGTAGTAGTGGTGGTGGTGGTAGGTGGTGTAGTAGTGGTGGTAGTAGTGGTAGTAGTAGTAGTAGTAGTAGTGGTAGTAGTAGTAGTAGTAGTAGTAGTAGTAGTAGTAGTAGTAGTAGTAGTAGTAGTAGTAGTAGTAGTAGTAGTAGTAGTAGTAGTAGTAGTAGTAGTAGTAGTAGTAGTAGTAGTAGTAGTAGTAGTAGTAGTGGTGGTGGTGGTGGTAGTGGTGGGTGGTGGTAGTAGTGGTAGTAGTGGTAGTAGTAGTGGTGGTGGTAGTAGTGGTGGTAGTAGTGGTAGTAGTGGTGGTAGTAGTAGCAGTAGTAGTAGTAGTAGTATTTATGCCCCGAGGTATACATTATTCCCTCAGGGACTTATTAATTATTACATTATTATTATTATTGTTGATGTTTTATTATTATTATTATTATTATTATTATTGTTGTTGTTGTTGTTGTTATTGTTATATACATATAGGACTACCAGTAAGAAGCGAGTCAGTTTAAAAGAGCCGGCTAGAAGCCAATGCAGTTACAAGAGATATTATATCATTGAAGACATAGGTACATAATTCTGAGTCACGAATATGCATGTAACTGTGACGACTAGACTAGTAACCGTTTACATCTATAGGCCCCTAGTTGTCACGAGCTCATAACTGCTATAGCTTTATGAGAACTCATAGGCCTACCTAGCATTTTGGCCTTTCACTTCCTGATGCAACGATAGGCTTGTCCATAGGGTTTAGAGGCCCGTAACTGCTCTGCCTATAGGGGCCCAGAATTTCTGTCGATGGGCCTGAGCAGATGCTGTGCATGAGTACAGAGTAATGAAACATGGATGGATGGACCCAGAGTTTAACGACAGCGTATGGCAACAAAGGCCGTTGCTGTCGACAGAAATGTTGTCATATTACAGCATATTAGGTCGGCTATTCAGCTACTGATAAAGGACTCTTCTGCCACTGTATATACGAGCTCGTGCTTCCATAAAACACTGTTGGGTTTTGGCATATTTTTTAAAATGTGAGTCTGGAGGTATTTTGGCTTTTCACTTCCTGATACAACGATAGGCTTGTCCATAATACTTATTGCCCGTCTGCCGCGATTCTCCCATATCTCTACATTCATTTTTGAACAACTATATTGGCTTAGACTTACTGCACGCATCCAGTTAAAGGTACTTGTCCTCATTTGCCGATCTTACCTAGGTCTTGCCCCTAAATACCTGTGTGACTCAATACGTCGGCCTACCTCGGCCGCCTCCCTTCGCCCGTTCCGCTCTTCTGATCGTCTTGACATTTTGTTCCTCGGGTGAGAACGGCCATAGCCCAGTCCCATGCCTTTGCCTGCATTGGCCCTTCACTATGGAATCAACTTCGCCCCTTTGTTCGCTCTACCATACTATCCGGTGGTGATGCTACATCTTTTCGCTACCTCACAACTTGTTTTTATTCTCGAGGACTTTCGCACTGGGAGCGCCTCTGATTGGTATTCACTGTGAGAGGCGCTTTATAAATCTTTAAATACAATACAATACGATATATAGGGCCTATCGCATGCGTGGGATAGGCTGTAGACTACGTTGTCGTGTTGCCTACCCGAACGAGACTTACAATATACTGTTTGAAGAAAGAGTAGCCTAATAGATAAGTCAATGTGTCAAGCAAAACACTACAGTAACTATAATAGAAAATTCAAATTCAAATTTAATATTACCAGAAAAGCTTACCTTGTTTGATTGTGTTGTAAGTAGTGTCAGTAATTAAAACACAATCTGAACTGCTCTGTATACGTTATGCCTTCGTTCTTATCGAGCACCGCTGACTACCGACCACGATCTTTGCTCTCTCGGCTAGTTTAACGTATTGTAGTAAAAACCCACCTTTACCCATGCTTCGCCAACATGCCACCACCATTGTCCCTCAACGACCAGCATGCATCCGGCCGTCTGGCTCGACAACTGCGTCAGTCTAGTCTTAATATTCCACATAGCCAATCACTTACGCAAAAGTAATAAACACCGGTAGGGCCTACGTCATAATGTCAATGGACTATTCAAAGGTAGGCCTACTCTGCCATCGCCTACTCATAGGCCGCATAGAACGGACTGGCTAATTATATAACTGATTTGTCGACTATTTTATGGGGGAAAACACTACAAAATTCAGCAGAGAAATGTCGCTATAACCATCAATGCCAGCGTGATATAATAAGTCACACATTTTTAGCTGTGGGTTTAGCTAAGTAGGTTTTTTGAAGAGGCGATATATAAATTCTCGTAATGAATGAATGAATGAATGAATATGTGCGGACCTCCTTTCATCAATTTTAAATTCCTATATATTTTGTGACTATTTTCTCACCAGCTCATTTTTTACACACATGCTTACATGTTTTTATCAGCATAAATCTTCATACGAGCGGTGCTTGGATGAATCAGATGATGGTTATATAGGCTAAATTAAAGGCATTGCAGTAAACTGGCCTATAGAACAATCGGACGACCATGGCTTACAACTTTTCAGTTCCAAAGGATGCACTAAAATCAAACCCGAACACAGAGGAAAACAAATCAGCAATAATTATTGCCTCTCTTCAATTTCACGCTAATCAATATGAATTTACTTTGAATAATAGAAAATATATTTAAAAGTAAAACGTTTTCTGAGTACCTGACTTTTATATGATCCTTAGTTACTCATTCAATATTAAAAAATTACAATTCGTCCATTTCTGAATATCTTCTTTGTGGTGTCAAATTCATTGTCAGTCACATTATATAGTCGACCATTTGACTCTTCCAGAAGAATGCTCCATACACGATTTAATTAAGCCATGTGTTTCCTTTTGAGAGAATTTCTCTCGTAACTTCCAAATCTGAATCCAGTAACAACACTCTCTGGTTCCCTCGATCAGCGACCATCACGAATTCATTTCCATCAACAGCTAAATATATTGGATAATTATTTTGTCCCATGGTAGATCCAAGTTTTCCACCACATGACTTCTGAAGTTTCCCGTCTGAATTCACTATGCACACTTTGTGCAGATTATCACCATCATGTTGAACGGGTCTTGGGATCGTGCACTGGATCCCTTCAAGCACTATACCGTCGTAGTACTGAGAGCCCATGGGCTATCTCCCGAGGCGCTGTCCACCGTTGCCAGGGCAACGACAGTCTCCCGCCTCCTCTACGCGGTGGGGATTAACATCTGCAGAAGATCGCTCGAAACTCGAACGCTTCCAGAGGAAAATGCAACGATTGCAGTTCCTCTCATCCGACATCGAGCCACTCACGATGATGGCGGAAACCGCTGACGCGCGTCTGTTGAGGGCGGTATCAGTAAATGACGCGCACGTCTTGCGAAGACTCTTTCCACCCACTGCTCAGCGCCATTACAACATGCGCCACAGGTCTCACCCCTTCCAACTTCCCGCAAAAGACGACAGAAATTTCATAAATACGGTAGCATAATACATACTCTAGTTTAGGTTTTTCAATAAACGGCAAAGTACCCTCAGCAACTATACCCTATAATATAGGGTATAATATATTATATTAGAACTGTCTGCCTTTCCATTATGTAAGCTTAACTCACTGCGGTTTGTCAGTCTGTTCTATTAAATGAAGATATACATGTATATATATATCATAGCCATGACTGATCATAAAATGACCATTTGTCAGTTTTATAGCATGCCTTGGATGACAAATACCTGCATCTGATGATACATTTATCTCACATGCCTTGGATGACAAATACCTGCATCTGATGATACATTAAATTTTATCTCACGGATCAATTGCCCATATGGAGAATATTCATTTAATCTACTTCTTAGGTAGACTAACCCCGTATATCTGGTAGACACCTAATAATGTCGTGCATTACACCGTCTACTGTACTGACAGTCCAATGACTGTGAAATGCCAATGTGAGTTTATGAAAGAAAGTTACAGGCGCATGCATACGAGTGCTTATAAAAAGGAACAGACACACGACTAAGTCCGAAGCTGCACTGCTGTGCTCGTTCAGCCTGCAGTCCATTCTGCATTGATTAATCCAGAGTTTCCAAACCTTGGTCGGAGCAAGGCATCTATAGAGAAATAGGGACAGTCGGCGATGATATTATTATTTATTGCAAATTTCATTATAATTACTATGGCCTAGCTTGCTTTTATTGAACATTTAATTACAATACCTATACCTATTTAATTACAATACCCTATGTTATCTTTAGTTATTAGTTATGAATAACTAAAGATAACATAGGGGTTTGGGTCGGATATAATACGCCACGCAGTTCTACGTGCACAAGTTTTCTCGCAGTAACAGATGTTTCCAGTTGGAGAGTTGTTGTGACCGAACTCTTTCTGGACTAAAACAGTAACATAATCGCTTACTAATATTGTAGTTATATTCCATAAATGTTTGGTGGGTGGGTGGACCCATATGGGTCAACTCAGACGCCCATCAAGCACACATTTATATAACGCAACTAATAGTACGGTATTGTTTGTCTAATTATTCTCCTATTTCCGTAATATGCTGACTACAGGATAGCTTACACCGTGCAAGTGAACGCGCATTGTGATCAGAGTTATTTTGTGGCATGTGTTATGTTTTGTATCTATCGTTTTATTGATAAAAACAATCTGACAAAAACGCAGAAATGCTAACATGAGTGATAATGGATAATTAAAAGTAGTTAGTAAATGTTAATATAAACTAGTAAATATTTTAAGTAAGGATCTGGGTTGGCCTATAAATTGAGAGTTGTCCTTGGGTGGGAGAGTATGGTTGTGTGCTCTAGGTCTTAATTGGTGAAAGGAGAGGGGTCGTATTGGATGTAAGAGTTGGTTGAAGTACATGATTCGGGTTGTGTAATATGGAGAAAAGGAGTTTCGCATCGGCTATATTAGCACGTTCACAGACTGTTGGAAAGGACTGTTCAAGGTAACCTAGGCGTTTGGCTATTTTTATGAGTTTTTCCAGGCGTTCTTTATCGGAAGACGGGGTAAGACCCCACCAGGATGGGGAGGCATATAGGAGTCTAGCAATGGTAGTGGCTTTGGTCATAATTATTGAGGATGGATGAGGGAGAAAGTCATGGGTTTTGAGTGTTCTAATAGCATAAAAAATTGAAGCAAGTTGCTGCGAGTTTGAGATCATCTTGAAGGATGGCAGCCAATAGTTTCAAAGTTTTAACTCGAGTAATGTTAGGTAATGGAGGGCCTAACTACATTGAAAATGAAGTTGGTCATGTTTGCTATAGCCAAACAGTTAAAACTATCATTATATAGCCAAAACAGTTAAAACTATCATTATTTGTTGTAGCTCCAGCTCCTCTACTGAGTCACAATCACTCAGCTTGTCACTGACCTATTTATATCAATTACTTTGGTGGCATGGTTGAACTAATTATGCCATATTTTCAAACGTAATAATAAAACAGGAAATTTGGTCAAATAAAGTGGCTAAAACGGGCTCCATTTGGCAGAAAATGGTCTTAAATGCTTACGACTCTCCCCAGATCTCTAGTCGTGGCAGACCTTGTTTCAGTAATCGAAATCCGTTAAATTATTCACTGCGTCACTGGCACTACAGTAGTCAATCCTACTACTGATGAAAGCATGGACAGGAGTAATCGGAGCAGCGCATTAACATGCGAACAAATCTCTTGGAGGTTGTGCTGACAAAGGACAGCAAACTCGTTTATGGCTAATTGCCATAAACCTGTCACAGTGCCGCCGCCGCCAACCGCTAAGCCATCAGTCGCAAGAGTTCGCTAAGCTATCGACTGCTAGCGACTTTGTTCACTTAATATATCAGCAGCAGGACAACACCTTAATAATCATCTGGAGACAGGAACGAAACTTGCTCATAGCGTCCATGTCAAAGAGCAACATCATATCGTATCGTATTGTAGCCTATCGTATCTGAGAATTTGTAAAGCGCCTCTTACAGAACTAGCTATTCAGAGGCGCTCTCTCAGCGTGACAGCCCGAGGAAATAAGAAAGTCTTCAAGTCTTCACATACTAAAAGTCTAACAATCAGTCGATGTCAGATCACCAGTTGTTTACTTATTACCTTACTGCCTACCTACTTTATGCTCTACTAGCTATACTGTCTACCAAGTATCGGGTTCTGTCACGTTACCTGACGTCACGCACTTCTTTCATAGAAAATTGCGTCTCTTCGATGAAAACGTCTCGTTGAAAATATGCTGGTTTCAATATCTTTACTTTACAGCGATATAGCTGCCGATGAAGCCAGGAGAATTGATAATGTTTGTGAAAGTGGGGAAATAAACGGCCATTTGCGCTCCCCAGAGAAATACTGCGTTCGGAAATTTTGACAATTTTGGCGAACTAGGCCTATGCTACCGGAGCCGGTGAGACATTTCACAGTCATCAGTTTATCAGCATACCCACATGGAGCGGAGCCCATATATTATAGGGCCCACATATCCATTTTGAACCCATATAGAGCCATCTAATGCCCAATGAAATGACGGCACGATCAGTAGGCCTACAGACTACTAGTATGGGGTAAAATGCATCATATTGTTACATGACTAATAGACATGGGGTCGTCCATAAATGACGTCATGCTATTTTATCCGATTTTGACCCCCCCTCCCCTTGTCACATTTCGTCACAAAAAGTAACACCGCCTGAAAAATGACGCCACAAAACTCTGACCCCCTAAAACCAAATTTCCACATGATAATAAAACATGTTTCAAATCCCATTTATTGTCATTGTAATAAGTATTTAAAAATCTGATGGTGACAAATATTTAAATAATTAGAAAATTATTAATAATGGTGCCCGTATACATTAAAATAATCAAAAAAATGATTGAACATTTTAATACTCAAAATTAGTGTTGTTATTTTAAAATTAAATTGTTGTTAATTGTTAAATTTATTTACACAGACCTGATATGACGTCACACTTCGCTGACCCCCTTCCATGTCACGCATCGTCACACATTTCCGACCCCTTCCACCTAGGTGCGTGACGTCATTTATGGACGGCCCATACATCATTACCCGAGAAGTCGATAATTATCAAGTCGGCAAGTCAGTCGATAAAAAAAGCTTAGACTCAGTCAGTCGATAAGCATGTGACTTAGTCGACTAAGTCGCTAGGTCAGTCGCTCACTTTCTAAGTAACTCGCCAACTCCCTAGTTAGGGATAAACTGGGTTTCTTAAAATCCTGCCTGTTTCAACCACAAAGACTTTCACAATTGCCGCTGCGACGTCGAATTTCGAAGCGCTACCTTAAGCACAAGGGCAGGACTCCAACTTATTCCATAAAATTATGTAGGCCTATTGCAGTTATCCGATCACAGGATTTTCAAGAAATAACCGCCTTATTATCGACTTTAGATGTTTAGAATTCCAACACACGTGAAACCCAGACTGAAAAGATAAAGTAAACTTAAACTCTTGGCTGTTGAAGCGCCAACGTAAATGGGAATTTTAGATTGGGGTTCCATTAATCTAAACGTCTGGATAGACAGGCCTAAACATAAGACCACAATTTAAACCAATTAGAGACGATTTATTCAAATAAAAGCATTGCAGCAGCTATCCAAAAACTGGGAAACCTTTACTTATGAATTACTTATCAGTTCAAAATGATGCACAAAGCATCCAATTAGTCCAAAAGGGATGAAAGTAAATCAACAATAGCCTAACCTCTCCTAAGTTTTACGTTAAAGAACATGAGAGGCTATACATTCAATTGTATCAAATATATAATAAAATAAATTGTTGCGTGAGTTTCTGTCGAATTTTACTTAATCCTTCAATCCCTAGTTATTAATTTATAATCAAAAATTAAAACTTGTCCATCTCTTAATTTCTTCTCAGAGTTCATATCGTTGTTGGCCAGGAACAGTCGCCCATTTGCCTCATCCAGGATAATTCTCCGTGGAAATCGTAATCCATGTTTTTCTTCTTGTGAGAGAATTTCTTTCTTCAACTCCAAATCTGAATCCAATAAGAGAACTCGACTGCTCAGTCGATCAGCCACCATCACGAATACATTTCCATCGACGGACAAATGGAATGGACGATTCATTTGTCTGCTGGTTGATCCACGTTTTCCACCAAATGACTTCTTCAGTTTCCCATCTGCATCTACTATTCACACTCTATGCATAATTATCATCACTCTCATCGCCATGACTGACCACGAAATGACCATTGGTCAGTTTTATAGCATGCAATGGATTACTAATAGGCCTATTAGTGCCAGTGTTGTATCAATTACATTCCAAATGTAATTCAATTATAATTGCAATTACATGCTTGTAAATGTAATTGAATTACAATTACAATTACTTGATTGTGAAAGTAATTGAATTACAATTACATTTTGATTGTAATTCAATTACCAATTACTTTTCAATTATTCCTTTAAAATTGGCAAATGATTTTGAAAATTTCGATAATTTTTTAGTATACTCTATTTTTAGTATACTCTATTTTTAAATTAAAACATCCAATGGGCCAATGCCCAATGGCCTGTAAATTGTAATAATAATTCTTATTATTCAATTGTATTATAAGTTTGTCAAGTATCCAACATGCGATTTACAATTATCATCCATTAAAACAAGTTAGACTTTATTTGATTTTTAGGAGTAGAAGTTTTCAAAATGACAGCCTGTTAGAGAACTTAGTTGATTGCACCTGGGTGAGTGGGTCAATTCGTCCAGCAGTGCTAAAGAGATGCTCAACAGTACTAGAGCTGAAGATGGAAGCTCGTTTCTGAAGGCAGCCGCAGTAAACTAGGCAACTAGCTAAGAATGCATGAGTGCATGACTGCAATCACTGCATGAATAGTCTGATAATGATGGTCAACCCTTGCCCTTGGGTTGGGGTCTATCAAAGTGTGCTGTAGCCTGTCAGAGTATAGAATAAATGTTGACAATTATGTTGCCATGCAAACATAATGTAAAGCAGTTTATTCAATTAAACGGGTGGCCCGGGTGGCTCGGCAAGCTTGCATTTTTTCTGACTTTATGAAAGTAATTTGTAATTGACACTTCATTCAATTACAAATTACATGCAATATTGTAATTGAAATACAATTACAATTACTGGACTTAAAATGTAATTCAATTACAATTACAATTACCACTTGTAATGACAATTACGTAATTCAATTACATGTAATGGATTACTAATAACACTATTAGTGCCTGAAGACAGATTTATGCCGCGGATCAACCGTCCATTTGGCGAATATTCATTCAATTTATTTTTCCTAATAACGGTTAAAAGGATGTTCGATTCATCTGTAACAGACAGACCGTATCCCCAATCGTACCCTGTTGACCATTTCTTTATTAATTTTCCATTTGGATCAACTCTAAAGATTTCACGAGAGTGACCCTCGCATTTGAAGTCGAAGATGTAGAGACATTTATTTCGGTTGCAGGATCCTATATCCACTGGATAAATTATATCACTTGGGTCAGTTATTTCCTTGAAATTTCATCGACGGCTGAAACTGAATTTTATCGAATCGTAAACTTATAGCCAACTTCTGAACTCTCCCACCATACAATTCTTTGTTTAAGATCGTCAAGCCCAGATCGCTTTCTGTTCCTCCTTTGTTGCTTTTGTTCTGATGGCCTGAATTAAGACGGCTTTGTGTCAAGTTTTGCTGTAACTAGAAACAAATCTACTATATAATTTAAAAACTACATGATTTTTAAAGAATTCTTTAATTCGAAAACAAATATTAGTTTAAAACCACAATAAAGCAAACGATGACGACGAACATGTTGATGATAAGTATTAGTTAAACCCAGATAAATTGAGATAGACGAAATGATTGAGACAGTCAGAGAAAGCGAGGGCATCAAAAGTATATCAACAGATACAGCTAGACAGACACCAGGAGTGAGAATGACAGAAAGCGGTCCAAAGTGTATCAAAGATGTTTTGTCAAAGGCCGTCTACCTCACGCAGTATGAAACACCGTTTTCTTCGATAACGAATCGTCACCTTCACAGAATACTGCATGCATACAGATTCGAAACTTAGTTTTTTTACTTTCATTTAGCCTATAATAAAAGAAATTATGGCTGAGATTGTAAGAACAAGGATTTTCATATTTTTTAAGGTTGACAATTGTACTATTTTTGCAGTTTAAATGACAAGTTGCTAACTAATGTATGCTATTGAAGCTTGGGCAAAATTACACGTTACCATACAACTAGTTTGGGAGATACAGAGGCAGATGAAGGCTGAAGCAGAATTTCCGTGGTGCGGGCAATCCTCGGCTCGAGACCAATTGAAGGCAAGAAATGAACATTAGACTACTCCTTTCATGACAAACAATATTTTGATTGCATAACATAATGTATTGTGACGATCTCCTTGTCTACTTCCTCGTTGTAATCCTCGTCCTCTGTTACATTCCGTCACACTCTGTCTCCTGTCTGTCCACGCCTTGTCCCACCTCTCCAGTGTTTGTCCACGCCTTGTCCCACCTGTCCTATGCTTGTCACACCTTGTCCTGTCTGTCCCTAGCTTGTCCCAAGTACTGTCACGTGTTTGTCTCATGTCCATGGCTTGTCCCTTTGTCTCGTCGGCTTGTCCCGTCTGGCTTGTCCCAATGTCCCGGCTTGTCCCGTCGGCTTGTCCCGCTGTGACGTCATCGATCGACGAAACTATAAAAAGAGAGAACGCAATACAGAAAGAGAAGGATCAGCCGCTTTCATCGACGCACAGTCCAGTGTAGGACATGATAGTCTACGCGCAGTGTAGTGCAGAGCAGTCAGAAGTCGTTATAAAACAGTTGTTGAATCGTCGTTGAATCGTAAGTTGGACAATTGGCCAATCGTTGATATTAAATCGTCGGACAGTGGAGAAATCTTCACCGTCGGAAACTATCGGAAAGAATACGTCTGAAATAGGGACGTATCTGTCGTCGTTGCGGTGATACAAACTTGTCGTCACCGTGATAAAGTTCTCGTCGTCGTATTGAGCGTGAAATCTCAGGGAAACGTCGCTAATTCTCCGATTGGCCTAAACAACGGTGAGACCTAAGAGATAGTTATTCGTACGGACTGTACAGACATTTTCTTTGAGTTCGATATCATGGAATTCATCGTGGATTTATGGACTGTATCGCAAATGGACATTACGTTATCGGACATTTCTATAATTGTCGTTTCTTTGTTAAGAGCCCAGATCGGCTCGTTCTTTTGATTTCAATAAAAGTAAACACATTATTTTGTTGAAAACTGCGTCTCTTGCAGACCGCAAGGGCCTTACCTGGCGAGCATTCCTTACACTTGGCCACGTTACTGTATTATTTTCAAATTAAAAAAAGATGTATCAATGAAAAGATTTGCCCCTGGAAGTTAGACATAGAAAAAGTCAAGTCAGTATAGCACAGAGAAAGTATGAGGATTGACTGTCAGAAAGGCGAGGGAGACTTAAAGAATTGTCGTTTGAAGGAATAGGAGCGCGACAACGGATGGTGGGAGGTTTACCAAGAATAGGGCGATCGGCTCACAAGAGAAGTTGACTTTACAAGTCTGAAGATTCTCAGAGTGTAGCCTAAACACTGTAAATGATAGATAGATCGTTAGGCTGTGAAATATGTTCTAAATAAATTACAAGTAATATTAAACTCGTAAAATGAATTAATTATTAAAACTCTGATATGGAACATGAAGTTACATGGATCTGGAACGTGGACCATGAGACATCAAGTAATTGGAGGCCTTCGAAATGTGGATTTGGCCAAGGATGAAAAAAATTAACTGGATGGAACACATAACAAAAAGAAGTTGCTAAAAGGGCTGAGGACGAATCCTCTATAATATCTACAATAAGGAACTGACAGAGAAAATGGATTGGCCATATATTGTGGGGCGCGGTGGTGTACGGGTATGTTCGGTGCCTTGCAGACGGAGGGTTGCGGGTTCGAATCCACCTCAAGCCGCCGCGTAAGGACCCTGGGCAAGTCCTTCACTCGCAATTGCTCATGCGCTTCGGCGTGAAACTCCGACTCAGTGTCCGCGCTGTAGTCGGGAGCGCCTCTGAGTAGAAATCTTGAAGGAGCGCTATAACAAGTGACCTTAATAAATAAATTAAAAAATATCCTGAAAGGAAACTCACTCGTAGGAACCGTCATTGAGGGCAGAATGGATGGGAGGAGGACAAAAGGAAACCCAGACATATGCTGCTGGACTGGATGATGAAACTTAAGCTCAGCACAGAAAAGGAGTGGCGTAATAGGATGTTTGAACCTGCTTCAGGGCAGAGAACCTGAAGAAGATCTTCAGAACACAAAAAGCATCAACCGACAGTCTGGCCTAATAGATCAAAATAACTTAAACACTGATAAGCAGATAAATGTTTACAAAACTACACATATAGTGTCCAACACCACATTACATCATCGTCAGCTGGTAACCACATGCACAATTATTAATGATTCTAACCTTAAAAGTGGACAACAGAATCTATTTGATCAATGCATCCATTCATCCGACCTTCAGTGATCATCTGTGATGCTATCTTCTCGGCCTGAAAAACAAGATGGTAAAGATTCTGATGCCAGATAACAGGAAAAGTGAAATTAAAAATCAGCGCTCCATAGCAAATGCCCACTTCAGAGATGCTAGACCATTTTCTCAGCAGGATTCAAAACACATCCACCATTCTTTCTTGATCCTTGTCTTAACACATGATGGCATGGCACTAAATCTAATCTAATGCAATCAGATATAATATAAGTCAGTTGCATGTTTTGGCACTTCCATCAAATCAAAACTTGCCAGTTTCAGATAGTATGAATAATTTAAATAAATACAACAATAATACCAGTAATATACAAATTTACCGATATTACAGAGGACATGATTTTTCTCAAATAGCCATTCAACTCATATTGTAATTTGACTTCTGATCCATATCTACCTTACATTAAAACAAAGAAATAAACAACAGACTCCCGTATATCTCGGTGTAAGCTTGAAGTCTTAAACTGAAATGAGAAACCTCAATAAGCTTTTTAAACTAACTACCTGGAGTAGCTCCCCAAAATTGACTTCGTACCTTTCTTGCTGGAATTTCTAGAAGTGTTCCCAGTTCATCAAACGAGATGTTGTTGTACAGCTTGCTGGCTGAAAAAACATTATGTTCAATCACCGCACGATCCAAAATTGTGGAACCTGTCACCAGAAATCATAGCCTATTATAAGTAAGTAAGTAAGTAAGTAAGTAAGTATATCCTTTATTGAAAACCAACTGCTAACCGCATTTTGGTGTACACAAGATCATCAAATAAAAAAAAATTAAGCATAAAGCATCCGTGTGACAAATGTTTTACGAGATAGAGAGTTTGCCTTAGGTATTATTCTATTGTGGGTTCTGGGGCGTAGCGAGTATGAAACAGTTTTCATGGGAGGCAGTAGTTGATGTAATACATGTGCAGGGTTGCTGATGGTGGTAGAAAAGAGGTTAGAGTCTGCTTTTCGGCAAAGTTGCTCGAAACTTTGGTAGGATTCCGGTAGATAACGAGACCGGACCAGTCACCGTACAGTTGCCTGAAGACGAGTGCGTCCTCTACCCCCACAAAGTCCCACCACGCCGGGGCCGCATAGAGCATCCGCGACACTGTGGTAGCATTTGTTACATCACACAGAGATTGGCCCTTTAACTCATTTGCTGTTAGAACGCGGAGGGCATACATTGACTGTCTAGCCTTAATGACAATGTTGTTAACATGCGTGTCGAAGTTGAATTGTTCTGACAAAGTGACACCTAGGATCTTCATGTGCTTTACCCTGGCGAGGCCCGGTGTAACTTTTGGAAGATCAACACCCAACCCTCTCATTGGTCGCCGAACTATCATCTCTTGGATCTTAGAATGATTCAGTTTTAAATTGCAAGAATCAGCCCATGTGGTGACATGATCGATTTCGGAAGTTACCAATTCGCTATTTGTTGATGGAATAAGGACGTAGCTGTCGTCCGCATACTTTATAATTTTGTTTGTAGCGTGTCGTGGTTTTAGTTTGCATATTGCCACTATAAAGTCTACAGGACCCAGCCCAGATCCTTGTACAATACTGGCGTTGATTTCGATAGCGCTCGAGGTGGCGCCCATAAATTTAGTTCTGTGCTGTCGCTTGTTGAGAAAGGCGATGATCCAGTTATATATGTTATCTGGAATTGGCAGTTCAGTTAGCTGCTCAGCCAAGTAAGAATGTTGCACCGTATCAAACGCCTTTGAAAAGTCGAGTGCTACCAGATGTACATATGGGTGGGTGGTGAGCATTTCTGCAAGGTGATGTGGTTATGGAGATGATGGCTGCTGAGGTTGATCCAGTGGGCCGGAAAGCATTTTGGTCAGAAAATGCCATATTGCTGTGCGCCTGTGTCAAGATGGGGTAGAAAAAGTTACGCACCACAAGTCGCTCGAGAACTCTGCATAGGATGGGTGTGATCGAGATTGGTCTGTAGTCTGCTTCTGTTGCCGGTCGGCAAAATACATGCATACATACTGCATGTATGTATGCATACATACATACTGTATGTATGTATGTATGTATGCATGTATTTTTGTGCGTATGAGTGTGTGTATGTATCTATGTATGTATCTATATTCATGTATGTATGTATGCCTGTGTGATTGTATATATATGCATACCTTCATGCATAAGTATAATTCACACGATGGACATTACAATCACAGAATTTACATAGCGCCTTTTAAGAACTTTTGCAGGCACTGTCCAGAATTTCGTCCACTAGGTGGAGTCAAGATGGCCGTTCAAATCTCTTTCTGTATATTTATTTTACGTCAAAGGCAATTTAACACGTCAAACATTGTTTTACGCCACATATTATACAACTATAATAGTCTTACATTATTTATACAGACTGAAGCTTAATTGAATATTTGTGCTAAATTAAATAATCGATGGAATTTAATCATTAAATGTGTTGTCTTATTTATATTTTCAAATAACAGGTGAGAATTTATAATAAAAATGCTTGATCGCTATCAGCTGTCTCTCTTTTGCAAGGTAAATTTCCTTCAGCGTTTAAAACTGCTCTTCAGAAACCTCTTTTGAAAAAGCCTGATCTGGATAAGGACAGTCTTGCTAATTACAGTCATATTTCTAATATAAGAAAACATCTCTAAATATTTACAAGAACCTAAGCACACAAAAAACTTTGCATATGCCCAACAGTTTGTGCAAATTGTGTGGGAAGTTCCAGAATGTGCGGCAATCAAGCACTGAGGTTAAAACAGAAAGCACCAAAGACATTCATGAACCATACCATCTGCTGTTTGTGCTTTTTGGTGAGTCTCAAGCATGTCAGAAAAATCATGAAGTTCGCTACTTCGTATGATGCGATCAAGGTACCTGAAAACGGACAGACCCTTATTGTTTATACAGCTAGTTCCTTATAAATCTACTTTCGGAGAGAGTCATATAAAAAAGTAAAATAGATATCGGAAACGCAACTGTTAAAACCTTCAAAATTCTTCAGTAGCATTCTTTTTCCCGTTCGCAAACTACAATAAAACCTCTGGCGCCTGATGGCCCGGGCCTCCTTCTTCTTCGACGCGTCAGTCCACATCTGCTCCCTCTAGCTCCTTCTCCCTGCCTCAGTCTGGGCCTTCTCATACGCCTCCTACCCCGACTTCCCCACCGACGGTCTGTGATGGAATTGAGGGTCTGAGATTCGGGACACTCAATGCTCACTCGTTGGGCAGCCAGTATATGGAGAACACCAACAAAAACTCTCATCTTCCTTGTCGTGATCGAGTCATTGCACTCTGCTTCACCCGGTCTCAGTGTATCCTCATCCAGCACGTAGCCGAGCCTAACATTTTGAGGAAGTGGCGGGCCAGGGTTCTCATGTTCTTATGGGCTGGCTTGATGTTATTATTATACAAGAGGACTGCAGCAGCTCTGACCTCACAGTGGATACTGAATACTTAACGCTGTTGTCCACCTTATTGGTGGTCTCCTGAGATTTGCCCACATATCTGCCTTCACTCAGGACACTCTCCACTGGCTTCCTGTGTCCCAGAGCATCCCGTTAAAAATTCTAACTCTGAAGTGCAACTGTTTGGTTGGGGCAGCTCCTTCATACCTCAAGACCTTCACTTCCTGGTCGCTCCAGTTTCTGCTCGGCCGCCAGTGGTCTTCTGGTTGTTCCCCGCATACGCTCAATCTAGTTTTGCCTATGCTGGTCCCTCCTGTTGGAAACATCTTCCGCAGGAATTGCGGCTTGAGCTCCTCAGCCTTTCTCTTCCTCTGTTCCAGAAATGCCAGAAGTCCATTTTATTTGTTAGCGATAGCATTGACTTGGGTTGAGAGAGCCTCTGAATTGTTGAGCGGCGCTTTATAAATGTTCAATTAAAATTACAATTACAAGAGGGCACCTTTTATAATCTCCAACTTGAGTTGGTATTCACTTAATGTGATATTAGTTATTTCACATTGCATTACTCATTGTCAGCTCAGGTATTTTGCATAACATTATATCCAGATTTCCCAAGAGCAGAACATGGCGGTACCGACAAAAAGGTGATTACATTTTCTCCAGAATTCCATAGGCTGGCAGTTGCTGGCAGCGTTCATCTTTGAACAGCGTCGCAAGCATACGAGATCGCTGTTGTCCTGTACAAAAACCATCAACATGGTACATAACTTGAACACAACATGCACTAATGCATAAATTCAAAGATACATAAACACATAAAAACGTACAAATACACATGCACATAAAAAGAGACAATAGCACAAAATCTCGAATCATCAAACTCAATGCATGTAGCAAGAGAAATAGTAATGACACATTGCAATCAAACAAACAATGCCAAAAACAATTAAGACAGATCTAGATAAAGAGAGAAACAGACAGACAGACAGATACACACTGAGAAGGAAAAGCAATTGCATTTGTGTGTGAAAAGTTACTGAAAGTCTGGATAGATTTGACCGGTTATTCCTTCTTATCTTAATGAGAACAGTGCAGCTGCTGATCGGTGATGAGATGCTATGGTACCAACTTACCTGCAGATGCGAGAATTGTGCAGGTCAGTGCTTTTCTAAGTGCCATCATTCGTTCTGAATCAACAATCACCGTCTGGCAAGAAAGCTCATTGTATATCTGAGCAGCCTCAAGGAATTTGCGTCGGAAGTCCAAGACACGGGCGTAGCACGCCTTCAAACGCACGAGATCAAAACATGTACAATAAAGCAAGAAGATGATTCAGTTGTTTACAAGATAGCTACTTCTGCACAATTAAGCATTGGTATATAATTATTTCAATTGTTCTTGTAATTATCATTATCATTGTAATATCAATATTATTAGTGTTAAAGCTTTTTTTTAAATGGTGTATTATCAGTGCATAATGAACAGGCGCTAATCGATGACAATGCAAAAGTCCTTCCAAAACAACCAAAAATGGGGAGTATAATTATGGCAAGAACTCATATAACTGGCCACTAAGTCATTTCGCTTGATTAAATAAGCCAAGCAAATGGTGCTATACTGCATGTGTTGGAGTTATGAAGGCACTTGTACAGAAGACGTTGGCCTTCGAGGTTACACACAGTTCGACAATGTAACCAATGTCAATTTCAAATGACAGGCCCAATATTTGAACCTGGGTCACACAGCTGAAAAGCTGATGCATTAACTGCCCAGTTACTGCGCCACTTCTGGTGAACATCACGTATGTACAAATTGTACATGTATCTGAACATTCATAGAGTACTAGACATTCGGACGCGGCTTTGCATGGGTTATCTCTACCCTTATATAATCATTCCCACTTGATTTGCATAGTTAGCCCGCCTTCGGATGGTGTGCTTTGGCTGTTACTCACCGGCTATCAGAGGCGCGTTTACAGAAAACGGGGCCCTAGGCGCAAAGATTTTTGGGGCCCTACTGAACTTCGAAGTCTGAAACTCTGGTGGTGTTTAGCCTATCACGTGCAAAAACATACTACGTTGATCTTTAAGCCGTTTTTGTCACACACGACGTTTAAGGTGCCAACAATGAATTTTTCTCGGTCTCTCAATGTGAAGTCATTCTTGGCAGTTTTGTCAAAGAACAAAGTACATTTTCATTAACACTTTCTGCGGCTGTTCATCTTCATATGGCATATGCAATATCATAATCGCCTTTAATACCAAGTTTCAGTTTGCCTCTGTCTCTATTTTGGCGGGAATTTTCTCTGGTTAAAAGTTTTTAAATAATTAAAGAATTAAATAACTCAAATTCGACTAACATATGGCCTTTGATCGTGTAGAAATTTGCTGGTGGCATTTATTCTTTGCAGCATTTATTATTTGTATAAGTTGCGTTGTTGTCAACTTCTTTTGATAAACGAAAATTGATTGATTGATTGATTGCAACTAATTCCAAAATATTGTCATTAGAGCTACCTTATTTCGTTTTGCAGCTCCAGAAAATTAGCAACGTTTCATTGCGTCAGATTTTAATAAATATTTAGGCAAAACTCCGAATACCGGTCCCAAATTCTATGACATTGAAAAGCGTTGATTTGAGAAGAAATTTTATTTATATGAAGCAAAAGAAATATTAGGAACTATTTTCAATCAGTGTTTCATGAAGAACTAGTAACTTCAGGCTAAATGTGGTAGTTAATGGAAAGCATTTGGAGATAGCAGCCGAACACATTGTGTTTGTGCATGTTACGCCACTGAAACTCCACCAAGTAGCTGGCAAACAGACCGCGACTCGTACCACACTGATAGCGTAGTTTACGCTTAGCCCGCATCCAAAGCCCTTCAATACTTTCCGTGTGAATGTTGTGGTCGTCAGAATGTACAAATTCATTGGCATGAATAATAACAGCGTGGTCATAGACTCCGTTATTCAGTGCACCGACATTTTGATAACCACGCCAAGCGTCCGTGACGATCGTTGTGCCTGGCAACACATGATCACTGATGATGCGCTCAAGTGTGGGCGCATCTCTACGGGCAACGACCTCCAGCCAGCATCGTCCGCTACCACGCTCAACCAAACCAACAACCCACTGACCACGACGTCGTTGGCCACGATGATATTTTCTGCGCAAAAAATAACTTTCGTCCATCTCCACGAACACAGACTGACCGTCATCATCGAAGCCTCCCAACATTTGATCAGTTGTATGAAACCATTCATAGCATTCTTTACGGAAATAGTTGTTATAATTTACAATAGTGTCCCAGCTAACGAGACTCTCGAATAACATCACATGTTTTGACTGAACTTCGTGTATCCAGTAGTACATCATCATAAGTATCTGTTCAGTTTTTAATTCACAGTTAGCAAAAAAGGAACCAGTTCTAATGCTACTGCGGGTGTTGCATTGGCGACAACGCCAGGAAAAACCGTCGCTACATTCAGCTCGACCGACTAATGACATTGGACGGTGACACGTTCCGCAGTCCACGTTGTTTCGGATCAAGCGGTGTCGGGCGAGCCATTGCAACCATTCACGTTTGTCGGACATAATCGCATACAATTCTCGCGGAGTTACTTTCATTTCCGCGACTTCGGCTGCTGACAAAACGTTTGCATTGATATTTATTGGAGCTGCTGGTCTACCTGCCATATCTTACGAAATTTCTTCAAAACATTTGAATTTCTCGAAATAAACCGGAAACCGGAAATGTTATCCGTCGTGCTTGGACATTTCACGAAGTAAGTAACCATTTCACATACATTCTCAATGTTATAGAATTTGGGACCGGTATTCGGAGTTTTGCCAATATTTAATATTAGGCCTACTAAAATTTCGATTAGGCCTACTATTACTTACTGGTTAACAATACTAATAAAAGTTTTAAACATTATAAAATGACGAAATCATCAGACTAAAGGTTTCCACACGTCGGCCTAAACTGCAGCAGACGCTGGTTTCTGCTTGTTGCTAATAAGTTTGATGTTATTTTACACAAAAATGAACTATTAGCCCAATTGCTGCCCATATGAACAAAGCAATTATAAATTAGACAAAATATACTTTTACAATTACAATAATAATTACTTTTATGAAATTAAGTGAATGCCAAGCTCTACAAAATATAAACAAATATATTTAAAATAATCTAAAATTTTAAATATTATCTTTTTATCATTGAAAAAATATTTTCATTCGTTTGGGGGCTCCTTCAAGATTTGGGGGCCCTAGGCGCGCGCCTAATTCGCCTACTGGTAAACGCGCCTCTGCCGGCTATGCCGATTTACATCCGTTGTTTAAAATTTATTTTCCCCCAGCAAATGGACGCACTGCCATGGGAACCGAGCGTCATTTCTAGTGTGACTTATGTAAACTTCAAAAGTCCATATCTTGGAATTAATTTAAACGACACAAGGTAGAATGGGGGAAGATGGACACGTTAAGCAATGTTTCACCTATAATAAAGCTAATTATCAACATAAGAACAATTTTTTAGCTACTCACAGAAACATATCTCTTAATTATTATTTAACATCAAAATAGCCCAGAAAATTATTGATTTTTTCTGTGTTACAGTTTAAAGTTGAACCGGTGTGATGTTCATCTTCCCCAGACAACTGAGGTAAGATGGACACTAACTTGGGGAAAGATGGACAGTAGAGTCCACTGTAATACTAGCCTAGCAGATCATGCTTGTTTAATAGTTTTCGCATTGCTCATACTGTTCCATATAGTTTATAATCATTGATAGTTCAACAGTCGTTAATAGTTTTTACAGTCTTCACATGTAAATTGATCTTGCAGTTATTTGGGTAGGGTGGGGGAAGATGGACACCGGGGTAAGTAATTTCAGTTCCAAGTAATATTTGCCTTAATTTTGCAACTGAAATTTAGTTTGGACACTAACCCTTATGTAAGGGGAAGATGGACACCAAGCCTACCCGACCAACTTCACAGTCATCAACACAGTATCAAATGAGATGGTGCCTTTCAAAAATAGTTCAACACACAGTTGGACTAATGCAATTTCAGAAAACATATCTTTTACTTACCCTACAGATCGAATTTCGGGGCTGTATCCTTACGATTTTTAAGAAGAAAATTAACGCAGTTTAAGCAAAAACACGCTTCTACACCATGTCTGTCAATACTCAGTCGAACACGTCACTTCCCTTACGCTGTATGTATTACGCTGTATGTATTATACTTGCACCAGTCTTTTCTGTCCATCTTGCACCTACATAGGTGTTCGACGGACACTTGGAAAAATGTCTGTGTTAGTTCTTGCTTCGTAGTGTCCATCTTACCCCGGTGTCCATCTTCCCCCACCCTACCTCAAGCTGAAAATAGTTGTGTTTACCTAGAAATTCACAGGAGAATGTTCAACAAAACTTCATATCACAAAACTGTTGCATTCGAAAGTTTTTAGTGGGACAGACAAATATATCTATAGACAAACTTTCAGACGAATAGTTTTTGTTTTTCCATTAGCGGTTATGTTTACCTACTTAAGTGTAAAGTATAAATACAAGGCAGTCAACCTTGTAATGTATCTGTAGCTCTTCAGAGCTCGACTCGGCCTGTAGCACTGAGGCACGATTGATGTAAGCTTCTGCCTGGACTGGGTCCTCATCCTCAAGGTAGAGTCTGGCCACTTTGAGGTATGTCTCCAGTTTGTAGTCATTGGTGTATTGCCTGAAAGACATTGGGGCTGCTATTACAATAATTATTAATCAAAATGGATGTCGTGGTCTTAAAAGCAAAGTAAGGTGCAAAATCTGGACATTCATATGGCACCTTTTACCCGCCACACACCAGAAGTATCAGAAAATGCATGCACCAGTGCACCAGAATAATCTGGCGTAAAGACAGTGACTCATATATAGCGTATACTATACATGGCATATTTCATGCATCACAATGCGATTAATATTATTACAGACTAGGTCATAACACTTTATTTTGGGGCTACATACTTATGTATGGGCAACTTCCATTCTCGTAGCTAAACAACATCAAGGGGAAATAGTAAAAAACCTGGCAATGTAAACTTATTGCTGCAGATGACTTATACACACATAGTTTTGAAAATGAATCAGACACTGACTCATTTTAGTGTAGTGATGTTAAGTGATAAATCTGAAGAAGCCCATGCATTAGAGGATGCGAAGAAGAAGTATAAGCACAGAGATTTGAAGACATACTATCAAAGATGCCTCAAACAACCAGGCTTGTGAGCAGCAACCACAGAGAGAATAAACTGTATGCCAGTAACGAGCACAGTGTTGTTGTTGAACTGCTCTAGGCCTTGTCGCTCAGTAGGCCTACTGTTTTATTGAACTAGCTTTGATCTGTGACTTACAAATTTCTTCGCGTTTGTGCTACCTACTTCTGAGCCGTTTCTAGTGGAATTCCAACAAGGATGCTAGCAGCCTCTCGCCAATTCTGCTCTTTCTCATAGATCATTGCCAGCTTCTGACGCATCAACCCAACCTAAAATGGAAAAACAAATTTTTAAACTTTGATTTTAACAGTCAAAGGAATGATGATCCAAAATTTTGCAAAATTGAAGTTTTCAAAAACACAGATAAACAGGAAAGAATAGCAGAAGAACACAGTTGACAGTAAACATTGTTTCATAGTTTAAATCGAGTTTGATGTAGAAAATGGGAATGCTCCTTAAATATAATGATCCTTGAACAGTGGGTCCATGCTTAAGGAATCTGTAGTGGCATGCAACAAAATGCACTACCTTCATCTTTTTAATAATGCTTCTGCTCAATAAATTTTAATGTCTTCAGTATTTTCATGTTTTTAATCAAGTAAAATATACCTTCCTTCCTATAAATAAATCAGAGCAGCATTTCATGGAGATCTGAGGAAGAAAGTTCCAACCTGTTCCTCAAATGAGACGACTCTTGGTTGCACCTTTTCCAGTGTATAGTGAGCTACTTCCTTGCTCACTGCATCAGGCAGGTCACCCAGCTGACCACAGAATTCGGATAAAATCTGACGAGATATCACCAGGCTCACATTCTCATCGGTAACTAAAATGCCCAAAGTGAATGTATTATACTCTGGGTCAAAATCGGGTAAAGACTGCCCGAACAACGCACATGGGCACCGCAAACATGCCCAAAACAAAAAAGCACAAAACGAAACTTGAATTATTCTTATATGAAAATCTTGAGCGATATCACTCAGTGTCTGTCTTTCAATTCTCGTTCTGCAGAATGAGCATTGTCTAGACTGCGTCTCAGAAAAAGTAACTTGAGGACAAGTAGCCTATGTCTGCCATACGATTGCAAAGCCAACTGAGAATGGTTGCTAACAAGATATAGCAGCTAGCATCGGCTATACCACTGGACAAAATGCTTAGCCAATTTACAAATACCGAAAGAAAAACTATTTTTCAAGGAATTTTGACTGCAAAAATTAACTAGACACTTCTGAAAGAGCCGAAAGGCGAAAGGTAAAGACGAAACCTGTTTATTTTTTTTAAACATTGAATTTGTTGTGCTGTTAGACTGGGAATCTGGGAAAACAATTTCTTTAATAAGTTTTCATGACTTTATCGTTCAGAAACAGCTGAAAAACAAGGGTCTAAAACGTGCTCGATTTTATGTCAACTGCTACAAAATTCGTTGGCTTCTGGGACTCCGTCCCAGACCCCGCTGGGGAGCTTACGACGCTCCCCAGAACCCCTAGTCATTTTAGGCTTCGTGCCTTCAGCACTCGCGGCTTCGCGCCTCCGACATTTTGGCCATCCGTATATCATGATCGTTGCGGTTTCCCTGTCCTTTGATTTAAAATAGGTCAACCACACAGTTCTTGCAGTAGTAATGACAAATAGTGACTTAATTCACTCTGATGTTCGGTTTGCTTCACCTCTGCTGCTAAATAAGTTACCTCCTACCCAAGGAAAGCCCTAAGACCCTCCCAGACGGTTATTTTTCTAATATGTATGCGACCTGCGATTTTCCATGCCGGCCGATGTCCCCTCTAGGCCTACAGCTCACTCCCAAATATACATCTGCTCTTTACGCTATGCAGCTAAATTAATATTCTGCGTCCAATGTCCATAGCTGTAGGCCGAAAGCCCACTCATGGATATGTCAAGAGAGTGCAGTTTCTTTTTTTGACAACCTGGTATCGACCCAAATTCATAGAAATATTGTGCCAATCGAATACAAAAACCAGCCGTACCAAGATGGGGTAACAAACGACAACCAACCCCAAGACCAAACCCGATGTACCAACCAAAACCAAGACCAAACTCGATATACCAACAAATCCAGACCCAAAATAGCTGCACCATTTAAAAACCAAAAACCAAAAGTTTGCTCACTTGATTTTTTATAAATACAAAAGCACTGTGGAAAGACAAGACTTCAAAGATCCAATAGAAAACTCGAAAACATTTATACTGTAGTTTTATATGCTGGAGACAGCCTAATCCGACAAGGTCAAGCTCCATCAGACTTAACTTGGGAAGAAGAGTCAACTTCCTTAGCTGGTCCTTAGCAAAATCTTACCCCTCTTCCTGCATGCAATGACAGGGACTATGGTTAGCCCATTTTGGACCAATGTTCGTTTTACGAACACATTTTTTTATGACAACAAATTGGTTGAGGTCATCACTCTAGTTTTCTGCTCATGTGCTCTTATGTAGGCGAAAGGTTTGATTTGTCGGATAAATCGCAAACAAAATTGTTTTGAAAGTTTTGAACTGTTTTTGTCTTATGCTAAATACCTCAACTCCAGTATGTTCACCGTCTTTTGTTTGAAAATTTGTAGTTTTGGCTCGATGTGTGATATCGCACGAGCTGATGGGTATTTGACAAGTGCACATATTTAACACAAAGCACATGCCATTTGCGTAATTTTATTGTAATAGGCCTAAATGGATTCGCAAAATTTTCATATCTGGGTCATGTTCGTTTTTCGAACATTGGTCCAATACGCTACTGATGTCGTCAAGTCAAGTCAACGTTGATTTACATATGCATATTTTCTGATCTTGAGCTACATGCATCAACCAAATCATATATATGTGTGTGTGTGCGTGTGTGTGTGCATGTGCGTGTGCGTGTGTGCGTGTGTAATAAACAATAAAGGACCCTAAATTGATGGCTGTGGAGTACCAATCAATACACAGGATTCAACACGTGGTGAGGATGACAGCCTCGATAGTCAAGCTGTCTGGCAGCTTCTGAAGACAGTGTCACACTCTTACTTTCGACAACTTCTTCACTTCATTGGTACTCCTCACAACACTGAGGATACAGTTTTTGCTGCCACTGGGACAATACGGGGGAACTGCTTGTGAGACTGCCCTCTCATGAAATCCAGTGCGATGAAGAGAGCAGCGAGGAGCAATCGAATATCAGGGCAATGGAAGTGTCGTGGTGGCATTGTGGAAAGACAACAAGCCAGTGTTCATAGCATTAGACCATATCGGTGTGAGTCCAACTGTGTCCAAACGCTGCTTCAGTGTTGACAAGAAGCGCATCCAAGACGGTTTTAACACCAATTAATTATCCATTTTTATTACGTTATTGTGTTACAATGTAATTTCATGCATGTTCAATATTTCACATGTTGTTAGTAGCCTATGGCCCAATGTTCGTAAAACGAACATATGCAAATTTGCATATGTTATTTGAGAATAGTCAAAAAACATAATACATACATTCAAACATTGCCATCAAGGCCCCAATAATTATCACATATGATAAAAAATTTCTTAATAAAGTTTTGGTCCAAAATGGGTTAGGTAGCCGACTCGTAGCAAAAGTATCATTGGATTATTCGCAACCATTAACTTACAGTGGAAAAACATTTGTATGTAAGTTCTTAGAAACATATAATAGCATGTCATACTTTGTAGGGCGGCACATCGTCTTAATCATGAATACGGGTACTCCCGAACTCCAATAAAGAACAGTTTTAATTTTAAATATATGATGATGTACCTATTCTTCCATAGATTCCTTGTTGCAAAACAGCCAACTCAATTTAAGCATTAATTAATTTACGGTACCTTGCCTCGGTGTCTTGAGTTTAAGGCATCGACACTGGCAACTGCTTGAGTCAAGAAAAAGATCATTCCAGATAGCTTAAACAAGAGATAAAACAGGGTGAAGTGCAGCCTATTAGCAGAGCGACATATCTGCGAATAGCTTTGTTGATACGTTGGCCAAGTCAATTCAAATATTTTGGCATGATCTTCATTAATCAATGAATAGCCTATATGGGGCTAATATCAGCTGATTTCTCACGTAGTTTAAGTTTTTCCTCGAGCTTTTTTTGCATTTCCATAAGCTGATCTTTCTCTGCTTTCCATCTTGTTTCTTGGTCCTTGTTATCCTTCTCCAATTGCTGTATTTTCAGTTTATCTTTAAAGGAGATCAAAACAACATTTTGCTGTGAAATTAAAATTCAACTTAAAGTTGTATCTCTCGCAATTCCAAACATTACATATCTAATTTTTCAGTACATAGGAAGCCTTCAAAGGCGAACCCACATTAAAATATCTGAAATTTTAATCACATAATACTTGACTTACTAGACTAGAATATACATTACTGTCGCTTCAAATATCTACAGTTATTATAGTAAGTGCAAAAAGATTAAATTTTCGTTACATCCTTGGTTAATTACTTGAGCAGTGGTCAATCGCGTGCGCGTGGCATTTCGTATACGAGGACCGGTTTGTGTGGCAGCGGGGCTGACTCCAAATTAAGGCGCTGCACAACGATGGCATTCTAGATAGCGCCGCAGTGGTGTAAACCTAAACCTCAAATCGACCATCAATCAATATACCATGGTGGCCGTGATTCCACTGTCAATTCGATTTAAAATAGGTCAACATCTACAGAAGGCAGAAGGCACTTGGATCGCGTAGATAATTTGTGAAATATGGATTAAGCTCAAGTCAAACCTATTGAAAAAGCTAATTATAAGGACACTTATAATATATATTAGATTAGTTCAAATATATTTGTAACATCTGAAAAAACTTTTTGCGACATATTTTAGGGCCAGTTTGGCGGTTTTCCATTTCAAAATCTGTGGTGTGGGTCTCCCATTCCTGTGTGGGTACGGTATTCGCTAATGCCAAAAATAGTCAACTCGAGTGTAACCATTAATCTGGGGACAAAATTAAGCTAAATGATTTAATATGACATACCACTTGACCCATGAAGTCTCCTATACGTATGAATGTATGTATGTATGTATGTATGTATGTATGTATGTATGTATGTATGTATGTATGTATGTATGTATGTATGTATGTATGTATGTATGTATGTATGAGCACTTGTTATAGCGCCCCTTCAAGATTTCTACCCAGCGGCGCCCCGACTACAGCGCGGACACTGAATCGGAGTTTCACGCCGAAGCGCATGAGCAATTGCGAGTGAAGGACTTACCCAGGGTCCCTACGCGAGGTGGATTCGAACCCGCAACCCTCCGGCTGCAAGGCACCGAACAAACTCCTGGCAATACCGCACCCCCCAACGACTTGTGCACTGGATGCGACAATGATGGAAAGGACATTGCACTCGTTGGACGTAACCGGATGCGTTCGAGTGGCGTTATTCTCTACCATTAGGATCAACATCTCTGAGCACATTGTTGACTGTCATGATCGAATGAAAGTTCATTTTTGCTTCAATGTATGAGCGAGGGACCACCAGAGTTGACTCTTCCAGTTACGTTATCATTTTGCTTATAAATAGCTGTACAGTAGCATCCTTCATGTTAGAAAGGAGTTCTCATAAAAGGTATGCTTAGGATGTTCTAGAGTCTATGTATACATGTATATTGTATAAGTTACACATGAGATTATGTAGCTGAACTGGCATGCATACATACACAGTTACACACATTTGTACAACTGTACATACATATATAAATACATACATACATACATACATTCAGTCTCCAATTGATGTAGTCTTTGTTCTAAGATTTTCTCAACGTTTGAAAGTTGTGTGTTGGCAGAGAGATAACTCTTCACGCCTATTTCTGGCTCTGGAATCTCTCCTGGTAGGCCTATAAATATTTCAAATGCTCCGCTGAATTCGCGTAAAATGATGGAATGCGTTTGAATAACTCTGTAATCCAGTGAAGCTATATAGTATGAGTATATGAATGTATTATATTATAGGGTAAATCCGTAGTTTAGATTGGTAAATTATTTTATATCATCAAATTAAAATGGAAGCTGGATTGATGAAATAAATTGTTTCCCTAAATGGAAGTGGGATTGATGAAACCATTTATGTTTTTAAATAGAAGTTGGATTGATTGAAATAATTTTCACTGTAAATAGACGCTGGATTGATTAAACTAAGTTTTAGATGCAATAGAAGCTGGATTGACACGAAAATAATTGTTTCTGTAAGTAGAAGATGGACCCATGAGGATAGTCCTTTGCTTAAATAAAAGTTCCATTGATGAAAAAAATTTGGTTAAATAGAAGTTGGGTCATTTTTTCATTAAATGAAAGCTGGATTGATGACAAAATTTCTCGATGAAATGGAAGCGGGATTAATGATAGCTATCATGGACATAGGTAGATTGATTACTTACCAATGTGAAGTTCGACATTGAAGATATTCAAATAATTTACCAACCTAAACTACGGGATAACCTGCATTTAGTATATACAATTATGCATCTATCTACATTATACATATTATTTGCTCCTCTGTCCTTTACCTTTCTAACTCACTCACCTGATGTCTTGAACCTCATCGTATAAAATATGGATAAAGTCTAGTCTAGGCTACACAACCCAGGAAAGCCAATGGGCCTACTTGATTTCTAACAGGACTTAGGCCTGCGTTTCTCATTAGGCTAATTCAGTGGCAGAAAATAAGTAAGTATATTCACGCATTCCGGTCTACATACATTAAATACAATAAACAATCAATAGTCAATATGAATAAAGCATTCTAACTATAAAAGTTTTTTCATATTATGGTTAGCTAAAGGTAAAACACGGTCATGTGACCGGGGTCGAAAGGAATAGGCCAACGGCTTTTTTGGAGGGAGAAACCTATGGAGAACATGGCCCGGGTTTCCCAGGACAGCTGAAAACAAGCAGGTGTCGGCTTTAAGGCTTAATTATTGTTCAAAGGTTGGGCTATCACTTGGGAGGTATCGCTGACGGATCAACCTGTTCATTACAGACTGGAGCATTGCCTTCTCCCTTTGGCTGGCAAAGCCCCACCATGCCGGAGAAGCATACAACAAGCGTGCCACCGTTGTCGCCCTAACTACATCGTAAAGCCCAGGGCAAGATAGACCATGGGCAGTTAGTATGCGCAGGGCATACATGGATTGCCTAGCCCTGCAGCATATTTGAGCAATGTCATCTAAACGTAACGGTTATCATCAATTTGGATTATACTGCATTCGAGACATTGTCCTCGTTGAAAATAGAGACAGTGCCTATATTGCATGTTTCGTTTCAATACTGCTATTAAATAGCCTGATGACTCCGTTAGCATTATGCTTCTAGCTGATGTCTTGAATTTCCAACTGCGCAACAGCGAATATCATCGTTTAGTTGTTCCTTATTTTGTCTTTGTTTCATTGTAAATCGAGTCATAAGAGAAAATTAGTAATTTCTTTTTAACTAAACTTATGCTTCTAAGAAAAGCTGCTTTTCTTTAGAGTGTTCGTAGAATATTACTCTTATAAATATCCTTTCCATTTTCAAGCGCAAGTCGTTATTTGGTATTAATATGTAAACAATATAATATTATACATTAACCTTGTAAGATCTTTTGACTTTTTAAACAGCCTGGTTCACCGAGTTCATATTCTTGTTCTTGGTTATCGATGAATTCCAGTAAATAGTGATTTTCGTCACTTAAGGCTTGTCGTACAACAAGAAATGCTCTAGGGTTTTTACTGTAGAATAGATGGTGGAGAAGAGCTCGACATCTTTCTGGTCTTGTATGATTCTCGTGGTGGATCCTCTGCAATTGGTCGATAGTGATCACATTTTCTTGCAACAACCAATCACTCAGTCGATCCGGTTCAACATCGGACACAAATTTAGCATAGATATTCAATATCCGATGCTTTATCTCATCATTTGTGAAACATCCTGAAACATATTGTAAAGAGTCGCTGCAAATGACGACACCACACCTTCTCAGCATAACTGTCAACTTTCTTATCTCAAATTCGACTTCGTAATTTTCAGAATTCTATAAAATGTAAGATTGAATAGATTTAGTAATCAAACTGAACGTTGCAGTGTATTATTCTGTAAACTGTGTCGCTGGTCTAGATCAGTGCTTCCCAAAGTGGTGGTCCGCGGACCGGCACCGGTCCGCGAGCCCTCAGTTTTCGGTCCGCAGAGTGAGTCAAGAAACTGGTAAAATTGTCTCGGAATCAGGAAATGGCTATTATAATATTTTTAAAGTCATAAAAACGCTTTTTATGCTAGCAGTAAGAGGGCAATAGAGTCGCACTAGATATGCATTTAAATCGATTTTAACACACATTTGAGAAATCTATTTTAGGTGATCGAAAACAGAAATAATAAATAAATTTAGCACAGGTTCTCCTGCAGTGGAAAAATTCCTGCCGGTCCGTGACACTGAGAAGTTAATTCTGCCGGTCCATGACACTGAAAAGTTTGGGAAGCGCTGGTCTAGATGGCTTCTAAACATGAAGAACATATGCTGAGGAATTGCTTGATATGCTAAGAATAATAATACAAATCTGTGGATAATAACCTTGTAGAGCCGTTCCTGTGTGGGGCTGAGCACCGGGTTCTTGGTTGTAGATGTCTCCGAGTAAGCGGTGATTTTCTTTACTCAAAGCTTGTCGTACAGCAAGAAATGCTCTAGTGTGTTGAGTGTAGAAAAGATGGTTGAGAAGAGCTCGACATCTGTCTGATGCTGTAGGATTCTCGTGGCGGATCCTCTGCCATTGCTCGATAGAGATCACACCTCCTTGCACCAAATGATCACTCAGTCGATCCGGTTCAACATCGGACACGAACTTTGCATAGATGTTCAATATCCGATGCTTAATCTCATCGTTAATCGAAGAATCTACAAGACATGGAATCTCTACAGCAAACACTCGTTTTAGCGGTTCTTCTTGTGTGAATGTAATGAAAATGTTAATCTAAGAAGATATTCAACGCCAGAAAGCAGCTGCATCAGATTGACAAGCATATACACCCGTGTTGCAGGCAAGGTGGACTCTAGGTTAAAATGTATTCTAGAGTACATCATACCTAGGCAGTAGGCACAACGTACTCTAGACTAGAGTACATAAAACCTAGGCACAACGTACTCTAGAGTACATCATACCTAGGCAAACTGTACATAGAGTACATCATACCTAGGCACAACGTACTCTATAGTAAATTATACCTAGGCAAAACGTACTCTAGAGTACATCATACTAAGGTACAACGTACCCTACATGTAGAGTACATCATACCTAGGCACAACGTACTCTATGTAGGGGATTTGTACCCTAGATTCTACACTGCTTCAATCATTGCACATTCTAGTTAAGTCATAGAAATTACGTATTTAAAAAAATTAAAGACTTTAAAATGACAGCAGCCATATTTTAATTAAAAAAATTTACAGGAGATCAATTAAACACTCTTCGAAAATTTTCCAGTTTGTATAGCCTCAGCAACCAATGTCCTTAAGACTCAATCTTCTTAGCAACCAATCTTCCTAGCAATTAGTTTCAAAGATGATTTAGTAGTTTTTACACGTAATTAGCCAGAGGTAAACAAATTGGTCAGATTACATGGTGTCACTTCCAGTCCATTTCTGTGTTTCTCCTCCGTCAGGCCAAAGCCAACGATGAGTCCTCAACTTGTCGTCTCCAGAGTTCTCTATCCTTGATTTTCATGTTGAGGTTTCTTGGTCTCTTTACCAGACGGTAACCAATCCTCTTCTGGCAGGGTAAGGAAGCCGGTGGGCCACTTTTTATGACCTCTTGCGCCCTCAGGTGTCCTTCCAACACCTGCCTCCTGCGTTGGCCAGCTATTTTCGGGGTTCCCGGTGAGCCTGTCCACCTCGCGAGACGCCCAAGGTGGTCCTTCTGCCCAGGGTTTTCACCACTGGGCTTTCACCACTGATGGCATAGCCCCACCTGGCATTCCCCTACTTAGCCGTTCACCTCCCCCACCGCGGTGAGGTGCAGGTAGGACTTTGGGTGGTCCATTACTCAACTATAATAGACACCGTATTTGATCCCCTTTTAAATCCAAAACAACCCAACCCTCTGACTTGAATTTGATAGTTGCGTTCTAGTAGTGACCTCTGAGCCACGAAAACAATAATATAGGCCTACTCAACAGATAAATGGTTCCTCATTTCAAGATCTTGTCTCTCAGAGTAACGCGAAACAGAGTTTTAACTTTTAAAGGCGATTCTATTGGGCAGTACATGCAGATAACCATTTCTAAGGCTTTTGGCACTTCATATTTCCTCTTTTAAATGTGACAATTGTATTTTATTCGTTAACAATCATTCGTATAATTTATTGTCAATTTAATTTTTGCATTAATATGGAATCAGAAAGGCGATGAATGCAGCAGCTAGGCAGACGGTATTGTATTTTTCTGGCTGACATTTATCATTATTATTATTTTCCCCTGAGGAACATACGATCCGTTGCGAATTTATATATTAATTAATTAATTAATTTCTGGGTTGACGAAACCTCGTCAAGTCCCGGCAGGGAAAATGCTGCGAAAGGTCACCGCATTAAAGCGTTGAATCGCAATTGATAGGCGCTGGAGAAGAGGGCATGTTTATCTTGCGTCTCCAGATACATGTGTAAGCTCTGTTATGAACGTAATACCAGCGTTGCTGATACAGTTAAGAGTTTCAATGGCCAGCGGAACAACATAATATCGCAGTACTTAGGAGTGAGTTATACTTTGATACTTTCCTAGAAGCCACCAGTTCCACGACCACCACCGGACGAATAAGGTATAGCAGCCAAATATGAGGCAGGGCTGCACGATGTCGGTCATAGTGACATGACTGACATCTCAGATCAAACTACGGCCATTGCGCCACGGAATGAGCGTGAGCCCGTCAGGTCTTTGCAGTCAGTCCTGGATAATCCAGGTGGTTCCTTGATTACAGTGAAACCCGCACGACCTAGGTTTCGGCAGATTAAATCATTTAAGATGGTATGCCGTGCTAAGAGAAAAGGACTCAAGCTACCAGATAGGCCACGAGACCCATCAGTGATCCGCCATGGGCAATTGTGGGGTTCGAGAATACTTGTTCCAAGACGAAGACCAACGGCGATTCTTACAACCTCATTATCCAATCTAAGATCACAGGTGGGTTGTTGGTAATGCAAATAACCAATCACCTGTAATCACCTGTGGTGCAGAGGTCGCTTTGAAACACGCTTGATGGTATGTATCGGTGAAGGAGGCTTCGAGACGAACAGCAACCTGTAGAAAAAGTAGTTTATCCAAGTATGATTGCTTGTGGATGAAACTCTGGTCTGGATGCAGATGACAAGAAGGCCGGAGACGCAAGCGAGGACTCCCGACGTTTGCTAAGTCCACAAGCTTTGACTGGGAGAGAAACCTGGAGCCACTGACTGTCGGACAAAAGAACATTGAGGATCGAACTAAGGCTCTCAAACAAGACAGAATTACATTCTTTCAGGTATACAAAAGGATGGTTAAGTCATGAACAGCATGAAGTGTGTGCAACAGATAATTGTAAACTAAACGAGTAGCAGCAGCAGTGGTTAAAGTGGTTTGGGTGAGCAGTGGAAACTCTGAAAAGAGTTTTCTTGGAACGCATGTGCTATCATGGTCCCATTGCATGGTGAGCAGTGGGAACGCAAGCCAAAAATTTTGGGAGCAGTGGGAACGCCGTTCCCACAGTTCCTACACCACTTTAAACCCTCATCAGCAGTATTATAGGGGTGTCGTGTTTGGCAATAATACCCAACGTTGGAATAGCCAGGGGCAATTTGAAAAGCCAGATTTCCGACAAGCTGTGAATGCCTTAGCGGTCAATAATGGGTCTCCTAAAGATGTTGCAGGTCCTGGTTTGATGAATTGGAACTGATTGAGAGGCTAAGGAATGGTCGTCATCGGGGAGCGCGAGATCACCTCACACCGCGTGGTTAAGTTGTGACCATAGGGATTCAAACTCCCGCTCAATGCTTGCCACATTAGCGGTCACATCGGATGTCTTTCCACTATAAGTAAGATCGTCCAAAAATCCGAAAAAGAGTTGAGAAGTGATGCCTTGAAGAACTGGCTGAAGAGGGATACAGAACAACCGTGCACCGAGTGTATCCCTCTGTTGAGGAGCAGCCTAGGATAACAGGACCTGAGACATCCGCATAAGCCAAATGGCAGATAAGCATTGGTGCCGGGAAGGAAGTCACCAACAGCAGAAAGCTTGTGGTCTCGGTTAAGGCTGTTAAACTCGTTTGAGAAATCAAATTTAACGAAACTGAATCCGATTCAATGGTACCGAGGAATCGTCTGGATGTGTATACCGCTTCCTCACATCCACCAGAAACACCCTCACCGACCTGTTTGGAAGAGAAAAATGTGATCTCGTTGAAAAGTGCAAAAGTGTTAGCGCATGTGGAATGTGGATGCTAGTCCGCGGGAGTAGTAACCGATTATAACTGGGCGAACATACCCCGAATTTTTCTCAGTGCAAAGAGTGTTTCGTCACAGTTAATCAAACTTGTTCGGGACAGACACCGGGCAAAAGGATGAAAACTAGAACAGTGATTGCTGAAACGAGTTGTGACTCGACGGAATTGATCAGGTCGCGGAGATGTTGGGGTCGGAGACCGTGTAGTACCCCGGATGCACCCGGTGGGAAGGATCGAATGCGGCTGAACGCCTCCTGTTCTGTGGCCTGGAAAGGAGTCACAAAACTGACAACGCCTACTGGTGGAATTACAATGCGCTCTTGTGGAGGTGCAGGGTTTTCAAGTGTTTGAAGCGTAACTCTTCCAGAGTGTCCTGCTTAACTGGTACCGGCTTATCATCTGAAGAGAGGAATCTCACAGCTACGCTGACAACTGTGTAGTTGCTACTTCAGCGATTGCTTCGTCATTGCTGGCTTTGGACCTGTTTTATTTATTTTTTTATTATTTATTTATTTATTTGAATAAGCGAACAGCAAGAACTCAATAGAAAAAAACAAAAAAAACAAACATAATATACATTAAAACAATGTTCAGAAATGTTAACTAGACAAGTTAATGTTATAAACAGTGCAATAATAAGATACATCGGTTCATAAGCACTAGAATAACAACTGATGAGGAGAAGAAGCACAAAGTGCTTATCGAGTCATCCCCATAGGTAGGAAAACTAGATGGGTAGGGTGGTACTAGAAGCAAAAACAGAAAGGCTACATCAGGAAAGGATCACTGGAAGTCAACAATATTAATTTCGAGCAAAGTAGGATAATTTAGAAGTACTGGGAGACCAATAAGGATTTAAAAGTATATTTAAAGAATGAAAGAGAAAGGGCAGATCGTACAGAAGGATCAATAGAATTCCATAGTTTGGGACCCGTGATACGAACCGAGGAAGAGCGAGCCCCAATTCTAGATAACGCAGATCGATAATCGTGCTTCTTACGTGTATTATATTGGTGGAGGTCAGAATTAGTTGTGAAAAAATTTTTAAATATGGGAGGAAGAAGACCCATCTGATGCCTATACATAAGAGTGGCCAGTTGATGACGATAAATATCATATATGGAGAGTAAATTGAGAGATTTGAATAGTGGGGAACTATGGGCAAGGTAATGTACACCAGCAATGATTCTAATCGATCTCTTCTGGAGTAAAAAAATAGGTTTAAGGCGATTTGGAGAGCCTCCAGCCCAAGCAGTAGTACAGTACGTTAGGTAGGGCAGCATAAGCGAATAATTATATAAATTCCTTAGGATTCCAGTAGGCAGCTTCCACTTGAGTGTGTTAATAATGCCCACCACCTTAGATACTTTGTTTTTAACCATCAAAATATGGTCATGCCAAGTCAAGTGTTCGTCAAGAATAACACCTAAAAATTTTACATTAGGAACACGTTTCAGTTCAACAGAATTTATTAGTAGGGGTTGTATATTTAGGTCAGTGTAGGTGGTCCTAGGACCACTGAACAAAACATAATTAGATTTCTTTATATTAAGTAATAAAAAGTTAGCACAGAACCAGTTGGAAAGATGATTAAGTTCGAGAGTCATGTCCTGGAAAAGATGCAGCACTCTGGACGAGGAAAGAAAGGCAGACGTGTCATCAGCAAAGAGTATAAAAGTAAGGGTCTTAGAGGAATGAGAAACATCATTAATATAGATTAAGAAAAGTAGAGGGCCAAGTATGGACCCCTGGGGAACCCCACAGAGAATGGGAAGTAGGTCAGAAATGGCGCCAGCATAAGAGACAAACTGGAATCTGTTAGTAAGAAAAGAACCAAACCATTCCAATGGTAAGCCACGAATGCCATAATGTGATAGTTTGTCCAAAAGGATATCATGCCGGATCGAATCGAAGGCTTTAGAAAGATCGAGGAAAACACCCAGTGTTTGTTTATGAGAATCCATAGATTCCGAAATACGGTCAATGGTTTCAAGGATAGCCAAAGCAGTGGAATGATTCCTTCGAAAGCCGAACTGGTTATCATATAAAATCTGGTTCACATCTAGGAAATCATATAATCTTTTATGGACAATCTTTTCAAGTATCTTAGAGAAATTAGTCAAAGTCGATATGGGACGATAGTTAGTCATATCTTGAGAGCTACCAGATTTGAATATAGGAATAACTTTGGCAATCTTCATTAAGTCAGGAACAATGCCCTGGCCGATAGACTGGTTGATCAAATGAGCCAACGGCAAAGATAAATAGGAAGCATAACGTTTAAGCAGCTGAACAGAGAAATCTGAAGACGAGGTAGGGCTAGTTAACTTAAGATCAGAGATAATATTAAATATTTCATATTCGTTGGTAGGAGCAAAAAAGAGAGAGTTAGGATTAGAGTCCTTTAAATAGTCCTTGTAGTTACTAGAAGTAGAAGGAATATTGGTCGCCATATTGGGTCCAATGCCCACAAAAACTTGTTGAATTCCCTAGCAATAAGAGAAGGATCAGAGGTCAGTTGATTATCAATACAGAGAGGAACATTCATTTGGAGGGAAGTGGAATGGCCCATGGCTTGTTTAATAAGTTTCCAAGTTTTGCGGAGGTTATTGTTATGAAGTTCAAACATACTGGCATAATAGAGTCTTTCACTATTACGTAATAGCAACGTGAGCTTATTTTTATATTTTTTGTAGTTAATTAAAGATTCCTCCGTTTTTTGTCGAAGGTAAATTTTATATAGTTTATTTTTAGTTTTGCAAGATTTCAAAAGAGCAGAGGTCATCCATGGCCTAAGCTTAGTTTTATAGATCCTGACTTTACGGGTGGTGAGCGGGAAACAAGTATTATACATATCAAATATTTTATCATTGATTAAGCAGAGTATAGTATTTGGGCAGTCCACCTGAAGAACATCAGACCAGTATTCATTATCAAGCATGGATTGGAAATTAAGATGAGCTAGTTCATTATTCGGACGGTAAGTGATAAACTTGGATTTAGCCAAAGGCGGAAGTTCCCAGTCAAGAATAACAAATACAGGAAAATGGTCACTAATGTCTGTTTGGAAGATTCCAGGAAGTTCTTTATAGGAAAGTACATTGGTAAAAATGTTATCGATTAGTGTCGACGAGTGTAGGGTGAGTCTGGTAGGCTGAGTGATAAGAGGATGAAAGAAAGAGGAGGACATGGTGTCAAGAAACACATTGGAAGAAAAATGAGAATCAATATTGAGTAGATCGATATTAAAATCACCACATAAGTAACAGGGTTTGTGCAATTTATTAAGATATAAAAGTAAGGATTCGAGGTCAGTGTTGAATAGTCTAGGGTCAGATTTGGGAGGTCTGTAAATTACACCAATAATGATATCCTTGTGATCAGGTAGGGAGATGTTAACAAACAAGAACTCAATAGGACTAATTGGGCAGAATTTGACATCAAGGGCCCAGGAAGAGAATTTCTGGTCAATAAGTAAGGCAAGACCACCGCCATTACTAGTAGTGCGAGATTTAGTAAAAGTCTTGTAGCCCGAGCAATTAAGTCCACCTTCGGTAGCTACGGTGGTCCAAGTCTCAGTTAGAGCAATAATGCCAAAATGGGCTTCCAGACTATTAAGGTAATTCCAAAATTCGGAGCTATTTTTATTATAACTACGAATATTGAGATGGATAATTTTGAGGTTATCCTGTAATCCATGCTTCCTGATCAGGTCATTAAATTGGTTTTCTAGGTAATAATTGGAAGAGGATCTTATTAGAGGAGCTAGGAGATTAGCATCAGGGTCAGTCTCATCATTCAAGCCAATACAGGTGGTGCTAGCTCTAGTCAATGAGTTAAGAGGATCCCCAGCAGGGGGTGGGAGCAAAGTAAGAGTTGGGCTAAGGAGGTTAGTTACTGATAGGAGCTCAGGATCTAAGCTGACATCATAAAATGGCATTAACCTACTAATACAATAATTACATAGGGTTGGAGTGCTAGATTGGTGAGTAAGGTAAATGGCTGAGGGCTGACAAGAACATAGATTATTTGTGGCAGT
Organism: Aporrectodea caliginosa; assembly: GCA_020284085.1. Taxonomy (NCBI): domain Eukaryota; kingdom Metazoa; phylum Annelida; class Clitellata; order Crassiclitellata; family Lumbricidae; genus Aporrectodea; species Aporrectodea caliginosa. The sequence goes on from JACEVL010000469.1 coordinate 832,844, forward strand.
GTGGCTCCAAGGAGCATCACTTGTGGCCAAAACATTAAGTAAACTTTCAGCCATATGCATGTATGTGACAGTAATAGATCAGAAAGAATCTCAATTCATGGGTGGGGAGAGTAGCCCAAGGTACTAAGTGAGATAAAAGCATTACACACCTAGTATGAACATCTGATGAAGTAGTGGCAAACAGTTCTAATTTAACAACCATTGATAAGTAGCAGTCGGGGTTTAACTCATACATTACAAAAATAATATGCAATGAAACAAAAATAGGGCAAGAGCTTTTGCCCGAGATAATAACAAAAAAGTTAGAATATACTTGCAAAAACATGAAAATGACAAAAAAGAAAAGAGCAAGCAAACCACAGAGTGCGAGGCAAATACACAACAACACTAGATAATGAAAAACCTTCAGAGAGGTCAGTTCCGTAGACAGGTATGCGCCGGAGGACCATATAGATCCAGAGAAACGAAGACTATGACCCGGAAAATATCCATGTAGATCCAGTGAAATGTTGACTGAGAAACGTTGACTGTGACACGAAAAATATCCACAAAGAAGAACAGTCACGGATACTGTAGATTTTCAGTAGGGCATCGAATCACTGGTGGGTTCATAGGTCCAGGTCTCCAACTATGGATGAAGATAAAGCGGTCACAACGCGAGAGAGGGAGACACAGCGAGGTTAATTAGGTCACTCCCAGTTGGTCTGCAATTGGGATTGTCGGATTCAGCAGTTTCTTAGGCCCATCTTTGGCAGTTGTTGCATAAATTTTCCCATTCCATGACCAGATTCTGAAAATTCTGTTTTATTGCTAGGATACGTCAGGGCTCTAGGCAAAGATTTCCCCAGTCCCAACGGAAGATGTTGCAAAGAAATTCTTCTCGGCCCGCCTCTTAATGGTCGACATCAAATTATGGTGTCTGCCGCCTCTGACTGGCTGTTCGAAAAACAAGATTATAAATTGACAAGAGAGTTTGCCCCATATACTGGAGTTCGGTGATATTCACGGTGCTTCGAGGCTATGAACCATGAAGTGTCGAACGCTGACTGGAGTATTCAACTTTAAAGAACTATGAAATTATCGGCTGCGGCGCCTGCGCGCTGTTGCCTTCAGGAACGATGAAGGAGCAGTACTGTTGAAGACCGGACATGAATGGCGTTGGAAGTCAGTTGAAACTCTATCGGCAGTTTGCTCCTGAGTCCTGGTCGATTGAATTGAAGATTGAGATTCGATGAGGCGATCATTTCAGAGCGATAAGAGTGGCTGCTGAACTCTACTATCCAGTGATGTGACATTTTGTGACTAAACGTCGGAGTTCCACATAGAATTCAATCAAACCGATGTAGGCCTATTGGCTTGAATCTAATGAAACACTCAATCATATTCCTTTATTCAAAATCAGGTTGGCAATATAGCAGCTTGTTACAACAGCAGTAGGGGTGGCTAAATAATGCATAATATTCAGTAGATATTTTGAAATGATCGCCCTCCAATACTAATAGTCAAAACGCAGCAGATGTCATTCTTCATTAACAGTCTATAAAAATCTCAATCATTTGAAACTAGGCTTCCAGCGAGTACTTCTCCTGAAAACAAATTTGTTTTCTCAGGGCAATGGTCCTATCATTTTTAAGTCTCTACCATCACTGCCGGCCGTCCGCAAAGGGGAACAAAGGGAGTGGTAAGGTCATTGAGGACGAGGCTTATGTACGATGTGGATGTCCGCATCATATAATATGCACTATCTATTTAGTAGGCTACAACCTGCATGTGCATAAAACACCAGTCAGACAGTAGACGGCCTGTACCGCACTGAAACCATTGTCAGCCGACTTCGGCCGAGTCAGCTCGGAGTCTGCCAGCTGTAGCCTACCAAATAATTATGTGTTACCTGGCACTGAAAAATTGCGATAGGATACCAGCACCAGAGAACGTTTATAATCATGATAGTAGATAGAGTCCCGTATTTTCTATATCGCAGTATCAAAGTACTTAGCTCTGTAGTACATTTAACTGTTTTCAAATAATTATACGGTCGGTTGGACTTTCGCAACATCGACCACACTTGCGACACTTGAAAATAAGTGTATAACTGTGATGAAAAATGTGCCAATGAATTGAGACACACTTCAAAAATATGTAGCCTACCTGATGGATCAAAAATGTTTAATCGAGTTGTTGAAACAGCAGTTGAAGCTATGTCCTACATGTACTAAACTCTGTAGAGAGGCAATCATCACTTACCTTCGCTTTCGCAGATGCTATTCAATCGATCAATAATATCCTTAAAAGGAAGTCTGCTCTTTATATCCTGACGCCAACAGTCTGTAATTATATACCACGTGCAATTTATGTAATACTATAGACGTTGCTACCCGGGTTATCTCTACCTTCGCTTTTTTCTATATCGACCGAATAATTATAGCCTGGACCCTGCTCATTTTTTAATGAATTTAAATCGGATTATTCCGAACCCTTCACCACCGCTCGCCACGTTTGAATGGACGCCACACCATTAGTATCCCCGTGGAAGCCCAAGATTTACAATTCTGAAAAAAGCCAGCATCGGGAATCGAACCGCGATCCTCACGCTCTCTATACTAACACAGAGGCGCATGAGACGCATATATGTACAGCATTTACCAATGTAGCCAGATGACGTCTTTCGCTTGTCGGAGAAGTCCCGAAATGCCTTGCGAATGTTGTATTGTAGGAGGCCGTGTGTGGTATGACGTTTTGAGAAATCAGAATTGGCGGCGTAATTTTGCACAGGTAGTCACTTCGAAATTTTAAATGTATATATATATATATATATATATATATATATATATATATATATATATATATATATATATATATATATATATATCAGCAGCATTTAAAGTAATATTGCGAGCTGAAAATAGTCGCGTTTACCTACAAATTCCCGTATGAATGTTTTGTAAAATTTTCCAATCGCTAAAGCGTTCCCTTTCGGAGCTTTTCGTGGGACGGACAAACAAACTTAAAGAAATAAACTCTGAATCGAATGTTTGAATACTGGTTTGATCTTTCTACGATTTGTTTTGGCCTTCTCCTGTGAAGTTTCTTCTAAAAAAAAATTTTGGATTCAAATCGACGAGAATTGAACGCTGAGTGATAGTACAGGTTTTCAGTTGTCAACCGTCATCAACATTCGCTTCTCTTGAAATAACATGACGCTTTTTGAGTCATCCTTTAATTTTCAACGCTGAACAAGATCTAACTTCATAGCACATTAAACAAATAATACGATAAATGATCGATAATAGCCGAGAAATTGAAAGGAGCGCCCGTAAAGGCAGCCACACTTCGGAGTTACCATAAATCCATTAGTTGAATATTTATACAACCGTTATTGTTCACTTACAGCGTTTTGCAGTTGTTTTATCACTTTTATGAAATAAACGAATATACATAGAGGGTCTACATGTAAGCATACAAACAAACATACAAACAAACGAAAGGACAAATTTTGAGCCTTATAGTATAGATTATTTCAAAGGAAGAATTAAGAAAATTAAAACAATTAAATTTGTAAATTTATGGTAGGGCCTATAGGAAAATTCACGCATTAATTTTTTGTGCAACTGGGTTCACTATTGGAATGCTGTAGTTTGTTAACAATACAAAAATCCAGTCCGCTCTAGGTTGATTTGGACATGACTTGCATATTCTTAGCAACTTACGGACTTATTTTGGGTCACATTATAAGATAAACTTAAATCTGCAATTGTTTCTCAAAATTAGAAACAAAGAGAACTAGGCCTATGCCTTTAATGCGTTGAACACATTTTGACTATTTCTGATTTAAACCTGTGTTTTAACTCAACATAGCAATTCCAACCAATTCCAGCATAGTCTCAAACAGATTTTTATTTTTTTAAATTGGCTGTGACTAGCGAGGCGGTCCGCAAGTTTCCAATACTAGGGGGCCGCCAATCTCACATGACTCCAGAGAGAGACACGCGACCATCAAATTTCGAATACTAGCTGTCCGCCAGGACGGAAAATTGACAGAGAACCTTAATTTAGGCTTTATTAGGTTACGGTGGAAAACATTTAGTATCGGGATGCGTAGTTTACTGGCGTCTTACGGTATCTTTTGGCATGGTGCTAGGATGGTACCATGTTTTTAATGACGACACTAATCCTAACCCTGACCCTAAACGACCTTCACGACGCCTAACCTTAATCTAACCAAGGTAACTAGGCTACTCATAAGCACTCCAAAGTCTAGACCCAGGGAAATAGGTAAGTTTTGAAATGTCCATAAAAATAACGGGGATAACAGAAGAAACAAATTCTGCCCTGGTGGGATTCGAACCTCACACCGTTGAGCTTACATGCCAGCATACTAACCACTCGACTATGGAACCCCGTACAATCATAATGAATAATATTGGATCTTATTCTGCATGTGTAACCTTCTTCACTGCATACCTTTTCATAGATTTTTGAGTCTTTGCATCACGCATTGTTAGATTATTTAAATTAGTAGTTTCATACACTTTCTTTCAATTTTCTAACTCGTTAAAACTAAAAAAAACACTTTTTCTAGACATAAATGATCTGACATGTGACTGGCGGCCCGCTAGCCTAGTTTTATAAACTTGCGGGCCGCCTGGCGGTCCGCTAGTCACTTCGTTTTAAATTTGTTAAATTTTTCTCAGATATGGATAGTTGGATACATTATACTCAAACTTAGGATCTCTTAAAAGTCAAATTTAGCACCGCTATGGCTTTATGAGCTTTGCAAGAAATATGGCGAGTTCCACAATGGTTTGCACGTGCAAAACCCAATGTCTCTGATTTTTTGGTGTATGCTTACCACGCAGAAGTTCCACAATTTCTTTTGGAATAGAATCAGGAATAGAGAGTGTAAGTTCCCCAGACATTGCTTTCGCCACTAAAGGTCCTATTGTTTGACCATTATGTGGAAGTTCCCTTGTCAATAACTCCCACATCACTACTCCAAAGCTAAAAGACACAATATGCATATCTTTAAGTATTCCGATCCCAGAAACAATTCGATTAGCATTATATAGGCTACATTACCTCAGATTTCACAGTACAGGTGCACCGAATAAGTACAGTTTAATACGCTGTATTAGGGTGGTCCAAACAAGATTTTTTCGACAGGTCAAGTTTAAAACCATCATTGCAGTCCATCTTTTAAAAAACTAACATACTGAAAATTTGAGCCAAATTGAACCATATTTAGGGGTTGCACAAGTCACCCAAAGTTATATTATGTATAGGCCTACTTGAATTCCCCACTGCGCCTTGATGGCAAACAAACATCAGTACAAAGAATTGACAACATATTCACCGTTTCAGCATTTAAAGTATATGATTAAATAGCATTTCGCGTCAGCAAAATGCAAATTTTAAAAGGGAAAACGTAAGAAATATTTTGATTTGTCTTGATTGAGTGGTCGTTTCTGCACTGGCAGCGGCACTATCAAAACTTGCCAACAATGTGTTCCTATTCGAGTCAGGAAATTGATTGCCATACGCATTAACAAATTTAACAACTTGAAGCCAATACTGTTTCTGATCTTCGTCATTTGTCAGGATTGAGTTGTACTTTGGATTAGCTTTACACTTCTCTCTGCGGTGTCGTTGACTAGGCCTACTTTGAGTGCCGTCACGACTGCCTGTGATTCAAGATAATCTTCATTTTCATTCCAGCTTTCCGGTGGAATGATGTAGTGGTGGCCTGAGGGAATTTCTTGGTTTCTGTAATCAGTTAGTTGCAGAAGCCGAGACAGGACATGAAATTGGACGTACACATAACTGACAAATAGAATCAAATTGAAGATACCACTTTCTTCAAATGGCTTCAGTTTGAAAGAGATCGAAATTTACTGATCGAAACATCCACATCATGAATGAATAAAACTCCAGGCGCTATAAAGTGAATTTCTTGAATTGGTGCTCCACCAAGGAAAATGATTACTAATTCAAGAAGCTTCTTGTAGTCATCTCTTTGATGATTGTCCTCCAGCTTTGTTTCAGCAAAAGCAATAACTCGCTCCCTGAACTAAGTAGGCCTAATCCAATGTTGTCTCAAATCTACTCGAGTCCATTCGACGCCAATTATCAAGAAAACGGTGAAATATTGGAAGGTCTGGACCAGTGGAGGAAGCAATTTTCCAGACACTGAATGCCTTTTCAGCAGCAGTTAACATCACGTAGTGACGACCTGCTAGATTAAGTAAGTTCTGGCCATGTCCCTATTCTATCAGAGTGAACATGCAACCTTGCTGTCCAGTAAGGCTAGTTGTGGTGTCAAAGCACATATCCTTAATCTTCCTTCTCAGGTACCAGTCATCAAGATATAGGATCACCGCGCTTTCCTGAGCTTATCAAGTGTCTGAGTTAATCTTCGGGACAACAAGAAGTTGCTCTATTCCACTACCAGACACAATCATAGACAGCTATACCTTCTCGCAGCCAGTGATGTCGGGCATTCATTCCGTATCAATGAACAACCAGTGCAGATAATTCATTTTTGTCCGTACTAGCAAGCTCTTCTTGATAAAATTTTGGAGCTCGCGATTCATATGCGAACCCCAACTTCATGACCTAGAGATTGAGAAGTTGCAGCCAATAGATATGTTGCTGCCATGTTAGTGACTTTTGTTTGATCCAAAGCTGCAGCTTCCTGTTTTGTCACAAAGGGTCTCTTGCTGAGCTGTGTAGATGATGGTTGTTGTTTCATAGCAACATCTTCTTTAATAGACTATCACAACCTAAGTCACTGTCTTCGTCAGGTGTGTCCTTATCACTGCTGCTCGATTCCAGATCCTACTATGCTTGTTAAACCTTTCATATCATTCTTTGATCTCTCACGCTTCTCTTCTGCAGTCTTTCCTTTCATAATTTTTTTTCATTTTATGAATAAAAACTCTATCCTCTCCTGTCATATAACCCCTTTGACCTTCTCTCTGAGCTACTTGGAAAGCCCAGTCTTCGGGAATCTTGATAAGACTTTGAGCGCCCATCAAATAGCAAAATGACACAAGGAGCGTGAAACTGCTATTCACTTGTGCAACCCCTCAATACCCGGTATTCTCAAAGTTAGATGAAATCGCGCCAGAATTATTTTTTCCATAGTGGACTCAATTGGGCCATTGGCACCTTCTACTATTAAAAAACAGAAATTTTATGTTTTGCCATGTAGTCGTGGACCACCATAACGCTGTATAATTATAGATATAGCCTATTAACGACTCACAACAAACATAGGCGCACTTTGGCGATTATTTTGCTTACCCAATAATTTCAGCAAATACATTGTCTTGGCGCAAAATTTGCTTGATAATTCTTGTCAAATGTTTTCACTTCGGCTGTGATCAACTTGACATTTTGAAGTTATTGTTCTTATTTCGCCAAGTGTTTTGGATAGTATTTGGTCACATGTTACCAAAGCAATTAAACCTATCCACCGACTCAATTGGTGGACAGGTTCCAGTAGTAGGTGTAAGGTTGGCTTAGGGCCAGGGCCTTGGAAACCCGGCCCATGGGGCCAACCACCGCCCATGGGTCAAATCCGATCTTGGGCGATATGGGGTTTAGAACCCCCATCGCAATAGTAGAAGTTTTATTTAAAGTAGGTCTACACGATTTGGGGCCCGGGGCCAGGGACCATGGGCCCTACCTTTTTGGAAGGCTCTACGAGCCCCAACAACGTCCCCAGATGATTTTCCATCAGCACACGCCCAGTTTAGTGGTCAGCCAAGCCCCCACTCCTCGATATGGTAACTATTATTTTTACTATATATTGAAACTGTTTGTTGTTTTAAGAAATGAACTGGTTAACTTTTACATAATATTATTCACAACTTATCATGTTAACGGCGCGAGAACTTTTGCATTTGCCATCTAGCGAATACAAATGAAGCATGTCATCTCTGTTTACAAACATCGTGAAAGATTTCAGTTGTTAATATAAGACATAAGACATTTTAATTGTTCCCAACATATACACGCACATTGCACTAGGTATGTGTAATCAGCAAGTGAATGTAGTATTATCAGCTTATATTATTATTGACGGATTTGGCGTTTCCTTTAAAGGAGCAAAACGCCAACCAGATAGGACGAGTCCCGCTAGACAGGGGTCTATTTAAGACATACATGATGAGTGTTGCAAGATGACAGCTAGCAAAGAGTCGCGTAGAACTTCACATCAACATGTCAGATTACCTTAACTATAATATAGTTAAGGTAATCTGACATGTTGTAATCATATTATAAAAAAAAAAAAATATATAACTGATATCAAGTTCTGTCTATAATAAAGTTCCAGCGGAGCCTTGTCACAGCAAACAAAAATTAAAACAAAAATGAACAAATGACAGCTTCATGTAACAGATTTCCTAACAGGATTAGGTGACATTTTGCATTGAGTGTGCACGGATAAGGTATTTAAAGCGCTACCAGGTTTCAGGGCCGTGTGACATGGAATAAATTGCCTGGGAACACCCGTACCGAGATTTAATGAGAGTTTGTTGGCTTTTTACTAGTCACTGGCTGACTCCAGTTCTTGATATGCCAATTGAAATTGCTGGTTATAAGTGGCATGAGATAGAAAAACATATTAGTCATCTGCAAGTAGGATATAGTGTAGCATAGATGATGAATTTGGAAAGTCAGTAATGTATATTATGAATAGCAGAAGGCCAAGTATTGAACCCTGAGGAACATCGAACTCTATGGGTGTAAATGCAGCGTATAGGTCTATACGGGAATGTTGTCATATTCCCATTGTGTGAATGAATACATGAAAATGAGAGATTAACCAACAATATCTGACTACTGTAAAGGAAATTTTCAAATATACATCTATAGAACTTCATCTAATATTCAGAATTGGTACACTACAAATAGCCTACATCAAACTAATCTTTAATTTCAGGGTTCAATCCAAATTTCTCGTGCAAACTTTTAATATCGTCCATAAAATTCTTCTTTTAAGTATATATTCTTGAAAACTCTTCTTATTTTTCTAAAGTAAATTAGCCTCGTAAACTAACCAAATACATACGCAAATACATACGCCATATATACGTGCTTTGGAAATATGATTTTCTTAACAATATCTATGGCGGATTTTTGATAAATTTCAGAATCACCTCCAAACATCACTGGCCTTGGAAAACCTTTCTGCCGTTAGAACTTCTGGTGCCATATGGGAACATGTTCCGCTGAACGACAGTGTGGTAGTGCCACCGTGCTCTTGGACAGTATCGAAGTCTGTAATCTTCAGTGTCCTCCCCATATAAGCATTCATAGAATCCAAAGGTTCCATCAACACAACTATACAACAAACAAAATCTTTATCGCAATATCATGACATTGTCAACATGGCTAATCCTTTTATGAAAGCAATAGGAAGCTTACCGACAACAGAGGTTGACGACCAGCTTTTAATTCATTAGAAGCGTTCCGTACATACATTTTCCACTAGAGCTCTTCTTTATGACAATCCCTTATATTTAGTTATTCAGATATTTATTTATGGCTATTGTTTTACATTTTATTGCTAGAAAGCCAATTATAACACACTATGTTCGATTTTATGCTTTGACTCGTATAATCGTATTCCTTTATCTTGTGAATTTTGCGAGTAATGTTGATTTTCCACAATTTAATTAAACATTGCCAACTATTCTGTAGCTAAGGCATCATCATCAGCATCAGTTTATGAAGAGGCATACATAAAATGTACCTAGGCTATACTGAAGAGGCTGTACATAAATGTCACGGAATTAAAGAAAAAGAACAGAACTACATGTAATTATTCTCTGAAAATCATACGACTTCAGCACGGCCAGCGCCAGTGGCCAAGGGGTCGTCCATTAATTATGTCGACAAAATAGGGGGAGGGGTTTGGAAAAGTTTGACAGTTGTTGACAAGGGGAGGGTTCGGTACAAGTTGACGTCAAGAAATATTTCTCCAATAAATCAACACAGACCCTTCCAAATGGTAGCGAAAACATTAAGAAATGCTAAAAATATATAAACTGCTTAATGTTTAATACTACTAAAAAGCTGGTAATAAACTACACTCATATATTTTGAAATTGAAGATTGCATTTTTCAGTGTCAAATTTTTAAAAATGATTCTACGTGTATTGAGCCATTTTGTTTCTATTTCGTAGGGGGCGTTCTGGGATTGTTGACATAATTTTTAGGGAGGTCCGTCAATGTTTGACAGTTGTTGAAAAGGGAAGAGAGGGGGTCAAAAACTGCCCAAAATTTTTTGACATAATTAATGGACGACCCCAATGGCACCATTTAATTTCGGGAAGGCAGGTCATGAAGTTGACTCCAGACCAGTTTTACCAACGGATGCCTCCTAAAAGTGTCATACAATATACGAAAATTTACAAGCATAGAAGCTACTTCTGTTGTGCTTTTTCAAGAGCCAAGAGTGCAGAGTTAGACAACGCAAGGCATGGATTCATAATCCACTCTGCATAGTGTGGCACTTTTTCAAAAATACAATATTTATTTAGCTTTTCGTATTATAAACATAGAGGAATTTTATTTACATATAAATTAAGGGCTGTGACTAGCGGACCGCCAGGCGGTCCGCAAGTTTCCAATACTAGCGGGCCGCCATTCTCACATGACTCCAGAGAGAGACAGGCGACCATCAAATTTCGAATACTAGCTGTCCGCGAGGACGGAAAATTGACAGAGAACCTTAATTTAGGCTTTATTAGGTTACGGTGGAAAACATTTAGTATCGGGATGCGTAGTTTACTGGCGTCTTACGGTATCTTTTGGCATGGTGCTAGGATGGTACCATGTTTTTAATGACGACACTAATCCTAACCCTGACCCTAAACGACCTTCACGACGCCTAACCTTAATCTAACCAAGGTAACTAGGCTACTCATAAGCACTCCAAAGTCTAGACCCAGGGAAATAGGTAAGTTTTGAAATGTCCATAAAAATAACGGGGATAACAGAAGAAACAAATTCTGCCCTGGTGGGATTCGAACCTCACACCGCTGAGCTTACATGCCAGCATACTAACCACTCGACTATGGAACCCGCACAATCATAATGAATAATATTGGATCTTATTCTGCATGTGTAGCCTTCTTCACTGCATACCTTTTCATAGATTTTTGAGTCTTTGCATCACGCATTGTTAGATAATTATTTAAATTAGTAGTTTCATACACTTTCTTTCAATTTTCGAACTCGTTAAAACTAAAAAATTTTTTCTCGACATAAATGATCTGACATGTGACTGGTGGCCCGCTAGTTTTATAAACTTGCGGGCCGCCTGGCTGTCCGCTAGTCACTTCGATAAATTATATATCTCTTTGGAAATGTAACGATAGGGTCGTTTCGGCAAAACCGAGCCAATACGATAAAGTCAGGCCAAAATCTCTGGTTACTTGGCCTTTGTGTCAAATTTTTTTGCAGTTCCTGTCTTACTTCATCACTGCAGCTAACCAACTAAGAAAAACCGAGCCAAATATAATACAAACCGAGCCAGAACTGTCCTATCTAGCACAGGTGAATGGGCTCGCTTTACCAGAGCAATCAGATTTAGCGAGCCATAAGTTTAGATAGAGCGAGCCAAGAGGCTCGCTTTACCAGAATACGTAGACTCTATAAACAGTAGCGGCCTTTGACAATTTTAGGCCTAAACGTCTATTGTGCATTGATTAGATGCAATTATTGTCATAACAAAATGAACCAGAGAACATAATGTGATGGTACCATTTGTTGCAGTTTGAACACATTTCCCAGTGATCTTCATTTAGTGGGTCTGAAATGTCCCCATAAACCCACTGACAGAAAGCACATGGTGCATTATATATCAGAACAAGTATCCAAAGATTTACTGGTATCTGCATCTTTACGCCCTGCTACCTGCATTTTCTTTTGCTTTTCTTTTTCTTATTTTGTTTTCTTGACAAATTGCTCTGTATTATGCAAAGGCTTTCTTTTTATGCTTTTTCCCTTCCTGATATCTGTGGTTTCATTTAGTTAGATAGCCTATGTGCTTCATGGTGTCTCACTTGTAAGTTCCTAGGAAGGCGGATTAACGTGTGGTATTTTAATAAGTGATCTTTCTCCGTGAGTAACTGGCAGTAATGGTGCAAATCTCAAAACACTGTCACCTGATGTAGCCTACTTGTGGATGGAATTAATTGTTCTAAATGGACAGCAGCTATAGCAGGTAGGTCAGCACAGTCACTTCATGCACACCTACTTGCGAATGGAATCAATCGTTCTTCATGGACAGCAGCTGGTAAAATGTCTGAATCAGATGTGGTAGTAGCAGGTAGATCACCTGATGTATTTGTGGATGGAATCATTAAATCTTGTTCCATGATGACAACAGGTTCACTGGATATGCTTATATTAGAAATTATGGACATAGGCCTACTTCTTTCAGTATAATACTACTAGGAAGATATGCCGTTCTGGTACCGCTGATGGTTGAAAAAGAAATATTTCAGAGCCAGGAAATGCTCCTTGGCAGTTTTCTATTGTGAACGCATTCTTCCAAGATGGATTGAAAATCCTGAAAAATCTCTTTTGAGCTTAGGGCCAACCACCAGTAGCAGTGCGTGTAAACATTCTCATTTCTTCATACCAAGCCCTTTAAAACTAACATACACCACGATCAAGCGGTTGCAGCCAGTGGGAGCAGTGCCTTGGTAATTAATGCAAAAACACGAATGCTATTTTGAAGTATCATTTATAAAAATTCAATTTGGTAAATATGTGAATAGAATCTAACTCTATTTTATATACTGTTAAAACCAAACCAATGAGAAATTATGATGAAATTAAGCTATATAAAAACCGAGCCAATGGCTCGGATTATCTGATGCTTAGAGGCTCGGTTAATCTACAGCGTGATATAAACCGAGCCACATGCTTCACCCACGGTAATTTCTTCAAATATCGTTCAAGCATCAATCAGAAACGCTCATCATTTAGACAATAATAAAAGCTATTTAAGAAATATTATTTGGTAAGCTGGTTCTTTGATTTAAAGATGAACGGGAACTTTTAAGGTTTCTCAGTTTAAAAGTCAAGTTACGAAAAAGAAGACTTAAATCGTGGGTCACTTTAAACCACGAACTTTTATTAAAAATATTGAAGCGACAACCTAGCGAATATAATAGAAACGAGTTACCGTATAATAACTCAGTTTAGTTCAACAATAATATTTACCGTATCTTGCAGAAATAAAATTCTACATGCAAAACAGTAGTTGTGGCTCGCTTTATCTGCAGGCTCGCTTTTTCCTAAATCACCCTACATGTAACGACTCATTTAATTCGTGTTACAGAAGATTATGAATTTGGGCTTGAGTGCAATTTTTATGGAGTATTGTATGATGTTTAACTGACTGTCATTGTATTGTTTCGATTGCCACCTACCCGTTACGCGACGAAGGATTGCATAGCGACAGTTCGCCGTTAGTAAGCAAAGGGGGTTAGATAGGCCTCGACCACTAAAAGAGTGAGTCAGATTATTGATGAATAATGCAGGTTCGATCCTACTGTCAACTCGTGTTGGACTACCTTGACGAAGGAATACCGACCGATCCGTTGATACGTACCAAGACGAACTTTATATGGACAAAGACCGTGATTCCCTTTCTTGAAGGACGCCGCGTCACCAAGCTATCAGCACGGCTTGGCCTGAACCCAGGAAATAAAACGGACTGGAATCTAGTCGGAGGAAGTGGATGAAGTAGACCAGTGTTTTAGTTGTCGGGGGGTGGGTTCAACCCCCCTAGTTCTCTTTCCAACCCCCTCAGCTAAGTAACTGAAAATATGTTGGGGGGGTTAGGTCTTTACAAAAACCTGGTGTTTGGTCCATGTGATTATGTAATTTGTTTATTTTGTCGCTTAGATAGATTTATAGAATAAACTAAGATATCTCATGAGTCATCAGATGTATAATATTAACAACATTAAAATTTAATTTAGACCTGTGTTCGTGTACTTTGGTAATCTACAACATTTTTGACCCCCCCTCCCCCCCCCCAGTTGTGTTTTTGACAACTAAATTACTAAAACACTGAAGTAGACCCTTTGTTGGGCGCGACAAACTGTGGCGGGAAAAGCTATATAAGCGACATGTGCAATCACTGGTTTGAGCTCCTCGTATACATCGTCGTAGTAGAGATAATCTGTCAGTTTGAGTGAATTTATCTGTGGAAGTGTCCGTGGTAATTTATCGTTTGTGCGGTTCGCAAAGAGGCACACCGAGGCGTAGGCCAACCGCGACTCTGACCGCCTCATCGTCAAGTCTCAGCCCGCAAGAGGTGATGGGGAGAGCGAATAACCATTCGCCCGAGTGCGGGGCAGAGACTACGCTAAAGCGTGCTTGATGGTAAGTGTCAGTGAGCGTGGCTTTCAGATCTGAGGTAACTCCGTCAATAAGGGGCTTATCCCAAAGGGACTGCTTGTGGGCAAGGTTGCTATCCGGCTGCCGAATTGAGACATTATTATTATTGTTATTATTATTATTATTATTATTATTATTATTATTATTATTATTATTATTATTATTATTATTATTATTATTATTATTATTATTATTATTATTATTATTATTATTATTATTATTATTATTATTATTATTATTATTATTATAACCTGAATAATTATACTAATAATAAGTTTGACAATCGTGTGCCAGCATTGAACCCATCAGTGAACACCTACCTTTTCCATAGTTGGTAGCATGAAGAAATTGCCAAAGGGACTGCTTGTGGGCAAGGTTGCTATCCGGCTGCCGAATTGAGACATTATTATTATTGTTATTATTATTATTATTATTATTATTATTATTATTATTACTATTATTATTATTATTATTATTATTATTATTAATATTATTATTATTATTATTATTATTATTATTATTATTATTATTATTATTATTATAACCTGAATAATTATACTAATAATAAGTTTGACAATCGTGTGCCAGCATTGAACCCATCAGTGAACACCTACCTTTTCCATAGTTGGTAGCATGAAGAAATTGGCAGACTTAAAAGTTTACGTAAACATTTTAACTGTACAAATTTAAAATAAACAGATTTTGAAAATTAATTGAAAAGAGTTAACAAATTTCGGTAAAGCCGTAGTTCACGCTGCTTTGACTAAAAATGCCATTCACACTACACTGCACTTATGAGAAGGTCACCATACAATGACTGTACATAAAGTGTAACACAAAAATTACTTTAACAAGCATGTCTTATTGACTTTGACCTGAGATGGGCATGTAAGATACTTTATTGCAGTTCGCCCCAGAACCCACAATAGAATAATACCTAAGGTATTATCTCGTAAAACATTTGTCACACGGATGCTTTATACTTAATTTTTTAAATATTTGATGATCTTTGTACACCAAAATGCGGTTAGCAGTTGGTTTTTCAATAAAGGATATACTTACTTACTTACTAAGTTTGAAAGACGTAGGCATACACTCACCGTTGCTGGATTTCAAGTCCCTGTGAACGATACCCTTGTCATGTAGATACAGCATACCATCAGCTATTTGTCTGGACCAATTTGAAACATATATTTGGCGATGAATTTTTACATCAAATTTATCTAATAGTTCTCTCAATGAACCACCATTTGCATATTCCATTACGATATATATTGCCTTTGGATTCAAACTTACATGGTGAATTTCTATCAAGTGTTCATGCTTCATTGAAGTCCAAATAGTTTTTCTACTCTCCAGTTTAATATTAAAATCATCACGACTATTGTGACTCATCAAGATTAACTTAACAGCAAAAGTTTTGCTGTTCAATATGATAGGTCCATGAACTGCACCATAAGACCCTCTGCTTATATAATTCTCCATATTTAATAAACTATGGAAGTCAACTTTCTCGAAGTCCACATCACTTGCACTTCCGGTATCCATTACTGGTATGCGACACCTATTTAAAGCAAAAGAAAATAAAACAGTCAGTAGAGTAAATATCTTTAAGACTATCACGTGAGCAATGGCAAAAACCTCTAAAAAATAACACCAATAATAATAAAAATAAAAATAATAATAATAATAATAATAATAATAATAATAATAATAATAATAATAATAATAATAATAATAATAATAATAATAATAATAATAATAATAATAATAATAATAATAATAATAGCAGTAGTAGTAGGCCTAGTAGTAGTAGTAGTGGTGGTGGTGGTGGTGGTGGTGGTGGTGGTGGTGGTGGTGGTGGTGGTGGTGGTGGTGGTGGTGGTCGTGGAGGTGGTGGAGGTGGTGGTGGTGGTGGTGGTGGAGGTGGTGGTGGTGGTGGTGGTGGTAGTGTTAGCAGTAGTAGTAAGTAGTACCAGCAGCAGCAGCAGCAGTAGTAGTAGTAAATATCGGGGTCTTTGCCCAATATTATCAGTGACTCGTTTACTCTATGCTGGCTCGGCATGGTGGAAGGTTTGTGGGACAACAGGATAGATGCCGACTCCAGTCAGTAGGCCTACTAAGCAAGCTAATCCGCCTCCGGTATCTTCCTGACGACAACCCAACATTTGAGCGACTTTGTCTGGAAGCTGACACCCGTCTTTTCCCTGCGGTTCTGAAGAACCAGGGCCACCTTCTTTCATGGTTTACTTCCACCAAAGAGCCCCAGGAATATACCTTGCGACAGCGATCGCACGACCATTGTGTGCCTCTTGCAGATAATTTACAGCCCAATACGTTTATTGCTAGAATGTTGTACACATATTGATAGCTGATTGTTATTAAGACATACGGTCACATACCTATGTACACCAGAGTGCGGATATGCAGTTGGTTTAATAAAGAACATACTTACTTACTTACTTATTATAGGCCTACCAGTAAGACCCGAGTAACTGTAGGCTTACGTAATACAGCCGACATGAAACCAATGCATTTACCAGATATTATTATAATAATTGAAGACACAGATACGGTACATAACGTATAATTCTGCTTCACGCATATGCAATTATGCTTGTGTGATTACTCAAAAACCATTTAGATAATTGCCACAAGCTCCTAATTGCTATAATAGTAGAGTCAACGCCTTTTCGTTATGAAAAATCCTACTTGGTAAAATTAAACTTTTTTTGTTGACAGGTTGAAGCGCATACGTTACGATACAGGAGGCCAAAGTAGATAAACGCAGGGTGGATGTGGTGACCTTAGCAACTGGCAAGCCAGTAGGGGTGTCCAGAAAAGGGACACATGGCAGAAAACAGCCATACTCAAGTTTTTCACATTAATCTATTCATAATATATTGTTTATAAATATGTTTTACAGAATTTTAAAATGTTATCCTGAGGTTGCTAAAAGCCTCTGAACATACCCTACTTAAATCCCCAGAACTGAAGACGCCCATGCTCTGATCTTGGAACTTGGGTTAACTCTTTTTATCACATAAAATTAAAGAAGAGTCTGATCTGGATTAACTTTAAGTTGTTGTGTTTATCTCAATGAGAGCTACATTCAAGTAAAATATACATACTAAATTCAAGGTCATTCAAGGTCATTTCAAGGTCAAAATAAACGAAATCTAACAAAATCAAACGAAAATGGCCAGATCTCAGCTAATAATTTTTTTAATTAGCTAATTCGTTCTTGAGTTCTCGTCTTGGTAAACATCGAACATCTTCTGGTCGGCAGGCAGAAACTTTAGCCGTATCATTTTCCGTATGATTGCATTAATACGCGCGCGCTGACCAGCATTGGCAAAGCCGTACCATGCATAGACCGAATGGCTAGTCTTAATACATAATTATTCGGTCAACATAGGCGTCAAAGCTAAGTCTATCCGAAATGGTTACCCCTAGAATAACATACTCGGACACTCTACCAGCACCTGGTATAGGGGAGGGAGAATAAGTAACTTAGACCGCGGGCGCCTAAATATATCATCTCTTTGGATTTATTGTTATTCAATTTAAGATTACAAGTTAGTGCCCAATCGACAACATTTTGAAGTTCTGATGACGGGGAGGTAACAGCAGATGCTGGAATGAGAATAATATTATAACTAAATTAACTATCATCAGCGTATTTAAGCAACCTAGCTATTTCTGCACTGCACAGATTTCAGGCCTGAAATAGCCACCACAAAGTCTGAAGGCCCAAGCCCAGAACCTTGTATAATGCTATCATTTATCCGACAAAAGGCCGAGACTTGGCCGTGAAATTTAGTACAATGCTGACGGTTTTGCAATAGGGATAAGATCCAATTGTACAGAAAGTCAGGTAATGGCAATAGAACAAGTTATTCTGATAGGTAAGAGTGCCTAACCGTGTCAAAGGCAAGGGAAAAGTCCAGCGAGATAAGACGTACATAGGGTTCATCGTGTAACATATCTAGAATTCCGTGGGTGAGAGCAATGAGGGCGGATGTAGTGGAGCCAGAGGGCCGAAAGGCTTATTGGTAATTAAGGGTAGGATCTATTTAGGGATCAGTGACGATTGGGTAAAAGTAACTTCTCACAACTATTTTCTCCAGCATGCAGCATAGCACCGGAGAAATATTGAAATGGGCGTAAAGTCTGCCTCATTTTGAGGGTGCACGTTTTTAGGGATTAGCGTGATACAGCTAGAGCGCCACTGGAGCGGCGTGAAAAAAGAAGACGAAGCTTCCGGCTGCGGACGCCCGGCGTCCGCAGCCGGAAGCTTCGGACTTCGCGGTCGTTCATCAAAGACCGCTGCGTTACGGTCTCAGACATCGACGTATATTGGGTGGACACAGCATAGCACATCTTAAGTTGTACTGTAAAGTGAAGCTTCCGCCTACTGAACTTTCTGCCAAACATGACGTCAGACAGCGCTCATTAATATAATAGGTTATGTGTCCATTAAATCACCGACCTCATATAAATAACGCATCCAATAAACGTCGATGAAGTTACGTCATGCTTGGCAAACGGCTAGGCCTCAGTTTGAACCTCTTATAATATATGCTGTGTCCACCCAATATACGTCGATGGTCTCAGAGTTCGCAAGAACTGCAGAATGTTTCGTCTTGATAGACGATTTGAGTGGGGAGCATTTTCCGTGTATTGGTCCCGAGGCATAGATACGATCCAACGGACGTCCGGGATGGGTAGGACCAGCGAACTCCACATGGAAATCCAAACCAACAATTTCTTCGGAATGGAGCTGGTTAAAGTCACCAACTAAGATGATAAGGAGGTTAGACTGGTGAGCGAAAAAGTCATCCAACGTCGAAACAAGACAGGCCAGATGGTTGGCAGTAGGATTTGTAGGAGAGGGCGGATGGTACAGGCCGCCGATGCGGTAATGTTGATTATTGTGTACAGCCAATATCCATAGTTATTCCAACTCTGAACTGTAGGGAGGGTCCAGCGTTAGTACATAGGCCTGGAGTGCACGGCGGCAATAGATGGCTACTCCGCCATCTCGTCGTCCATGCTTGTCCCGACGAAATAGATTGTATCCAGGAATGTTACATAGAGAGTCATCGTGGTGCGGTTTAAACCGACTTTCAATAACGATGGCCACATCCGGACTAAAGGAAATCAGATCACAATGGCATGTGGCGAGGCTGGTCGGATTTAACAGTAGTACGGAAGGGTGGTTGCCATTCTTCACTGTAGTAGCACATGCATAGCTGGCTGTCGGAAGTGTAGTAGCTTCTTTTCGTATCGGTAGGAGAATCGTGGCACACTGGCACAGCTCCTACGCTGCACAAGATGACGACTCCGATCATGATCTCGTCCTCGACCCAACAGGACGGGTTTGTGGCCTGTTAGGGCATGACTAAACACATGTCCCTGAGGAACGACGCCACGTCGAAGCTCGGTGAAGATCTGTCGACGACGCGCAACATGTACTAACACCAGCTCGAGTACCTCGAAATTGTCGTAATAATCATTCTGTTGATAGGATTTTAAATTGGTTCCAGTCACGGTCGGCAACACAGAAGCTCCTCTTAGCCAACAGGTCAATCCTACTATGTGAAAGTCTAGGCATTTTAGCAGCCAGAAGTCGTAGGCTACGTCCTATGTCAATGTTTATATTCGAAGTAGTATGCGGTATTTGCGGCGGGTATTACCGACATATAATGTCATCCCACCGAACACTTTAGAAGAGAGGCGGATAAGAACACAATTTACGCGTCAAACTCACATAGTCATGAAATATCAATCACGCGTGCTCACTCAGCCTTAATATGTTCGTCAACCGAAGGCAAAAACCACATCATAACACACAAGGAAGAAGACGAAAAACGTAAATTAGAACAAAAACGTAATAAAGACAAACAAAATGGCTGCCTACACACGCGGCAGCTTCAATCAGCTACTCAGAAACTGGTAAACAGTAACTTCTTTCTGCCGCTTACAAGAAATTGAACTTGTATGACAGACTTACTCGAAGAAGCCTTTGTGCTATCGGAATCACTGATCGGCTTAACTATCGACTACAAGACAGTATCATCCTGTTCATAAAAATATTTAGGCCTAACAGACTGTCGATAGACAAGGATATAATGGGCCGACCAAAATGAGGTCAGTGCTCTCACCTTCTATGCGCTTATCTTCTGTTCTGCACGAGAAACCTAATAGGGCCTAACTTAATTTATAATTTGACGCTGGCGTGAAGTTTTAGACTTGTCCTAATTGCCGTCATAAAATAAAATAAAGCCTGCCTCAATAGTGTATGCATTCATCAGGATACTTGCTAGGCCTGCGTCGTCTAAGCAATGTTCAGGGTAAACGGATCTAGGCCTATATCCTCTGTCAGCATAGCCTCAATTGTTGTCGAGTAGCATAGGCGTAAACTCCTGTAGGCCGCTAGGCTTGAGCCTCAGGGCTTATAGTGTGAATGGACGGTCACGAACGTCGTCTAGGCACTTATTTTCAAGGCTGAACGCCGTCCTGGCCCTGCCACTTATTAGACCACCACAGCCTGGACGCCGTCCATGCAGCAGCCTTAGGCGGGTCATTCTAAACTTCCCCAAATTAGCTTTCAGCGGCTCAATGTATCTTGATTTTCGCGTGCATCAAAATAATTATTATTTCCAACATGCGTTAGCACTTAGCCCGTGGACCATGGGTATAGGGGCTACGGCCTTATACCCGGGGTCAACGGTTAACCCAGGATCTTCTGAACAAAAGATTGTCTTTCCGGTATAATTATATAATATTATATATAAAATTTATATATATATAAATATATATATATATATAATCATTATTCATACGTAAAATTATATGAATGTATATGACCAGTGATAAGCCGCAACAAGCGACCTACCAGGGTTACCTTCCGTCGGCGGACACCACATCAGCATGCCGCTCTTCTCGATGACCTATCGGACGCTGACTTTGACTCCATACGTGCATGAAAGGACCCACAGACCGTCTGGGATTTATTTTATGAAGATGCCCTGGCGCGTCTTGACAAAGTTTACCCTCTACGAAAAGTGACCATCGCATCTGCCGATCCTCGCTTCATGAATAACACCAGAGATTAAGCATCTCCTTCGAAAAAATCGGTTGACGCGTGCTGGACGTGTCGAGGAAGCTTCGGCTTAGCCTGCAGGGTCGGCAAATGCGTTGAGCGGGCAACCAAAGCTCAACTAAGAAATGTGATTACACATGGTGGTCTTAAAGATATGTGGCGTTGCGTGAACCAAATCACCAAGGGAAAATTTTGCATTACTCTCCACATTCCATCATGCCATACGCTGTCGAATGCTTGTTTGAAGTCTATGAAGCTTATTAAGGTTTTTCATATTGTGTTCTATGCTTTTTTTCAAGTATCGGTCTCATCGTGAAGAGTTGAACAATAATTAATAATTTATTTGTCCTTCCTGGACTGAACCCGACTTCCACCTGCAAGTGCTCTTCATTCTGTATTGTGTCATTTTGGTGAAAACTTTCCCCGTTATTGCTCTATAGGCTAATGCTTCTGTAACTTTTGCAGTCTTGTGGATCTCCTTTTTTGGTATATTACGACGATTGAGGTCGATTAATTAATTAATTAAGTAATTAAGTATATTCTTTATTTAACCAATTGCATATCCGCACTCTGGTATACATACATGATAGGCCTACACCTTAATAACAATCAATTGTCAATATAAATACAACATTCTAACTATATAATTCTTGCGCTATAGATTATCTGCAAGAGGCAGGCAGCGGACGTGCGATCGCGGTCGCAGGGTATAAATTATTGACGAGGTTTTTTGCGATAAAAAGTGGCCTGGGTTTATCAGCACCGCAGAGAAAAGAAGAATTTGGCTTCAAGACAAAGTCGCCCAAATGTTGGGTAGGCGTCAAGAAGGTATTGGAGGCGGATTAGCTTGTTTATTATTGACTGTAAATGGCTGCTATAATGCTGCCCTGCAGACCTCCCCATGCCGGGATGGCATAGAGTAAACGGGTCACTGTTGTTGCACGGCACGACTGACATCATAGAGTTACGGACCCGTGAGGCCATGCGCAACAAGAATGCATGAAATAAAAGCATTGAAGCGTCATCCGAAAACTCATAACTATAAATTGCTTATCATTTCCAAATGATGCACTAATCGTCGAATTCTTAATCGGGATGAAAGTAAATCAAAAATAGTCTCTTCTAAAATTTTACGCCATAGAACATAAGAGGCTTTATTTACAATTATATACAATAGGCCTATATAATAAGATAAAATGTTGCGTGAGTAACTACTCATTTAAAATCAAAAATTAAAACTTGTCCATCTCTTAATTTCTTCTCAGAGTTCATATCGTTGTTGGCCAGGAACAGTCGCCCATTTGCCTCATCCAGGATAATTCTCCGTGGAAATCGTAATCCTTGTTTTTCTTCTTGTGAGAGAATTTCTCTCTTCAACTCCAAATCTGAATCCAATAAGAGAACTCGACTGCTCCGTCGATCAGCCACCATCACGAATACATTTCCATCGACGGACAAATGAAATGGACGGTTCATTTGTCTGCTGGTTGATCCACGTTTTCCACCAAATGACTTTGTAAGTTTCCCATCTGCATCCACTATACACACTCTATGCATCTCATCACTCTCGTCGCCATGACTGACCATAAAATGACCATTGGTCAGTTTTATAGCATGCAATGGATGACTAATAGGCCGATTAGTGCCTGAAGACAGATTTATGTCGCGGATCAACCGTCCATTTGGCGAATATTCATTTAATTTATTTTTCCTAATAACGGTTAAAATGACGTTCGATTCATCTGTAACAGACAGACCGTATCCCCAATCGTACCCTGTGGACCATTTCTTTATTAATTTTCCATTTGGATCAACTCTAAAGATTTCACGAGAATGGTCCTCGCATTTGAAATCGAAGATGTAGAGACATTTATTTCTGCTGCAGGATCCTATGTCCACTGGATAAATTAATTCCTTCAAATTCCATCGACGACTGAAACTGAATTTCATCGCGTCGTAAACTTCAACTTCTGAACTCTTATCACTCACAACAAATAATTCTTTGTCTAAGATCGTCAAGCCCCAGATCGCTTTCTGTTTCTCTTCTGCGGCCTTTGTTCTGATGGTCTGAATTAAAACCGGTTCGGATTTGTAGCGAAGTTTGGCTGAACCAGAAACAAATCCATTACATAGTTTAAGACTACATGATTTTTAAAGAATTTTTGAAAACTTGAATGAAACTGCTAGTTTAAAGTCACAATAAATAAGACGATGACGATGAAAGTGTTGATGATGAGTGTTAGTTAGACTCAGATAAATTGAGATAGACGAAATAGTAGAAACAAAATGAAGTCAAAGAGAGCCGGGCAATAAAAATTACATCAACATATACAGCTAGACAGCTGAATTGAGAACTAGGAGTGAGAGTAAATAAGCAGTCTCTAAGTGCATCGAAGTGTTCTGTCACAGACTGTAGGCCTACAGAACACCGTTTTAAATGAAAATGGGTCACAGAAGACTGCGCATGCATACAGATTCGAGAACTTAGATTCTAGATTAGACGAGGAATTATGGCTGAGTTTGTAAGAACAAAGATTTTCATATTTTTCAATGTTGACAATTGTATTATTTGCAGTTTAAATTATAAATTGCTAACTAGGCTATTGTAAATTATTGAAGCTTTGACAAAATATTACACGTTGCCATACAACTAGTTTGGTAGATACAGAGGCAGATGAAGCAATCCTCGGCTATAGAGACCAATGAAGACAAGAAAGACCAGTGCCGGTGTCACGAAATAGAGTATCCCTCCCTAAAAATTGCATCCCCTTTGCGAATTTAAGTATCCAGCCGGACGAATCTCAACGGGAGGGACTATAATTCCCCTCGTGCTGAAGTATCCCCCATGAGTCGTACGAAATCATCCCCCATTTAAAACGTATCCCTCTGCAACTTAATTACAAACTGTGCAATTTAAGTCAGTTTAGAACTATGTCAGTCGTGGCCATGGGCAAAGCCATATGCTACTTATTGTTGGCATATGTGAGCAAAGAATCCATTGAAGTCAATGAGCCTCTCATTACTGTCTCTCTCTACTGCGTAGGCCTACTCTAGACACTTATAGACAAGTTGTGACATTGTCAAAATTTTATACGATTCGCAGACTTGCGTAATGTGCGTCGTCCTCAATGCAATTAAGACACAGTGTCATGAAAAGGGATAAAGGTGCTAATTGGGTGACGGTGGCTCGCATTTGACATCGGTCTTTTCGTGTATAATACATGTAGGTACACCAGCAAAGCCATTGAAGCCATTGAATTCAAGGGCTCTTGTGTTCTATGTGGTGTTGTAATCTCACTCAAATTAGACAATGTCTCTGTGCAATTAGTCTATTTTCATTTAACTGACAAACCTACAATTAATTGCACAGTTTTCGTTCGTTGTGTCAGCTTGTTAGTGTCGTTAAGGCATAGACTTAAGACTTGTTATTGTCATTTAGATCCAGAATTAAGACTTGTTAATGTCATTTAGGTCTAAAGTTAAGATTTGCTAATGGCGTTTAGATCTTGTTAATGTCGTTCACTTCTACGCTTCGTATCAGTCGTTTCGTATCTATAGGTACATCAGCAAAGCCGTCGAAGCCAATTGAGGCAACATTAAACTTCGAGAGCTCTTGTGTTCTGTGTGGTTTTGTAATCTCACACAAATTGAACAATGCCTCAAATTAACTGTGAAGTTAGTCGTCAAGTTGCCTTTCCTCCCAAATTCCTCTCAAGAGAAGGAAAGAAAGCCACTCCCGTGTGGTTATTCTTCCTAATGTAACTTCGATCTGATTTGCTCTGAACATTAACTTATCATTAGGCCTACGTATTGAAGATCACCATAACTTTATTTCACGTATTCTTTATAAGCACGTGTACTAACCTACTTGATCTTTGCTCTGTGACTGTCTCTAGAACGCCTTGAACAATACTGTATGTTTAAGAATGCGTCTGTGTCAACTTAATTTCCACAGATAAACGAATTTGATTGATTGATTGATTGATTGCTTAGAACACCGAGAACACTTAAAGTCACTTGCTTTACCTATTTATGTTTTTGGATTTTGATTAAGGCATAGATTTATAAACTGTAGGCCTTCACATTAAAAAATATAATAGGCCTACCTTATGCCTGTGAATTTTTATCTCCCGGGGGATGATTTCACACGATGGGGATATAAATGGTTTATGCTCCAGACACTCTATACCGGTATATAGGCTTCCATCCGGGGATAAATTTATTCATCCCTCTGATAGCTTTAGGACGGATAGAATAGCACGGGACACCGGCTTTAGGGATAGGCGATATAGACGTCTGCCTAGAGCGGCACTTTTCAAGCGGTCGCAAATTCCGACAAAATACATGAAAGTCACTTCCGTCGAAAATATGTCATTTATGAGAAAGGGGCGGCATTTTTGTCCTCGCCCATAGCATGAAATTGTCAAAGACTGTCAAATGGCCGCCACTGTCATTTGATTTAAAATAGGTCAACGACTACTGTTCTTGCAGTCGGCCCTTGGGAATTCCCCGAAAATGGTGTAAGCTCAAACTAAGGCAAAGCCACCTCTAACGTTTTGAAGAGATAGAAACTAGTTCATACTTCATAGAATTACTTCCAAAAACAATTTTCCCGCCAGAAGTCTAAGAGAACCAATTAGCTGTCTAAATTGACATTCTACAATCTACCTGTCTTCGAATCTGCTCTGGCACAATGAAATTCACTCCAATCCATTCCTTCCGACCACCAAGAATGAGGTGAGATGCCTCTTTCCTTAAGAACGCATCGCCTGCAGCTACAATAGGCCTACGCCTTTAAGCTGCAAAGGTCCCGAAATATTCCAGCTGAATGAATCATCGCAGATTAATGGGAAATTCACTGTGGAAATTTCAAAAAACTTACTTCATTTGAATGTCGTCATTGTTTACCCTCAAGACACCAGGATCAACAACTCTGAGTACATTGTTAACTCTCATCATCGAATGAAACTTCATTTTTGCTTCTATTTGTGAACGGGAGACCACCAGAGTTGACTGTTCCAGTTATGTGAGCATTTCGCTTATAGATATACTAGTTCTGTGTATATACATGCATATATACATACATGCATACCTTCAGTCTTCAGTTGATGTACTTGTTGTACTAGGTTTGTCTTTTCGTTGGAAAGTTGTGTGTTGGTAGAGCGACATCGCTTCAATTCATTCTCTAGCTCTTGAATTTTTGCTGTCAATAGAAAAAAAATAATATTCTACTAAATATATCACAATCCATTGCTGAAGAGTGAACAGGAAGCCAATGCAACGATTTAAGTGCAGAACAGATATTCAGGGTTATCTGCTTTGTGTGGCATTTAGGGGTTTAAAACTCTGACTGCCACCTTCCACGAATGCACCTATTTCAAAGGCAGAAAAAAACAGCTGCATATATATGAACAGTTACTACAAGATAATCTGCCAAACGAAATGTAAATTTTTGCACCATCCGACCGAAAATCATGTTCATTTGTCTGCTGGTTGATCCTCGTTTTCCACCAAATGACTTCTTCAGTTTCCCATCTGCATCCACTATGCACACTCTATGCATATCATCACTCTCATCGCCATGACTGACCACAAAATGACCATTGGTCAGTTTTATAGCATGCAATGGATGACTAATAGGCCTATTAGTGCCTGAAGACAGATTTATGCCGCGGATCAACCGTCCATTTGGCGAATATTCATTCAATTTATTTTTCCTAATAACGGTTAAAATGACGTTTGATTCATCTGTAACAGACAGACCGTATCCCCAATCGAACCCTGTGGACCATTTCTTTATTAATTTTCCATTTGGATCAACTCTAAAGATTTCCTTCGACTGACCATTGCCTTTGTAATCGAAGATGTAGAGACACTTATTTCTGTTGCAGGATCCTATATCCACTGGATAAATTAATTCCTTCAAATTCCATCGACGACTGAAACTGAATTTCATGGAATCGTAAACTTCAACTTCTGAACTTTTATCACTCACAACAAATAATTCTTTGTCTAAGATCGTCAAGCCCCAGATCGCTTTCTGTTTCTCTTCTGCGGCCTTTGTTCTGATGGTCTGAATTAAGACTGGATCGGATTTGTTGCGAAGTTTGGCTGAACCAGAAACAAATCCATTACATAGTTTAAGACTACATGATTTTTAAAGAATTTTTGAAAACTTGAATGAAACTGCTAGTTTAAAGTCACAATAAATAGGACGATGACGACGAACGTGTTGATGATGAGTGTTAGTTAGACTCAGATTAATTGAGATAGACGAAATAGTAGAAACAAAATGAAGTCAGAGAAAGCCGGGCAATACAAATTACATCAACAGATACAGCTAGACAGCTGACTTGAGAACTAGGAGTGAGAGTAAAAAAAAGCAGTCTCAAAGTGCATCGAAGTGTTCTGTCACAGTAGGCCTATAGAAAACCGTTTTAATTGAAAATGGGTCTTCACCTTCACAGAAGACTGCATGCATACATATTCGAAAATTTAAATTCTAGATTAGACAAGGAATTGTGGCTGAGTTTGTAAGAACAAAGATTTTCATATTTTTCAATGTTGACAATTGTATTATTTGCAGTTTAAATTATAAGTTGCTAACTAGGCTATTGTACATTATTGAAGCTTTGATAAAATATTACACGCTGCCAAACAACTATAGTTTGGGAGAGACAGAGGCAGATGGAGCAATCCTCGGAACAATGAAGACAAGAAAAACCAGTGCCGTGTCGCGAAATAGAGTATCCCTCTCTAAAAAATTACATCCCCTTTGCGAATTGAAGTATCCAGCCGGATGAATCTCAATGGGAGGGACTATTCCCCCCATGCCGAAGTATCCCCCGTGAGTCGTACGAAATCATCCCCCATTTAAAACGTATCACCCTGCAACTTAATTACAAATTGTGCAGTTTAAGTCAATTTAGAACTATGTCAGTCGTGGCCATGGGTAACGTCATATGCTACTTATTGTTGGCATAATATTATGTGAGCAAAGAATCCATTGAAGTCAATGAGCCTCTCAGTACTGTCTCTCTCTCTCTCTCTCTCTACTGCGTAGGCCTACTCTACACTCTTAGGCAAGCTGTGACATTGTCCAAATTTTATCCGATTCGCAGACTTGCTAAATGTGCGTCGTCCTCAATGCAATTAAGACAGTAAAGACACAGTGTTATGAAAAGGGACAAAGGTGCTAATTGGGTGACGGTGGCTCGCATTTGACATCGGTCGTTTCGTGTATATAGGTACACCAGCAAAGCCATTAAAGCCATTGAATTTTGAGGCAGCGAGTCAAATTCAAGGGCTCTTGTGTTCTATGCGGTGTTGTAATCTCACGCAAATTAAACAATGCCTCTGTGCAATTAGTCTATTTTTCATTTAGCTGATAAACCTATCATTAATTACACAGTTTTTGTTCTTTCTGTCAGCTTGTTAGTGTGGTTAATTAAGACTCTTGTTATTGTCATTTAGGTCTGAAGTTAAGATTTGCTAATGGCGTTTAGATCTTAACTTAAGTCTTGTTAATGTCGTTCACTTCTACGCTTCGTTTCGTATCTATAGGTACATATCAGCAAAGCTGTCGAAGCCAATTGAGGCAACAGCGAACTTCGAGAGCTCTTGTGTTCTGTGGGGTTTGTAATCTCACGCAAATTGAACAATGCCTCAAATTAACTGTGAAGTTAGTCGTCAAGTTGCCTTTCCTCCCAAATTCCTCTCAAGAGAAGGGAAAGCAAGCCACTCCCCCGTGTGGATATTCTTCCTATAATGTAATTTCGGTCTGATTTGCTCTGAACATTAACTTCTCATTAGGCCTACCTATTAAAGATCACCATAACTTTATTTCACGTATTCTTTATAAGCACGTCTACTAACCTACTTGATCTTTGCTCTGTGACTGTCTCTAGAACGCCTTGAACAATAGTGTCTGTTTAAGAATGCGTCTGTGTCAGCTTAATTTCCACAGATAAACGAATTTGATTGATTGATTGATTGATTGCTTAGAACACCGAGAACACTTAAAGTCACTTGCTTTACCTATTTCTGTTTTTGGATTTTGATTAAGGCATAGATTTATAAACTATAGGCCTACACATTCAAAAAATAATACCTTATGCCTGTGAATTTTTATCTCCCGGGGGATGATTTCACACGATGGGGATATAAATGGTTTATCCTCCAGATACTCTATACCGGTATATAGGCTACCATCCGGGGATAAATTTATTCATCCCTCTGATAGCTTTAGGACGGATAGAAAATCATAGAATAGCACGGGACACCGGCTTTAAGTATAGGCGATATAGACGGCTGCCTAGAGCGGCACCTTTCAAGGGGCGGAAAATTCTGACAAACTACATGATGGTCACTTCCGTCGAAAAGATGTCATTTATGAGTAAGGGGCGGCATTTTTGTCTACGCCCATGGCATAAAATTTTCAAGACTGTCAAAGGCCGCCACTGAAAAGACCATTAGACTCTAATTTAAGGATTATCATCCAATACTCATTAACACAGACTGTTACACAGTTGACTTCAGCGTCACATTTTATATTATCTATAAATAACACGTCATATCATAATCGACTTAAAATGCTCTTTTCAGAACACACATATTTTTTATGTTATTGCATAACTTAATGAATTATTTTTAATATAGAAAAAAATCGTATCAATGAAAAGATTTGCGGCTGGAGGTAAACAAGTCAAAGAAAGAAAGAGCCAATTAAGTCAGTATGGCACGAGGAAAGTAAATGAAGACAGACTCACAGAAAGGCGAGAGAAGACTTAAAGAACGGGCGATTGAAGGAATAGGAGCGCGACCACAGATGGTGGGAGAGTGACCAAGAATTCGGCGATCGGCCCACAAGAGACGTTGACTTGAATCAATCATCGCAGATTAATGGGACATTCACAGTGGAAATTTCAATAAACTTACTTCATTCGAGTGTCGTCATTCTTTACCCTCAGGATACAGGATCAACAACTCTGAGTACATTGTTAACTCTCATCATCGAATGAAACTTCATTTTTGCTTCTATTTGTGAACGGGAGACCACCAGAGTTGACTGTTCCAGTTATGTGAGCATTTCGCTTATAGATACTATTTCTGTGTATATACATGCATAAATACATACATGCATACCTTCAGTCTCCAGTTGATGTAGTTGTTGTACTAGGTGTTTCTTTTCGTTGGAAAGGTGTGTGTTGGCACAGCGACATCGCTTCAATTCATTCTCTAGCTCTTGAATTTTTGCTGTTAATAAAAAAATAATATTCTACTAAATATATCACAATCCATTGCTGAACAGGAAGCAAATGCAACGATTTAAGTGCAGAACCGATATTCAGGCTAATCTGCATTGTGTTGCATTTAGGGGTTTAAAACTCTGACTGCCACCATCCATGAATGCACCTCCTCAAAGGCTGAAGAAAACAGCTGCATAGATAAACAGCTACTACAACATAAGCTGCCAAACGAAATGTAAATTTGCGTACCATCCGACTGAAAATCATATCCTAATCCTAGTGGTCCGATGTACATTGTGGACAAAAGAGAGCCAACTACCGAAACCTGTGGGACGCACACGCTATAAAAAAAGTTTGGACGAACGATTGCCATGTAGGCCTAAGTATGACCAGTGACTGAGTGCGCGGACAGTTCTGGAATCTTCTAAAGGCGTCATAAAGACCTAACAATGTATAGGCTACCATAAGATACGATGGTTGAATCAGTGACATAATGCACGTGAATCCGTCACATAGTCTTTCCAAGTTGTCAAGACCATTTTCAAGCGTTAGTCATTATTTTTTGTATTAATATGTAAACAATATTGACCTTGAAAGAGCATTTGACTGTTAGGCTGTTCACCGAGATCACATTCTAGTTCTTGGTTATCGATGAATTCCAGTAAGTAGTGATTTTCATCACTTAAGGCTTGTCTTACAACAAGAAATGCTCTAGGATGTTGAGTGAAGAATAGAAAGTCCAGAAGAGCTCGACATCTTTTCTGTGATGTGCTATTCTCAGAGCGAATCTCCTTCGATTTTTCCAGAGTGATCACGCTTTCTTGCACCAACCAATCACACAGTCGATCCGGTTCAACATCGGCCACAAACTTTGCATAGTTGTTCAATATCCGATGCTTTAACTCATCGTTAGTTAAAGAACCTACAAGACATGGAATCCCTGTAGTGAACACTCGTTTTAGCGGTTCTTATCATGTGAATGCAATGAGAATGTAGGCCCTAAATCTCCGAAGTTATTCAACGCCACCAAGCGCCTGCGTCAGATTGACCAGCATAGGGCCTATACACCGGCGCTGTATCAAAGAACGAGCTGCGTTGATATTTTGTTCAGTTACAGTGCTCAATCAGAATTTGGGAGTAAGCCGGGAACACAACATGGTGCCAGCGTGTCATCAATATGATGACAACGGTTGAAGCAAGATTAAGCAGCAGCAGTAAAACATGCGAGCCGTTATCAGATCAATACCTACCCATCAGATCAATGACAATCATTGAGTCAGTCGCTCACACACAAATATCCACCAATGAAAAATCAGAGTGCATCAATATAAATTAAAGTCTGGTATGAAAACTTACTCGAAACTGCCATTGGTTTTCACTCGGATCGTGGCTGTGCTCAAGTAGCCTATCGATCACGTGTTGTTTTCCTGTATAAAATAAATTGTTAGGTCACTGTGCCGAATAAGGCCCGGGGTGGCAATAAGGCCCACGCACTAAAAATTCAAATATCTCAGAATCTATTCACCAGATGGCGCCATAATTGTATATTGTTGACGGGCCTTCATCTGTCAATTACTGTAGTTGATCACGGGTTTTCTTTTCGGCGACATCTTTGAATTTAAAATATGGCAAGATTTTTGCGATAATTTATTTTGCAATTTTCTTATTTTCGGTTGTGTTAATATCGTAATTAATCCTCAGTCTGCGTATTGCATGCATGTTGCTATGATAATATATCTAAACAGCGGATATTGGCAAGACTATGTGGACTGAAAAACTTAATTATGCACTTTAGAATTACCCGGATATTGGTCGAAGTGTTCATGGCGTGCTGGTGAGGGTAACAAGGCCCACCTTTCTGCAGGTAATAAGGCCCTATGCATTGTGTGCAGACAGTATGCACAGTTGAGCATGACGAAATATGGACAGTGCGGACAGTGGTTACATGATGAATGTATAGGTTTAGATTCAGCATAGTAGAAGCAGAAACATTCGTTTTCCCATATTGTGACGAATAATAAAATAATAACTTATTACATGCGGTGCTCGGTAATAAGGCCCACATGCCTGAATTATAATGACTACACATTTTCATCACATTTACTTTATTCCGGACGGCGTATAATCAATCAATAGCTGTCCATCTCATAAGATACAAGTGTCAATTTTTTGTTTGACACTATAAAGTGGACATTTAAACGACGACAAAAGACACTTTTTAAGTTGGGCCTTATTACATGCGGTGCTCGGTAATAAGGCCCACATGATGCCTTCTACAAAAAAATTATTTCTTACAATGTGGAATTTTATTTCATGAAAATAATTAATCCACTATGTAACTACTTATACACTCATCATATGACTATTTTGCATAGTTACTGTTCCATACCAGTAGCCGTTTTTAGGCAAAGTTTTAGGTCATTCGGCACAGTGACCTTTATTGTATTGTATTCAAATTTCAGAGGCGGTCCCCGTGCACAAGGCCACGAGAAGAAAAAAATTGGGTTTGAGACAAGCAAAGAAGGAGGAGGAGGTTACCGGCTAGAATTTGAGAGTGAGTAGATGGAGACATCGCATTCCAAAGAGAGGGACCACTTAATTGAGCTTATGGACCGGAACGGTGCCCTAGCTGTTCTAGCTGGGACTATTATTACTGACGGGATTCGAAATGGATGAAAATTGGGTCATCGCCCTAGATTATGTCTGGACTCTGATTTTACATCCGGGACCTTTGCAGGTCAGATCAGTTTTAGGAGGACGATTGTCGTAACGAAACGAAAGCGACTTACTTCAATAAAATAATTTGCAACGTATGTATCTTGTAAATTATAAAAACAACGATGAGAATGATTCATTTGGCTTTGTTTGCGTTTGCTCCGTCGAGAGTATATATCCTGCTGAGTTCCCGGATGACAGTGTAATCTAAAAATAGATGGTCACATACATCGCCCGCGATCTTTCAGAAAAGACGATCTCTGATTGGCTGACATATTGCCGCTTCGTATCCCGTCAGTAATAATAGTCCCAGGTTCTAGTGTGAGAAACTATTAAATCAAGCCTGTTGATGATCGGAGTAGACGATGCGAGGAGGCTGAAAGAGGCTGGAGTAGCCTATGCTAGTTATATGCTAGCTTTTTTCATTTATCTTGACGAAATAAACTCTGGTATGAGATATTGTGGTAGTAAAACGTTCGGCTATCAGCAGCTAAAAGGGATTTTTCTACCGTTGAGACTTTGAGTGCGCTTTGCTGCTTGTGCTTTCTTGTAACTTACAACGTTTCCCATCACTTTCTTGGTTTTTTAAAATAAGAATCTTTGGAAGTTTATCGGCATTACCTTCATTCTGTGTAAAGATAACATTTACTTTGTGTTGCGTAACGACGTTTCCCATCACTTTCTTGGTTTTTTAAAATAAGAATCTTTGGAAGTTTATCGGCATTACCTCCATTCTGTGTAAAGATAAAAAGATCCTGAGTGGCCGAGTGGGTTGGTAGCCCGCTCGTCACGTCGGCGCCCCGGGTTGTCCCGGTCGGTCGGTTTATCAGAGATTAATTTCTCGGATCTTTGCCTGCGGGTGGCTCGGTCGCAATAAACGTGGTCAACTGGGGCGCGGTGGTTTGGTGGTATGTTCGGTGCCCCTCCGAATCCACCTCAAAGTCCTAGGGACCCTGGGCAAGTCCTTCACTCGCAATTGCTCATGCGCTCGGCGTGAAACTCCGATTAGTCGGGAGCGCCTCTGAGTGGGAAATCTGGTAGGGGCGCTATAACAAGTGTTCAAATACAATACAATACAATTTACTTTGTGTTGCGTAACGACGGTCGCCATGGCGACCATCTTCTGCCTTGGCCAATATCCCCTCCGCTAGGTCAGTGCCCCTGGGCTGTTTGGCCAATGTCCCCTCCTCCTTTGCGCTAGGCCAGTGTCTCCCTGGGCTGATAAGCCAATGTCCCTTCTCCCTTCCTCTGCTTCCGAGAGATAATATGAGGACCTAGTAAAACAGTGCGAAAGTGGTCGTAGTTCCCGTTTACGTGCTGATGTTCTTAGGATGTAAATTTGAGTTGATATTGAAAAGAAACTCACCAGAAACTGCGGTGTTGTTTGTAGGATGCTTTAACCCTGAAGTAGTACGTGCTTGTCGACTGTGGGTGTTTCAAAGTCCTTCGACAGACAACGAAGGACGAACTTGCGTTCCTTCGAGTGAACCGCGCACACCCGACCGAGTAGGAGGCAGAATGCGGCCCGACGAACGGTGTTTTTCGCCAATAATTTCTATATCGGACTACGCCTATATCTTTTGACAATTTGTGGGGATTTTTCTTTCGTGTAGACCTACGTACCTGAACGAGATAACGATGTTCGATATCTAGGCATATGATTATAAGGAAAGAATAAATGATAAGTTAAACAGAACAAAGACAATTATAGACCTACTCAGCCAGTTTACAATAGCGGCTTTGTAGCTCAACCTTGCAAATGATGATGATGATGATGATGATGATGATGATGATGATGATGATGATGATGATATGATCGATGATGATGATGATGATGATGATGATGATGATGATGATGATGATGATGATGATGACACCGCTTGATGATGATGATGATGATGATGATGATGATGATGATGATGATGATGATGATGATGATGATGATGATGATGATGATGATGATGATGATGATGATGATGAATGATGATGGATTCGTTTTTACATCAAGCAGGAAGACACACCGCTTCGCAACTTACATACACAAAAGCTAACAGGGCCTATAAAGTAAAAATAGAATAATGTTATAATTAATTATTAAGAGTTTGGGCCAACGTGGAGCTTGAGAATACGCTTGTATCGAACTCTCGAAATAAAATTTTGAGAGGCCTTTTTCGGAAGTACAAAGTCGTGTGCACGAGGGCGGAGAGCGTAGGGTCGCAGACTCGCAGTACAGGTGGCGGAAGGATAGCACAGGATTGACGTCATCTTCCCATTAGATCCTTAACCGCAGACTTTAAACGAATTTAAATAGTAGCTTTATGATTTTAAATGGGTACCCAGATCCTGCCACGTGGTTCTTATTTAGAAGTGTCTTTATGGATCCCATAATACAACCTACTTCCCATGGATATGCTGGCAAGGTGCCGATGTTCTGGCCCGTTTTATTCTGATCGCCACCAAACTTGCCACAGTTTGGACCATGTCATTCTCAGCAAGTAAATTTCAAGCCAATTAATAATAGTTCGATGGGTTTTTGTGTACAGACAGTCGTACAAAACCCGACATAATTATGTATGAGCCCACTTCAACGTAGGTATGCTGACTGTTCTCTAGAGTGCCTCTAGTAGCCTACCGTTCGTCAAGATACATGTAGACCCACTCGTAGATTATCCATAGTGACTAAGCTCCGATTACTGACTACAAATACTCGAGATCTGTACTAATGTCAAAGTGAACATCATGAGCACATGAAAGAATTGTAATAGCCTGGTCCATCTACTGAATTTAGCATTGGGGCCGTCCATAAATGACGTCACGCTATTTTGGCCGATTTTTAACCCCCTCGCCCCTCGTCACACTTCGTCACAAAAAGTAACACCCTCTGAAAAATGACGTCACAAAGCTCTGACCCCCACCCCAAAACCAAATTTCCATTTGATAATAAAACATGTTCAAATCATATTTATTGTCATTGTAATAAGTATTTGATGTGGCGCTGCACTCTGATGTATTAAAGTAGAAAGTCAGGTATTAAAAAGGAGTCGTTGCAAAGCTGATATTATTAGCATAAAATTAACTTGAATATTCATCGTCTAACCAATTACTATAGATGTTCAGAATATTTTGTAGTAGAACAATTAAGCAAAATGGAAAGAGTAGAATTACCACAATAACATATTCATTC
Organism: Aporrectodea caliginosa; assembly: GCA_020284085.1. Lineage (NCBI taxonomy): Eukaryota > Metazoa > Annelida > Clitellata > Crassiclitellata > Lumbricidae > Aporrectodea > Aporrectodea caliginosa. The sequence goes on from JACEVL010000469.1 coordinate 869,526, forward strand.
CACAGAATGAAACGCTCTGGTAGAATCTGTCGTGATTGAAGGTCGCCTGTCGTGTGTTTACCGAGTGGCGAGGTCGACCTTCAGTGTCACTTTCACCGCTCGTCTGCCGAGGAACTGCAGATTAAACAGCTGTTTTCGTTCGGGTACTGTTAAGTGTGCAACGGCGTTAGGGTCTACTTGTGCACTGGGCCGTGACGGGCTAGTGTCGAAACTACCCACCGCTTCCACGATTTTACCTGGGTGATGACGGCCGGCCCTTGCCATTGTCCGTCTTTCTTCGCCCCCCGTGTCTCCGGTGACTGGATGATGACTTTATCCCCCACCTCGTACCGCCTGTCCATACTTCTCAGGTTGTAATGAGTAGCATAGCGCTGCTGCTCGATGTCTGAGTAATACTCAGCATACAATTTGGACATTTCGAGGTTGTCTCTTAATTGGTCCAAATAGGCTGCGGCCCCTGCGCCCAGATCTAATGGGGCATCCCGCTCCCCTGCCCATTCCTCAGAAAGGACAGATAGTGGCCCCTTGGGTAGTGTACCGTATACCAGGGTGTAGGGACTCACGTGGGTGGTTGCAGATGGACGTTCCCTTAGGCTCCATAGCACATAAGGCAGCAGCTTGTGCCACCCCTTCGGGTTGTCTTCCGCCAATTTATGAATCATGGTCTTCAGTGTTGCATTACAGCGCTCCACTAGACCTTGTGACTCGGGATGTGCTACTGGCCCGAAGCGTGGTGAACATCCCATCCGCCGTAGAAACTCTTGGGTCAATTTGCTGTTAAAATTCGACCCATTGTCCGACCGAATGGTTTTAGGAAAGCCAAAGGTCGTGAAGATTTGCGTATAGGCATCGCATGTCGCTTTTGCCGTCAATGCCCTTAGAGGATAGGCCATCGGCCATCTTGAAAATTGGTCGACCGCAACGAGAGCGTAATTGTACTCTGGTTTTGGGCTTGTAGGGTCCACGTTTGTTACTATGGGCCCAATACAATCGGCCACCAAACAACCGAATCTGGTCTCGTCGTTACGAGGGATAGGGGTTATGGGGACACGCTGCGCTATTCGCAGCGGCGCGTGCCTTTGGCATATGTCACATGATTCGCAATACCCCTTCACTATGTTCTCCATGTTGGGAAACCAGAAATTCAGCTTAATTCGGTCCTTAGTCGTTTTCAGTGCCATATGACCTGCGAACGCAGCGTCGTGTGCTAAGCTTAAGACCTTGTCTATTCTATCCTTGGGCAAGCAAAGTTGTTTCACCGAATGCCCGGCTATCTTGTCTTTATGGAAGAGCAAATTATCTTCCACGAAGAAGTTCTTTGCCTCGTTCTTCCCATGGGCCAAGAATGGTGCTAAGGTCGAACATTGTGCTTGTTCGGCCGCCAGCCTGTTCCTGCTTACTTTGGCCTCTTCTCTGGGTGGGGATGGTATCTCTGGATTGAAGAATTGCTCTTCGGCCTCTGTCTCTCCGGGACTGGTTCCTATTGTGCTATCACTGTTCACTTGGGCGACAGTGAAGAAGCCTTCTCCTATCAGTGACCGCAGTCCCTCTACCTCCTCCCCTCCCTCTTCTTCCTCCCCTGTCTCTGCACTTGTGGCCGCTTGCACCTCTGAAATTTGGGCTATTTCAGGTGCGTTTACCGCGTGCCTCGAGTACAGTGCTGTCTCGCGCAGCAGGTCGGCTGTGGTGGGCGTGATAATTAACGGTTCATTAAGGTCTTTGATGAGCGCCGCCCATATCCGCACGTCGGGGGCGTAGTTTACCTCCCCTTCCCCGTTCTCGTCGGCCTGAGACCCCTTTAGTCTCAGCCGCACCACGTCCACAATCATGGGTCGTCCATTCAGACCCTTCACCTCTATTTGTTTAACTACAGGTAGGTTGAGCGGCCTGATTAGATCAGCACGTGCGCAATTGTATTCGGCACCACTATCGATCAAGGCTGATGTGACTGGGAGTCCTGGGATGTACACCTCCCTGTACTCCCTCACATACGTCTCCTCCACGTCAATGCATTCCGGACTTGCCGGCCATGCGTGCCGGTTTAACTCCTGGGCCAGAGGCAGTCCGTCTTGTTGCGCCCCGCTTTGTCTACCTCCCTGTCTGTCTATTGCAGTGGACACGGTTGGTTGAACTGCGCATGCATTCACCTGTTTACCTTTGTTCTGTTTACTCTTCGTACACATGTTGGCCCTGTGATCTGGAGATAAACACAGAAAGCAAAGGCCTCGTCTCCTAATCTCTTCGGGGGTGGGACGTCCGTCAGTCCTGTTATTTGTCTGTGTCCCTCCCTGTCGGTCAGTCCATTTGTCCGTTTGTTTAGCTGTCGTCTGTGGAGGCGCTTGCGCTTTCGCGTAGCGTGACTCCGTCTTACTTGTGCCTGGACCATGTCTTACATAGTCGTTTTCCCAGGGGTGTGTGGCGGTGTAAGTGTCGGCCGCTGTAGCTAAATCTCTATGCCCTAACCAAGTCTGATGTTCTTGACTGAGGATGAAGTTCAGACATCCTCTAGGCAACATTTCCTTCATCTTATCAGCGATCAAAAGGCTCGTAACATCATCAAAAGTCAATGCCTGACGATCTTGCAAATAGTACGAGAGTAGGTTATGTAATCTCGAAGCTAATGTAGTATACGATTCATCTGGCGCCTTTTTGGCGTTCATAAATCGCTCTCTCAAAGAGACTGCGCTCACCTTGAACTCTCTTAATAAGAAGGTTTTTAGACTACCATAATTATCGAGTTCCTCCTGTGTGAGTCTGGCCGTTAGTGATTTGGCCTGGGTGTCTAGACATGTCAATAGTAATCTACTGCGAAGGTCGGCTGGGACAGCACACGAGTCGAACAGTCTTTCGCAGTGCACGAAAAACCCAGGGATTTGCGCATGGTCGTTTGGGAATTTGGGTAGGAGTCCCCGCAAACTTTCACTATAGGTTTTCATCCGTCCTACGATCGAATGTAATCATAATCCCGTTCATCCCTGTCTCTTCTCTCTGCTTCCCTTGCCTCTCGGATTTCTTTCTCTGTCTTCTCTGCCTTCTCCTTCTCTTCTCAGCCTTTCGGCCTCCTCCTTTTCTTCTCTCCGCCGCTGCTCGTCAAGAAGCCTCAGCCTCTCAGCTTCCTCCTTTTTCTTCTCCGCCGCTGCTCGCTCAAGAAGCCTCAGCCTCTCCGCTTCCTCCTTTTCTTCTCTCCGCCGCTGCTCGGCCTCCTCCTTTTCTTTCTCTCCGCCGCTGCTCGTCAAGAAGCCTCAGCCTCTCCGCTTCCTCCTTTTCTTCTCTCCGCCGCTGCTCGTCAAGAAGCCTCAGCCTCTCCGCTTCCTCCTTTTTTCTTCTCTCCGCCGCTGCTCGGCCTCCTCCTTTTCATCTCTCCGCCGCTGCTCGTCAAGAAGCCTCAGCCTCTCAGCTTCCTCCTTTCTTCTCTCCTCCGCTTCTCTTCTTTCTCCTCTTTTCTTCTCTCCGCTCTCTCTGCTTCCTCTCTCTCGTATCTTAATCGTTTTAATTCGATCAGCTGCAGTTGTACTGCCGCGCTAACACTACTTTCTACACTACCCGTACTTCCTTCCTCACTTATTTCTGGCGGGGTCTCCCGTCCAGAAACGATTATTTCGGCACTTGCCTCTCGGAGTTGGTCCATACTCATGGAATCCAATTCCTCCTCTCCTAGTCCCATCTTCATTAGATAAGCGACTAGCCTGTGATGGGGCATATTCTGCACCTTCACTCTTTTACCAACCGACAACTTATCCATCTTCTAACAGTCCGCTCACTAATAGAAAACGATAAGTAAGTAAGAGGAGAGTCACCGATGGTCAGAAATCAAAGAAAACAATGTCCTAAAATTCTACCATACATCCAACAACAATCCTACCACGCACACAACAAGAACAGCAATAAGAAAAGGGCGCTACGCAAAAGCCTCGGCTATTCGCACGCCAATCCTTATCCAGACCTCAACCGCAATCTCACAGATTTCCACGACTACCAGTAAGGACTTACCCTCTGTGTACGTCGAGCGTGCTCCGTCTTTTGATATCTTGGTTGATCCGCTGTCCTCCGTTGCCACTCCCGTCCGTCGTTGCTAGCGATGGCCGGTCGTCCGCTGGCACTCTTGTTCCTCGTCTCCTCGTCCTTGCCTGTTGCTGTCGGTCCGTTTGAGTCCTTCGTCCTCGGATTCCGGCACTCGTCTCTTCCAGTTGCGAAGGGTTGTATTCGCCGCTGGTCCCGATCTGTTGAGGTTCTTCCGTTCCTGGTTCCGCTGCTGGTCGTGACGTCCTCGATTGAAATCCTGTCGACTGCGCCAATGTCGGGATTGAAGGTCGCCTGTCGTGTGTTTACCGAGTCTCACTTGTTCTTTTACTTGCACCTATTGATAAAGCGTGCCTAACTTTCTAAAGAAGACTCACGACGAACTGTGTTTGATTAAGATAAGAATTTAATTAAACCACAAAGGCGTACGTTAACTTCACGGAACTTCTAAGTAACGATCCTAGTTCGATCTTACTACCGACTATCTCACTATCTGCCTCGCACGGCCTCCTCCCCAGATCGTTCCTTCGTCAGTCTCTGAATCTGACGGACTCTACTCCCTCGGATGCTGCTTCGCTCGATAGCTCTGCCCAGCTCTCAGCAACCTCTGCGCTCCAAGTCCGAAGTCAAAGTACGAGTGTCCCCTCTCAGTCCTATACCCTCTATAAGTATCGCTTTGCAGCGTCCCGTGTTCTGCCCTCCCCACGCCTCATTAATGACAATTCGTGTCACTTTGCCGCGTGTCACTTCAATCGCTCGCCTGCCGAGCCGCTACATCGTCGGAGGCATGCACCCCCCCGGCGTCTTATGAATGCCATGACTCGTGTCACTTTCACCGCTCGTCTGCCGAGCCGCTAGAATGGTGTCTCGTTACACCTCGTTCGAGTGGTGTCGTTGTTGCTGGCTCAGTGAGGACTGGCTTTCGTCCGTCATTGTTCCATCTCGACGACGACGACGACATTATCATGATGATGATGCCCTTTCGTCGTTGTCGTCGACTTCCTCACGCGACAGAATCATTAGAATTTAAATGTTTAATATAAACAATTTATCTAAAAATTTACAGAATTTATGCTTCTCCATTCTCCCATCATCCCATGGCAAAGCAAAATGCTCCTTCATGGAACGAATAGGAGAACATGAATCTTTTAAAATGTGACGGTGACCAAATATTTAATATTTGTCGGTCTGGTTGCCTGGACCGGATTCTGCGCTCTGCCGCACGCCTTTGCGGACGCATCCCCAAATTTGGCCAATGGCCATGTCACAGCATATACATGTATGCTGGATGTGCTTCATTGGCTCCCCCTCCTGCAGCGGATCTCGCATCGGATCATTGCTTTGGTCTGGTGGTCCTTGCTGGGCCTCGCCCCCGCCCATCTACGTGACATCTGCTGCCCTATGTTGAGTGCTCCGGGTCGTCGCTCTCTCTGCTCTACTGAGCGGGGCGTGCTCATCGTCCCTTTTGCCCGCACTGCTACTAAGCAGAATCGCGCCTTCTCAGGGGTTGGCCATCCCTCTGGAATGGGCTCCCTTTGGCACTGCGATTGCATCCTAGAATCCACTCAACTCGCTTTTCAGCCGTGCTGTGGTCGGGAGCGCTCCTGAGTAGTAACCTTGAAGAAGTTGAAGGTGCGCTATATAAGGCTTCGTAATGAATGAATGAGTTAGAAAATAATTATTACCAATAATTGTGCCAGTATACATTAAAATAATCAAAAAATAATGAAAATTTCATACTCAAAATTAGTGCTGTTATTGTTTAAATGAAATTGTTGCTAATTGTTAAATTTAATTACGCAGACCTGATGTGACGTCACATTTCTCAGACCCTACCCCATGTCACACATTGTCACAAATTTTCGACCCCCTTCCCTAGGTACGTGACGTCATTTATGGACGGCCCCATTTATCTTAGCTGACAAAGCATCAGTCTGTAGCGCTTATCAGTTTGTGTGAGGAACTTGATCAATAGGTCCTTGACACTTTCACGTCAATGTAATCGTCTCAGAGGAATCTCCAACGCGCACTTCAACGTCAAAAGGTGAGTTATCAGTTAATCATCTACCTTATCAAACAATTCGAGGTGACAATGCGGCTGAGCTCTTCCTGTTCGGTGGCCTGGTTAGGCTATATGAGTGATAATTTTTATTGCCTACTGGTGTATTTACAATCCGCTCTTCTAGAGATATTTTGGTTCGAACGTAACTTCTCGAGTGTTCCGCTTAACTGGTATCGGTTTATTATCTGAAGTGAGGATTCATTCTAACAGCTGCCCTGACATTGCCACCTTCCAACTTCGATGCAACTGCTGCAGAGCTATGCTTCTTCAGTGTTGGGCTTGAAACAGTTGGGTGCGGAATTTTCCTTATTGAGGTAGAAATTCTTGTTGGCGCATCTACACATTGTAGGTCTATTTATCGATGCTTTACTAAAACTTTTACCAACGCTATGTTGGTTTTGCCATATTTTTTTGAAGTGTGAGTCTGGAGGTACTTTGGCATTTAACTTCCTGATACGCCGATAGGCTTGTCTATAGACTGTAGACTAGCCTACGTTATAGGTTATCCTATAATATTCGTTTATTGAGGAAAACAATCTGACAAAAACGTAGAAATGCTTACATGAGTGATAGGCCTAATGGATAATTAAAGCTAATTAGGAAATTTTAGAATAAACTAGTACATAGTTTTATAATATAAGGATCTGCCTGAAAGAGCCTTCAAATGTACTGTTTCAAAACTTTCAACAAAGAATACGAAGTATAAGTTAATAGTACCAGAAAAAGATTACGGCCTACCTCGTGTTAAGTAGGAGCAGTTACGAAAAACAAACTGAACTGCTCTGCACGCTATGCCTTCGTTCACAGCGCGTAACAGTCGATTGTGTTGTGTAAGCCCTATCGCACTTTGTACTTTAATTGTTGGTAAGTAAGTAAACATTTAGCTCGAGCCTATTCAGTGCAATGCATGTAACTGCATGTCCAGTACTATGTTCGAGTCACCTTCAAATTTCATGAATAAAATCCTCCAGTTTTTGGATTTGAGCCAATGTTTCTTTGCATTAGACCTACATGACATCACAGATCACAGTAGGCGTAAGACAGGTATGCGGATTGTCGCCAGACTGTTTTAACCTGCTTCTGGAGGTCATGAAGCGCTATGCAATGAATTCTGTCAAAGCTGAAATGATACTAAATAGACAGATACCTAAAAATCTGATGATATTGACTTGGTAGCAGCAGTGGCGTAACAACCTAGACGGGGCCCTTGGACACTGTAAGCTTGGAGGCCCTTACCCATTAACGATACTAAAGAATGAAAATAATTAGCAATTTAGAACTGCAGTTAGATAAAAAAAAGAGTATTAAACGTCAATGTCTGTATGATGCATGTAGGCCTATGAATGTGTGTGCATGTTTGCATACATCGTATGCATCTAGAAACTTAATATATCGCCTTTTAGAGCTTACCTTCAATTTCACCAATCAAGTTGTCACCGTTTCTCTCTAGACAGTCATCGAGTTCTGATTTTCTGAAGCGAAAATTGATGGACTGAACTTCTCTATCAATCGTAGGTTGGCATTGCTGTTGCAACTCCACCGCTCTAACAGATAAGTCTGAAAATTCGCGACAGATATCACTAGCTGATCCTTTAGTCATTGTCTTCTGACAGTAAGAATTGTAAGTTTCTAAACTCGACAGATATGTATCAATATCATCTGTTGCCAATTGGATTTCTTTCAGTTTTCTTTGTCTTGTCGAATATAGATCTTGTAAAAGAGAAGTTGCATGTTTATCTATCAACTGTTTCAGTTGATCTCTTCTGTTCGCTACATCACATTCCAATTTGTCCACTCTTTCATGTGTTTCTTCCTTCATTTTCACGAGTTTCGCCTGCTTCATCTGAGCTTTAACTCTGCACTCATTTATTGCTTCTGCATTGTTTTCAATCTGTTTCCTAAAACCATCCACGAATTTCTTAACATGAGAACCTTTGTGATATTTATGGTCGACAATGAAGCACATGGCGCAAACAACTGTTTTGCAATCAGCACAATATACATCCAGCACCATTTTTCGATGCAGTTCACAAGCACGTGTAAAAATGGTCTTCACATTTTGGCCACTTTCATATTCATCTATTGGTATCAATTTATGATTCTTTGTAAATTTAGATTTGCTATGCAGTCTGCAGCATTCATCGCACAGCTCGTACTTGCACTCAACGCAATATGTTACAGCTATTGGAGTTTCTTTACCTTCCTGTTCATTGCTTTGCTCCAAACACATACAGCATAAGGCTCTTGATTCTGCAGACTGATCTGAAACACTTGACATTTGTATCAGTCTCTCAATGAAGAAATTTTTAGGTAGTCCTTGAAATCCTTCTGGTGGAATCTTGAACAGTCGTCTACAGATTGGACAAGGCATCTCATCTCCAGGTCCTTTGTTAGTTTTAAGTCCAGTCTCTTGGATACATTTCATGCAGAATGTATGAATGCATGGCAATACTTTCGGATCGGTGAAGACTTCGGTGCATATACAACACGTAGTCATATCAACGAGCCCCACCTTTCTAATATCACCACTACCTAAGTTTTCTGCAGCCATTTTCTCACCTAGACAGGTCCTAAAATCGAAAGCACTTTCAGTTTCAATATTGATACTGGGTTCTTTACAATCAAAATTTCGGCGTTTTGGTGATTGCCTAACTAAAGTACATAATTATGGTGGCCTATATTCGTTCGAAATTGTGATTGGTTTGTATGAATTGGTTTGTATTCATGCAATTGTGATTGTTTTAAACTGACGAATTCTCACAAACACAGGCCACGTGAATGCTGCTCTGAGCTGCAGTCTGTCTAAGATTTAAGCAATCGAAGCTCTAGATTGATATATAACTAAACTGTTCAAGCTATTAAGCTTAAATGTTTTCTTTACTGTAGGCTACATGTATGTTCATAGACTGGATGCAACTTTGACTGAAGATTCATTCATTCATTCCAAGAATGGATATAGCAGCGCCCCTTCAAGGAATCTACTCAGAGGCGCTCCCCGCCCAGCCACGGCTAAACAGAGGAGACTTGAGCAGGCAGCATAAAGCAGGCATATTAATAATAGCAGTGACAATTTATATGGCGCCGTAACACAGCCATGCCGTTACAAGGGCGCCTCACAGTCAACTAACAACAGGGTAGGCCTTACAGAACAAATAAGTCTTGAGTCCAGATTTGAAGGAGTCAACTGTGTTAGCCGCTCGCAGGGCAGGAGGAAGACCGTTCCAGCATCTGGGGCCGGCCGCCGAGAAAGCGCGATCGCCAAAACGGGTTTTCATCCGTTTTACGCGAAGATCGCTTTTCTAGAGCGATCGGAGTCGCAACCCGGAGGCGGAAGAATGCGTTCCGATGCAGTAATCGCGCAAATACTCAGGCGCGGCCCCATGAAGTGACTTGTAGACCAACAAACAGATTTTGAACTCAATACGCAGAGAGACTGGCAGCCAGTGCAGAACATCACGGAGGAGCGGCGTGACATGATCATATTTCCTCCGGTTGCATAGCAGCTTCGCAGCAGCGTTGAGAACGGACTGCAGGCAATCCAAGAGGCACTTGGGCGCACCGACCAGTAGGCTGTTGCAGCGGTCAACCTGAGAGGTGACGAAAGCGGCAATGGCCGCTCTCGCAGCCTCGAAAGGCAATGACCTGATGCAGCCTCTCAGGAGACGGAGCTGACGAAAGCAGCAGCCAACGATTCGCGCCACATGACTTCTCATGGACAGGTCTGATTCTAGCGTGACGCCGAGATCGCGGACGACGGTCACAGGTCGGATCGCAGAACCGCAGACACTCAGTTCGCCAGTGTCAAGATGAGGGCACCGTCTGCTGGTCGCGCACCATAAGAAATCCGTCTTCTCGGGGTTGAGACGGAGTCTGTTAGATCGCATCCACTCCGCGATCCGCTCAACGCCCAACTCCATCCGTCGCCGCTGATGTTCATCAGTTGACGGTCGGCCCCACGTGTAGAGCTGCGAGTCATCGGCGTAGAAATGAGATGACAAGCCGAGACTGGCGGCAAGCTCACCGACGTCGGCCGTGTAGAGCAGGAACAGCAGCGGTCCGAGCACAGAGCCCTGGGGGACACCGCAGACGAGAGAGCGAACAGACGACAAGACTCCATCGTAGAGCACTGTCTGTCTACGACCGCTCAGGTAGGAACGGAGCCAGTCTAGTGCCACCGAACGGATTCCGTAGGTCCTCTCCAAGCGTTCGATCAGCACATCATGGTCGACGGTGTCGAACGCCGCCGATAGATCGAGCAGGCCGAGCATGCAGCGCGTGGTTTCCCGCATCAATCGCCTCGATTGCTACCAGGCATTAAACGCAGCTCAAGTTCGAGCCCATTCGAGGTTGAGGGCCCAACGATGGAGAAGGCTCGGCGCTGCTTGAGACTTGAACGGGTCCGGGGAGAAGAAAGGAAGCTCTGCCTTGGCCGAGTAACGCAGGGGCTAGGCCAGAGACAGAGGTAATAAAATTAGGATGGGGCAAAACCAGCAAGACACCGCCAAACTAACGCTGCTATCCTGTAAGAGATGCTCTGCGAGGCAGGAAGCCAGTGCAAAACATCGCGCATGTAAGCAGAGACTGAGGAGTATTTTGGAATACGACCAATGAGTCGGGCAGCTGAGCGGAGGACCCGGTCAAGACGCCCTATATATTAAGACAGATGGGTGACCCGCAAGAACCGAGCAACAATTATCAATTCTGCTGGTGACGAAGACGTGGACAAGTAGGCTACCACAGCAGCAGCATGGAAGAGACTGGACAACACGCAACTGCGTTCTGTCAAGAATGACAAGTCGACCCACAAAAACAAATTGAACGTCGGCTTTAATTATTAGCATCAGTAAAATCGGGTTCGAGTTACTTAAGGCTTTTTTAGGCATTCGTTTAAGGTTTATTTAGGTATTAGTTAGTAAGTAGGTGATCTCAATGTCATGTAGTAGCCATAATTTTATATCTCCACATTCTAACTCTTTCGTAATCATTTTATTCAACCATTAGCCATTTACTCAGATAAAATCGAAAGCACTTTCGATTTCTCTATTATATAGACCGATAGGCCTAATGGTTCTTTGTTATCAAAAGTATAGGTCCTATAATGCGGTATATTAGAATTTGGATCAAATACAGATAACGAACTCTTGCGAATATACCTCAACGCAGCGGCAAGACCGATCGAAGTAAACAATTGAAGCAAAAAATTAATCCACTGCAATTTTAGCTCCTGCTGTACGCTGAACCACTAACTATCAACGTCAGTGTCACGTGTACTTTGTAACTTGCATTTGTGTAATCGCCAGCAGGCAACTATTATTTAGCGCAAGATTAAACAGATTCTCACTCAACCTGCTGTTTGGCAGTTGAAAATATTATCACAGTCGTAAGACGCGTTTATGATTTCATTAATATTTATATACATTGGGTTCAGGCCTACTGGCATCTGAAGAACAGAGCAGCCTGATCTTTGCGAACTTGATTTGATTTCGTGCTGTATAAGTTGGTCTCTGTGGCGCTGAGAAATTTTAGATTTACATTACATTTCTCGGTCTCATTCTTCTCTCTGCACTTTGGTGTCCTAAAGGGATCTGCTCTCTTTCCTCTTATTATTGCAATCTGCACATAGCAAATCATTCTTATATGGCTAATAACTTTAGAGTTTAGTGCAGCAGTCGCCTATGACGTTCAGCTTCAACATTTTCTTTCACCTAACTGATCTTAGGTGAAAGGAAAACTTGATGAGTAGCCTACCTCTCTTCAGTGCATGTATGGTTCTGTACATGAGGCAACCACGGTCCGGAAGTTGGGGACCTAGTAGAATGTTTGAGTGGGGGAATTGCGTTTGCCGAAGGCAAGAAGCCCCTAACGACTATAGGGGTTATGGGTGTGTCGTAAGCTCCCCCATCGGTGTCTGGGGCGGAGACCGAGAAGCGGACGCAATTTTGAGCATTTTGATACCAAATGGAGTGCATTTTGGGCTCTTGTTTACCTCACAATTTTCAAAAGTTGGGGAACCCTCCCAACCTGTTCGAAAGTTGGCGGGACGCGTCCCACGGGTCCCATAGGGTGGTTGCGCCTATGGAACTTCTGCATAAACCGTCAAAAAACTCAGGTGAATCTAAAGCAGTGCATGTATGGTTCTGTACATGAGGCAACCACGGTCCGGAAGTTGGGGACCTAGTAGAATGTTTGAGTGGGGGAATTGCGTTTGCCGAAGGCAAGAAGCCCCTAACGACTAGGGGTTATGGGTGTGTCGTAAGCTCCCCCATCGGTGTCTGGGGCGGAGACCGAGAAGCGGACGAAATTTTGAGCATTTTGATACCAAATGGAGTGCATTTTGGGCTCTTGTTTACCTCACAATTTTCAAAAGTTGGGGAACCCTCCCAACCTGTTCGAAAGTTGGCGGGACGCGTCCCACGGGTCCCATAGGGTGGTTGCGCCTATGGAACTTCTGCATAAACCGTCAAAAAACTCAGGTGAATCTAAAGCATTTATGTTTGTTTTTCGCCAACGACTAGTGTCCTTTCCCTTAATTCTCTCTCCAGCACTGACCGATTGTAGTTTTATTCTCGATGTCTTGCTTTTCATATCACAACGGCTCAAATCTTTCGCAGTCATTTTTACTGAAACCGAAAGCCCTTTCGATTTCACTATTGGTCTTGGGTTATTGGGTCTTTTGCTATCAAATGTACATGCAGTGTACACTGTACAGGCCTACGAGCGAAAAGAAATTTAGCTTGGATAAACAGAACAAACTCTCACAGTCACAAATATAATCTAAATAAACGGAGCAGTAAGCTTTAAACGGTCATTGCTATGATGACTGAAAATCGATCGATCTATAATGTAACAGTGTAACTTATGAAATGAAAATGTTAATATCTACGCTAAACAACTGATAGACCGATTATAATGTTGATTGCTGCCATTCTCTGGAGTCTGAATCACTGAATAACCTACACATCGGCATCATAATAATGATTCTGTACCTTGGACCTAAGTCTGATAACGTGTAGGCCTACAGACAAATATGATTTAGCGCTAGACATATCCAGCCTGCTATCTGGTATTAAATCAAATCAATCAAAAATCGTTTTTGGCACCAAAGAACGTTGCAACATAACAGAGTAACAGTCATCTCACAAAATATGCATCAAATATGCTAAATCGTAATAGATTGAACTAGACAGCATAATGGGTACCTATGGACTCATCTACTGCATTTAGATAAAAGCATCTAATTTCATTGATATTTACGTGGTCGGTAAGCCTATACTGCTTGATCTGATCCTCCTCGTTGCCCTGCTGGTGCCCTCTCTTCTCACTTTCTTAGTAAATATGTAGTCTTGCTGTCAGGTTGTAGCTACATACAGTCACACTGAGTGCAGTATTTCAGGTTTTATTACATCTCGAAAACACACGCATTATCACAAGTGGTCCTTCATTTTATAACTGGTTACACCGTGGACATTACAGAAATGTTTGATTATTTGACAAAATTCTTAGAGATGTGTCCATGATTGGAAGAATCTTTTGACTGAAATGCAGATACAATCAAAACAACTGATTAACAGGGCAAATATTAAATTGACAGCTTGTGCTGAGGATCAAGTAGGCCTACAATCCTGTAGAAGGTAAGACTTCTTTGGACTAGATGGTAGGCCTATACGGTATTCCATTGATGGTCACCACTTACCACTTCAGGTTACCATTAGGCCTACAAGGATCCTGAGTGGCCAAGTGGGTTGGTGCCCGCACGTCACGTCTGCGCCCCAGGTTCGCTTCCCGGTCGGGTCGGTTTAACAGAGATTAATTTCTCGGATCTTTACTGCGGGTGGCTCGGTCGCATTATAAACGTGGAGTACAATTTTATACAACACACAGTACAACACATCACAATACAACTGGGGCGTGGTGGTTTAGGGGTATGTTCGGTGCCTTGCAGCTGGAGGGTTGCGGGTTCGAATCCACCTCAAAGTCGCCGCGTAGGGACCCTGCATGGGCAAGTCCTTCACTCGCAATTGCTCATGCGCTTCGGCGTGAAACTCCGATTCAGCGTTCGCGCAGTAGTCGGGAGCGCCTCTGAATGGAAAATCTGGTAGGGGCGCTATAACAAGTGTTCAAATACAATACAATACAATACAATACAAAGTTTCTCACAGTTGGCGGTTGTTTTTCTGTTTAACGACTAGCTGTGTTGTAACAAAGACCATTAGCGTCGCCTTCCTCCTTCATCCAGGCTTGGGACTGGCACTGTCAGAAAGCGAACAGAGGCGGAGTTTTTTCATCTCACAGTTTCTCACAGATCTAAGACTTAGGCCTATAGGCTACATGTATAATATAGGTGCAGCAGTTCAGAAACTCGGAATTTGCGAAATTCAAGAGGAAGATCGTTCCAGTGTCGAGGTGTGGTACATGTGGTATAGGCCAACATTTATTGGTTGGAGAACTTGTGATGATTGGTGGTTGGACGAAAGCGTCAGATAGGAAGAGGATTGGATTGAGCGGAGTGGCTGGGTGATGAATAGGGCGCGAAGATACTTGGGCTGGGAGCTTTGAATGAAGTGCTCTGGGATTTTCAGAAAATGAAGTGATTTGAAGATTGGAATGATTTGCTGATGGTTGGGTTCCTGGTGATAGCTCGGGTTAATGAGTCTTGAAGAGTTACAAAAGCTTCATTTGGGTAGAATCAGGAATGGGATTTGCAGTAGGCCTAATAGGCCTTATAAAGCTTAGAGTGGAGCAGTTTAAAGTCACAAAACACGTGTTCTGGAATTCGCTATATGGGCGTCAGCAAAACCCCTAAACGTAGACTTTAAAATGTTGTGCTATATGTTCTGATCTTATGCAGGGTCTCGAGGGAGGAGATAGGAGGAGGAAAGGAAGCAGTTTCAAAAGACTTTAGATGTCAGATGTCGTTCTCGGCAAATGGCCGTGTTAGCTCTGCGCATGTCAACACACAACGGACATCACCATGGATTTTGGGCTTTGGTACGACAACAATCGGTGATGCCCATGGTGTTGCACCTTCCACTTTCTCGATGACGTCCTGCTCAATGTCTGACCGTAATTGTGCTTCCACTTGTTTTCGCACGTGGAACGGGATGCGTCGATGTGGCTGAGCTACAGGAGTGACTGTCTCGTCAATGTGGAGCTTGACACTGAAGTTTTTCAATTTTCCAAGGCCTCTGAACAGATCGGAGTATTCTACGCCAACGGCGTAGTTGCAACTCTAACATGCTGGACTACATTGATGAGGTGTAGCTAGATGACGCTAGTCATCTTTTGATACTCTGTTTTTATAATGACGAACTTATTTCATTTTTATAACCTGAACTTTTGAAATCTTACGATGCTTTATATGACGTCTCCCAGCTCAGCAGTGAGCCGCTGCTGCCGGCGATAACGTAGAAATCCGTGTATGCTTGGTTGAAGTCATGTTCAGCAAGCAGGGTGAGTTTACCGAGAACAGGGAGTGGAGTTGAGCCGTGGTATGACCTGATTTTCGTAGTGGTTGGACTGAGCCTTTGCTTGGGCTGTAGCTTGTCAAAATCTTTCTCGTCAAGAATATTGACACTTGCTCCGGAGTCTGCTGTGACTTTGATCGGTATGCCGTCCAGCTTGACAACGAAAGTGGGTGCATCACGGCGGCATGCCTGTGCTCTGACTGCATACAAGTACTCTGTTTCTGATTCTGAGAAGGGGTTATCTGCAGCAACCCAGTTAATTCTTGGTATGCGACCACCATACTGCGTCTCTGGGCGCCCAGGTGGGCCAGAGCTGCGACACACAGATGAAAAATGTCCCAGTTTCCCACAGCCAGCCCCTGCAGGTTTGGCCAAGGGCTGGACATCGTTCGCGACCTCCTGCGTGCGGCCAAGCCTTCCCGCAGTTGCGACAGGTTGCATTCCTTTTGGACTCGTCATAACGTACTGAATTCTTCTTGAAGGCATGATTCTTTGTTTTAATCTGACTGACAGACTCTGTTGCAGGCTCACCTGCCATCACAGAGGATTGAGCATCAGCAAGTTCAGTTGCACGAGCCATCTCAAATAGCTTGTCCAAGGTAAGCGTGGGATCAGTCAATGCCTTTCGACGAAGGCGATTCGACAGGCAACCCTGGATGAGTTGGCTTTTCAGCTCGCGGTTCACGTCGCTGAAGTCGCACGTGGTAGCTAGCTGGCGAAGTCGGGTCAGGTATGATGCGATGTCTTCTGTTTGGTTTTGTTTGGCCTGACGAAACTTGAATACCGCAAATTCGGTGTTCTCTTTAGGGGAGAAGAATGATGTAAGCGCGTTTATGGCTGTATCTGTCATTGACTCGTTTTCATTGGGGTTGGCGATTGATAAAGTGTTAAAAATGTCACTTACATGTTCGCCTGCATAGTGGAGGAGTAGCGCTTTCTGTCTTGCATCCTCGGTTTTCCGTCGACTGTTGACATTGATGGCATTGATGTTCAGGGTCTCTGGACAAAGTTGTGTTGATAGGGTGAAAAGATTTAGGCCTACAGGTGATAGCGCTCACTATGCACCATGACGCTGCCGCAGAGCAGTCCCTCTCCGGTAGCATATGACACACGTCCGGCTAATGCACCGAAGTGCACGGTGTATGTAGAACAGTCATTCGTTGTATTCCGGTTGGCAGGCCCTACATGTGGATTGAAGCACCACCACTGTCCACCAGGGACTCACGGTCGATGCTACGCTTCACAGAAACTTTTACACATGAAATTCTGAAATGATATTAAACCGCTGAAGTTATCAACTAGCTAATTTTTTTATTATAGACACATATTTAGTTTTGCTTACGGAATAAAAGCTATATTATGTTGTTAAGACATTGTAACTAGGCTATAGGCTATTATTACAAACTGAACACCTGGAATTATTATTTTCATTTTATAAACGAAAAAGTCTCCTGCGAAATCAGTTAATTTTATTGCCTTATTTGTTAATATTTTGACGCTGAATTCCCATTTTTTTTATTACGTATCATTTTACATGTAGCCTAACCAGGAGTGGTTTAAAATCCGCTGCGTCACGTTTTTCAGTGGTTGGACTTGGACCATTCACCTGCACGGGAAAGTAACCCTTTGTATCAGTGCGTTGATTCTTCATTCACTTTCAAACACTTAAAAACCGTTATATTTTACATGGGTTGGGCTAAGGTGCTCTGAGTAATTAGGCCCTACTTTTGGAAAAGTCTATTGTATAGTATAGGCCTAATCTTCTCAACGAGTGACTGTTTCAATAAAATTGTCGAAATTCCATATGCAAAGGTAGTTAATCTGCTGATTTCTACGAATCACAGTTCATTACATTTTGTCAGATGGCCACACCCTATTCGTTCGAAAGTCAAGTTCCATTCGCCAGATGACGTAGGCCTATTATTTATTTTATCATAATAATAATATTATAGGCAATTTTTAACTGATCTGTTGCTACGAAAGTCATCAGGCGAACAGCATGGTACCATATTTAGAAAGTCAACCCCTTTATTATTAGAAATGCAAATGCACGAGTTTTCACATAGCGACAGCATAGTCTCCACCTTGCTCAGTTTTCAATTAATTGATCGGGCGAGATCTTTCACCACCGTTGCTTGCTTGCTTAAGCGCCACGTCATTTAAGGTCCCTGTGTGCGGACCGTTAAGTCAATCAATCAATCAGTTCTTTTATTGATCACCATAATACTATCACAAATAAACATAATCAAGACATTCAAGTGCAGTGGCGTCAATAGGTAGACCCAAAGGAACATAAGGTTCCGCTAGCAGGGTCACCCTAGTTTCATCAATCATTAATCTAACAGTATTTGTTTATTTGTTTATTTATTTAAGGTCGAACGTTGTTTTAAATCACCTAAATCAATCACCAGAATATTTTAGTTTCATGCCTGGACAAAGGAGGAAGACGACGCCAATCATCTTTGTTATTATTTGTCATGTGAACTACTGGGCTCCCTACATATTATGTCAATTTAACCAATTTAAACGTAAACTACAGATATGTCTTATGAATGCACAGTTGCACACATATGAATGCACACTGTACCTCTAAGCTCGTATATTATTGTTTTTGTTTGTTTGTTTTCTCTTGTCTTGTAATGCAGTTTGTATAGATTGATCATGATTGACACAATGTTATTATCATCGAAATGATCAATGTAAATAGCGAAACCTTATTTTCCATATGGGTTTGCCTACCCATTGCTGTCGTCACATGTGTTTATTTTGGAAATGTGTTTCTGCTGCTGAACGTTCAATAGCCTAATACATTCATTAATTCGTTATGACACAATGTCGTTAAACAGCAACAATCCAGAGTATTTAAAGGCGTTTTTAGAATCTATTATTTCAACAATAAACACAAGGTCGCTTATATTGATTTAAGTCATTTAACAATGCTTCACGTTGTCCGATAAACATGTGAAAATCTTGTCACCTTGTCACCTTGTGCTTTCAGTTTGTGGAACTTTAGCGACCTTCATGATCAAGCCTCTCCATTTCCTTCTGTCCGCCGTCGCATCTCTCAGTTCTGCCAAATTCATTCCAGTTGTTTCATGTATCTCGTCCATCCACATTTTCCTTGGTCGTCCTTGTTTTCTCCTTCCCTCTCCATATGCTAACATCATTTCCTTTTCCAGTCCATCTGATCGCATGACATGACCAAAGAACCTCAACTTTGCTCTTAGCACTGTTTGTTGTAGTGTCTCTGCCTTCTCAATTCCGATAGTCCAGCGCCACCAATCGCTGGTCTTTTTCTCTTTCCATGATATTCTCTGCATCTTCCTCCATATCCACATTTCGCATGCGTTAATCATTTTTCTCATTTTCTTGGTCATTGTCCATGTCTCGCTGCCGTAAAATCTTTTACTTAGCCTAATAACATGAATCCTATGATCAGAAGTTCATTTGCAATAATTACCATGATAGTTATTGGATAGGCTACATTCAACATTAACGGTGATTAGCAGTATCTCAAAATTAATACATTTTACCACTTATTCAAGCTAAACATCCAAATAGGCAAAATATCAGACCCGACTATCCAGCAAATGTTATCTGTTTCGGTTGGTACTCGATAAACCTTGTCAAAAAGATGTCCCACATAAACAACTAAATACACAGCTGTACTTGGAAACAATGTTCTTTATCACATTGTGAAATTTTAAACAACAATCATTGAAACAGTAAGATAACAAATTTAAAATAGGCTAAATATTAAATATAATAAACGAAAAGGCATATAAAGCATCGTAAGATATCAAAAGTTCAGGTTATAAAAAATGAAATAAGTTCGTCATTATAAAAACAGAGTATCAAAAGATGACTAGCGTCACCCCCTCCTTTATCAGTCCCAAGTCTATATAAAGGAAGAGGGCGATGCTAGTCATTTTTGCTGTGATGCAACGTTGTTAAAGAACAACCATTACCAACCAAAGAGAATTACTTTCTAGTTTTAAGAATACATTCTATATGAATACAAGATTGGAAAGCAAATTAGTTCGATTTCAAGACAATACATAAATTTAACTTAGGCCTAATTAGTAGATACTGAAGATTAAAATCCGCTGATTGTCCGATTCGTTGTCAGCTACAATCAGTCGACCATTTGACTCATCCAGAAGAATTCAGTGGCGGCGCCAGACACTTTTTGTTACCAGGGCATAGCCAGGGCAGTCATACAAGTAACCAGTACAGAGGTCATTTATGGCAAGCGTGGTAGCGCGAACTTATTATGGTGACCATATGCATGGTGACCATTTAATTTCGCGCTACCGCGCTCGCCAAAAGTCGGCCCTCTGCACTATTATAAGCCTACTTGTCAGTTCAGAAGAGATGGGGAGACATGACGTAACAAGATCTAAGTCTCTCAGACTGAAGCAAGAGGTATAGCCTACCAATGACAGAAAAAGTTTAGAAGAAGGATACGAGTGGCTGACCCTTCCGTAGCATACCCTAGCATTTGCTACTGACAATAGGCCTCCCGCTTCCATCTTCTTCAAACGGACTACTAGGATGACATGGGTTCTGAGATAAAGTCATGCTCTTAATTAAAGGAAGCAGATGCGATAGTGGAAGAAAAGTGCGCCCGATCAGTATAGCCTATATAGCAAAAGATCGGCCCAGCTTAAATAAATCACAGTCACAGTGGAACTGCAAGTATAATGTCAATTTCCTCACCTCTAATGACGTCTACTTTATACTTGGAAGTTGTCAGCACATCGGAGCAAAGTGATAGGCCAATTATTCCTATCGGCTTCTTCCTCCGCTATATCTGCATTCTTCACAAACATCATCAGCTGAAGGAATATTAGCACCCGAGGTTTGCATCTTAAAGAACAACTTGATGGAAGGAGTACCGACAACAGGAGTCTCAATTTTCGACTTTGCTCCTTTCTGAATGCCAGAACTGTACATACGTTTCAAGGGATTCATGGTTGTTGATGATAATTTTCGTTTACGTATTATATTTAAAAGTACGGTAAACGAATGAATATACCATGGCCTGTACACTGTGTACAGAAACACTGTAAGCCTGTAAGAGACAGGCTGCGACACAGACAGCGATATATATATATATAATAATACATATATTATATATACATATATAGGTAAATATATATATATATATTGAGAGAGAGAGAGAGAGAGAGAGAGAGAGAGAGAGAGAGAGATAGAGAGAGAGAGAGAGAGAGCCTGAGCAGGCAGAGAGAGAGAGAGAGAGTATGGTCTGAGAGAGAGGGAGACGCTGGAGCAGATTGGTCGGAAAAGGAGAGGTTACAAGGTTACAGGGTACGTATAGTGTGGATGCACGCCTGAATGGAGAATCACACTGGCGGTATATTGAGCGTGTATCCATGTACAAACAACTGAGTGTTCGCTTCAACTGTAGGTCAAATATTCCGACAGGACCGACACATGTGTAGGTGACTTATACTACCACACATAAACACGTCGGTGGACCTGCAGTTGTGTATCATGTTATTACAGGGGCGGAGACTTAGGGGGGACAGGGGGACGGTCCCCAAAAACTTGAGGTGGGGGGACGGAGCTGTTTATATCCCCCCAATATTTCTGAAATATTTCATATTTCATGAATATAATAATAATAGCTATGAGTGACAGCAAACAATTTTGTTCAGAGGACATCTTAAAATGCTACCATTACAGTGTGGAAATTCTGCCATTTTTAAACCCCTCCCCAAACTCAAACACGACTCAAACTACATGTTAGCCCAAGAGTGACAGCTGGTTCTTGTCAGCACTCAAATAATAAAGCAAAGTTTTGTTCAGATGACAGCTTAAAATGCTACCATTAGAGTGTGGAAATTCAAAAACATTTAAATGGGAGGGTGCACATCCCCTCCCAAACCCCTCACCAAACTCAAACACGACTCAAATACATGTACTGTAAGCTAAGAGTGACAGCTGGTTCTAATCACCACAAATAATAAAGCAATTTTGTTCAGATGACAGCTTAAAATGCTACCATTAGTGTGGAAATTCAAAAATTTAAATGGGGAGGGTGCACATCCCCTCCCCAAACCCCTCACCAAACTCAAACACGACTCAAACTACATGTACTGTAAGCTAAGAGTGACAGCTGGTTCTTATCACCACTCAAATAATAAAGCATCTTTGTTCAGATGACAGCTTAAAATGCTACCATTACAGTGTGGAAATTCAAAATTTTTAGATGGGGGTGGGGCACAATCCCTTCCCCAAACCCCTCCCCAAACTCAAACACGATTCAAACTACATGTTAGCTACGAATGACAGCTGGTCACTCAGCACTCAAATTATAGAGCAATTTTTTCAGATGACAGCTTCAAATGCTACCATTTACAGTGTGAAAATTCAAAAATTTTAGATGGGGAGAAGGTACAATCCCCTCCCCAAACCCCTCCCCAAACTCAAACACGATTCAAACTACATGTTAGCTACGAATGACAGCTGGTCACTCAGCACTCAAATTATAGAGCAATTTTTTCTGATGACAGCTTAAAATGCTACCATTACAGCGCTCCTTCACCGTCCCCCCCAAACCCAAGACCAAGTCTCCGCCTATGATCGTGCATCATGCTATAAAGCTGTATAGTAAAATTTTGGAGCCAAAAATTTTGGCAGGGCAACGACCAGGGCAAAGGCTTTTTTACCAGGGCAATTGCCCTGGCATGCCCTGGTGTAGTGCCGCCACTGGAAGAATTCTCCATGGATTTTTTAATCCGTGTTTTTCTTCTTTTGACAGAATTTCTCTCTTAAATTCTAATTCTGAATTCAATAACAAAACTCGATTGTTGCAACAATCAGCGACCATCACGAATCCATTTCTATCGACGAACAAATAGACTGGACGATCCAATTGTCCGACGATTGATCCACGTTTTCCACCGAATGATTTCTCAAGGTTTCCATCTACATCAACTACACACACTCTGTGCAGTTCGCCCTCGTGGCAACCGTGACTGACCACGAAATGACCATTTGGAAGTTTTATAGCATGCCATGGATGACAAACACCTGCGTCAGATGATAAGTTAATTTCACGCATCAAATGTCCATCTGGCGAATATTCATGTAATTTGTTTTCAACCCGAAAAGTTAAAACGACATTCGATTCATTTGTAACAGACAGACCCCAATGGTTAACGTCTTCTGTTGACCATTTCTTTATTAATTTTCCATTTGGAACAACTTTCAAGATTTCATTCCAATGACCGACGCCTTTGTTATCTAAGATGTAGAGACATTTATTTATCTTGCAAGATGCAATGTCCTGGGGATCATTCAAATCCTTCAACTTCCATCGACGACTGAAACTGAATTCCATTGAATCGTGAACTTCAACTTCTGAACTCTTTTCACTCACAACAAGCAATTCTTTATCTATGATCGTCACTCCACGGATAGCTTTGCCTTCTTCAGCTTTTCTGAACCATAGTTTCTTCTTTTTACCGGCATTTGTTCTGATCGTCTGAATTAAAACTGGGTCTGAGTTGTAGCGAAGTTCAGCTGAAAATAGAAACAAAAAGATTGTTAAATATATATGATTGTAAATTGAGAGTAACCTAAGTAAGTATCATATGTCATAAACCGTACAAAACAATAGTCTAGGATTCAGATCTCTTTTCATGTTCTTCGTGGACTCTTACCTCCAGTCTTTACCACCTCAGACCACGACCACATAACTTTCCGCTCCCTACCAAAGACGCGATACACTTTATTCCCGAGCCTTTTACAGAAAATCACCTTTAACACACTCTAAGACAATACCCTGCTAAATATAGTTACCTGTCTAAATTTCAAGCTTTTAACGTTACGGCAATATTAATTTCATACTGCTGTATATTGAAGCTCCCTTCGAGTTTAACCTATGACACTGCCTGGTCTAACAAAGGGTTCTAGGACGATTGGTCATAGGACGATTGGTCATATGGACGATTGATTATAGGGCCTAGCCGCCTAGGCCTATTGGTCATAATACTATTGGTCATATCAGGGGCGTCCATCCTATGGGGGGAATGAAGCAGAAATCTTCATAACCTTTTCAGGGGGGGAAAGAATTTTTTTAGTACATTAAACGTCTCCTCAGTTTTTCCATCTTAGAAATTAATCGATTTGGCTTTTGGTTAAATGTGGCTCAGCTCAGTCAGAAACTGAAACTAATCAGAGAAGATGAACATTCATAGTAGTCTCCAGTTGCAGAGGCACAACGATTGCAACGGTCCACGATGATGTTGATGCAAACTTTCCGGTGCAACATGACGAGAAAACTGGGAGAAAAAAGGACAGTTGGCCTAAATGTGGTGTGCTCAGCACAGACCACTATCGTATTGGTGTTTACCGGTGTTTACTATACAACACTGGATACGGTTGTTTGTCAAATACAGGACCATTTCCATGATGACATATGTTAGGTATTTTTGAAGAAATGGATCATTTTACGACAAGGAAGTTTATAACAGAGGATAACGTACCGAAAAAGGCAGTACAGCTATAACCTGTGTGACTGTCGGCGACCTAACATGAACTGATTCAACTAGATGATGCAGGAACAGGCAGTGATGATGATGAAGAGCAAAGACACATCTGTCGACTGGACAGTGGATTGAAAGCCATTATGTAAAGCCATTACGTGTGATATGGCAACTTTCAGGCTATCCCACGTTCACCAGCTTGTACAAAATCCTGGTCTCCCTTGCAGTGACCAGCTGCTCAGCTGAGCGAGTAATGACTAATGAGTCGCATCCGCATTGTGGAATATCGACTGAGATCAACCATGATCATGGTTGATGACTGGTTTGCCCTCTGACAGTATCAGCCTGTGAACGAGACACTATAATTATATCACAACAACTGGACGAAGAAGCACCTCTTGTAATTTTAGTACTTATATTATTTAGTACTGTCTGACCGCAATGGCGGCATGCCTCTGTCTGTGTACAATGAAGCCTTCATATTTTATAATGCATAATGTAGGCCTTGATTAGTGAACTAAAAGTTAAATCTAACAGGTAAGTTGTGCTTAAAATTTCGATAATAGAGATTTTCTCTTGTGTCGACAGTCGACCAATCGTCTGGGGTCGTCGTAAAGATGACACGAGGGGGAATGCTTCATAGGAGTAAGGGGGGATGGACGCCCCTGATTCAGGACATACATGTAGCCCCTGACATCCCGGTAACGGATATAGCGTTAGGTTGATTTGTAAAAAAGTGGACATAGAACCTTATAATTCTAGGGGTACGATTTGCTACCTATTTTTCAGCGTATTTGATTTAAAATTTTAATTTGGTTTTGCGATGCAAATTTGGAACTGGTCTTTGCTATAAATCTACGCTGCCTCATTTCAGGTTTGACTTGCCGGAGAAATCTTCGTTTCGCTGCTTGAGATTAACTGGTTGCAACTTTTGTACGCACCTCGACAACGCAGCATCGCTCGTTTTGGTGGTTGGATCATTATCTTGTAAAGGATTTCTTATGGGGTCAGCGCTGTCTTTGTTTCATCTTTGGGAATTCTCTGCAGTTGGTTTATAACAAATCTCACTTATTTAACTCGGTATTCAATAAAAAATCTAAAACATGTCCCAAGTAAATAATTAAACACAGTTTTATGGAAACTGCTGTTTATTGCAATGTGAATATATCAATAAAAACAGTTATATGACATTATTTTTCTAGAAAGTAGCCTATTTCATCCATAGAATCTGCAAACTAAGAAAATAGAACTAGACTGCATATTATATTAGTAGTTAAACGAAAAGAGGCATTGTAAAATCTTAATGGTTCAGTTTCTAAGAACATTGAATAGCCAAAAACAGCAGTTAGTGCCAGTCCCAAGGTTGGATTAAAGATCGAAATAAAAGCATTATGTTCTTTACTATAACCAGCTGCCAAACAGCACTCTGGTGAACAACCATGAGCAATATAAATACACATAAACATAACAATCTATCTATGACCAGTGAGATTGCTAGACAGATCTAATTAGTATGCGAACAACATTCTGACTACCGTATAAATGCTTTCCTCATTTGGTTGTCAGCTTTTGGCAGCACCCGATCATGGAGTCTGGGGCGTAGGCTGTACACCGTTGGCTTCGCTGGGGGAGCAACCCGTGGAGAACATGTCCTGGTGCTCCAAGAGCAGCCGAAAACAGGCGGGTATCAGCAAGACGGCATAGCTGTTCGATATTTTGGCCATCGCCAGGGAGATATATCCGTACCGCTGACGGATTAGCGTATTCATCACCGCTTGGAGTCTTCCCCTTTCTTGCTGCCCAGCATATCCCCACGACCCCACCATGCCGGGGCTGCATATAGCAGACGGGACAGTGTAGTAGCTCGCGCCACGTCGTAGAGCTTGGGGCCAGCTAGACCATGGGCAGTGAGCACGCGGAGGGCATAAAGAGACTGCCTGGCCCTAGTACAGCATATTTTATCAATGTGCATGTCGAAACTAAGGGTGTCCGATATATCGGCGACTTAAGTCATCTCTACAACGACATTTGCTATTTTTAATAAGAAATTCTAGATGAACAAACTTACCATGATATCAAGAAACAATTATTACAATATTTCACTCACTAATCTAAAATTGAAAACCAAAAGCCGTTTTTTGTTCAAATCGTTGTCAGCCACAAACAGCCGACCATTTAACTCATCCAGTAGAATCCTCTCTGGATATCGTAATTCATGATTTCCATTTTTTGAGAGAATTTGTCTCTTGAATTGCAACTCTGAATCCAATATAGAAACGCGACAGTTGTCACAATCAGCGACTATCACGAATCCATTTTTATCAACGGTCAAATAGATCGGGTGATTCCTTTGCTCGATGGTAGATCCATGGTAGATCCATGCTTTCCAGCGAATGACTTTTCCATCTGCACCCACCATACACACTCTATGTCGATCACCATCAGCATGACTGACCACGAAATGACCATTAGTAAGTTTTATGGCATGTTGTGGATAACAAATACCTGCGTCTGATGATAGGTTTATTTCACGGATCAATTGTCCATCTGGCGAATATTCATTTATTTTACTTTTCTCAAAAACAGTTAAAATGACATTCGATTCATCTGTAACGGACAGACTCCATCCCCAGTCGTTTCCTGTTGACCATTTCTTTATTAATTTTCCATTTGGATCGACTCTCAAGATTTCCTTCCAATCAAGTAAACCTTTGGAATCGAAGATGTAGAGACATTTATTTCTGTTGCAAGATCCTATGTCTCTTGGATCCATTAATTCCTTCAAAGTCCATCGACGACTGAAACTGAATTTCATCGAATCGTAAACTGCAACTTCTGAACTCCAGTCACTCACAATAAACAATTCTTTCTCTAAGATCGTCAATCCACGGATCGATTTCTTTCCTTCTTCTGCCGCTTTTGTTGCGATCGTCTGAACGAAGACTGGATCCGATTTGTATTCGCTTCGATCTTTATCTTAATATAGAAAAAAGTGACTGTTAATACCTCTAAAGTAATATAGTCTTCATTAAAATTTTGTAAGTTTTAAACGGAGAGTATTGGGCCTAACTAATATCATTTTCATATCCTAAAAACAACGGAAATTGGAATAAAATTGGCGACCGCGTGGCTATGAAAAAATGCAGTGAAACAAACGCAGATAAAAGCGTATACCAGAGTGTAAAAGAGAGGTATCTGGAGATAAATCGACAATTACAAACAGCAAAGGCATAATAGATTAAAAAAACACTAACAACAGAAAGGCGTGTAGTGCACCAGGTGCAGTATCAAGATTTCCGACTAAAGTAGTATGAATCGCCTTTATATTAAAAAAAATTGCTATCCACTTTATAATAGTAATCTCCAAATTTTTAAAGCGCCACTTCAAAGTCCGAGGAGTGATGGATAAAGGAGACTACAACCAACGGATTCCAGTCGACAGCTGAAGATGACATGGATGTTCAGAGTCTCTGGGCCAAGTTGCGTCGATAAACAACAGGTGACAGCCTTCGCAAACACGATGAGGCTGCCGACAGTCTCTCACTGGTCGAAGATGGCGCACGTCCAGCTAGCCGTGGAGACACACGGACTATGCAGAAAAGGCATTCGTCGCTTGCCGGTTGGTAGGTTGAAGAGCCTCCAGTGATTAACGGTCGAGGTCACTCCAATGGCCCACGTCGGTCGCTCTCCAATGAGACAAAAATACCCGGCTACAGGCGAAGTACATGGTCCGTAAGGCTCAGTCGAGACATCATCATATTCGTAAATAAACGAATATGATGATGTCTCGACCCTAGAAGGATGGGCTTGATGCACTCACATGGGTCTAAGCGACTTGCGAAGACAATGTCCTTTAAAGGTTATACCCTCTTAACATAAACATGATATATAATGTTTTTTATATATTAACTGACAAACTTTTTATTTCCAGAATCACAATGCATATAACAATTAACAACAATTATAACTTAACTATTACGTATCAGTGCATTAGCTAGGAACAGAGGAGACCCAAAAGGGACACAAGCCCCGCTTAATTAGGGTCACCCTTTTTAACTATATTGAATCATGGCTGGTTAGTCAGTTGAAAGAATGAAAGGTTCAACTCAATAATGTTCTTACCGTAACTAAATAATAACATTGCAATTTACTAAGAAGATCAATATCTAAACAATTCGATGAAACAGTGCTAAATGAAGTATGGTTAATCCTTCAAGTAACTATTCCACAGCTTCTTAAATTGGTTGTATGTGGGTGCATTCCCAATACTCATCGGTACTGCATTCAAAATTTTAGGACCACTACAACAAATTGAAAATCTACGATAATTAGTGCGTGCATATGACATATAAACCACCAGAAGAAGACCTTGTACAATGACCATGCATCTCTACTACCTTAGTAATAGTTTGAAAATGATTCAGGCAGCAGGTTATTGACAAATTTATACATGAAATTACTCAGTTGATAGCGATTTATGTTTTAAAAGTTTACAATATTATATTGTCAGTATCTGCATGTTGTGTGGGCATAAAAGGGATCTCTTGCAATAATTCTAATAGCTCTTTTCTGCAGAAACACAAGATATTTTAACCTAGTAGAATAGTTCGAGGCCCAGACAATATTACCATTATCAAAATAGGGACTGATTAGTGTATAATATAAATTCCTATGAATATGAACCGGGATAAGGTAAGATATTCTCGCTAGTATACCAAGGTTTCTGGAAATTTTGCAAGCAATAATATTAATAATGTTCAGTGCAAGTCAGACAGTCGTCAATACATACTCCAAGAAATTTAGTGGATCGGGTTTGGGATAGGGCAATTCCATCAATTGACAACTCGTCTGTAGATTCGGATATTCGTTTCTTTGTAGACTAAATTAACCTAAAGCAGGATTTTTTATATTGAGTGACAGGCAATTGGTCATAATCCACTCAACTAGAACATTTAATTCAGTATTAATTAATTCAATGAGTCTGCGTAAAGAATCATTTGAACAGAAAGCATTCATATCATCAATCTGTAACTGTTTGATTATTTATTTGATTTTTTTTTTTTTTTTTAATTTATTTTTATTAATTTACTGAGACATTTCTTCTCTCATGTACATGGCTGCGGTATATCAGCAATTGATTTCAATCAAACGAATATATATATATATATATATCATCAGCAAACAAAATAAGTTTAAGCACAGCAGAAGCATTGGGAAGATCATTAATATACAATAGAATCAGTAGCGGACCAAGGTTTGAACCTTGCGGTACACCAACTTTTATAGATTTTCGAGAAGGTTCCATTACACAGCACCTGTTGATACCTATGCTCCAAATAGCTTTCAAACCATAAATAAGGTATGCCCCTAATCCCATAATTTTCAAGTTTATCAAGTAGAATTTTATGGTCAACCGTGTCAATTGCCTTTGACCTTTGCTAGATCCAGGAATATACCAATAGAATATTTATTATTAGGATATGTTGTGCTCTTAAAACCATGACTGCTCCCAAAGTTTCTAAACTTGGCAATGGGGCTCCTCAATGAAAAAAGGTTGGTGACCACTGCTGTAGCCTAACTTCTGCTTTCACTTGCCAGACTATGATTTTTCGTTATAGATTTATATGCAGCGATCATAGACTGATGCCCTGTTGACACATGACTGCAGCGGCGCTATAAGAGTAATTGGATTAGATGAGGTCAAAAGCTGATTGTTTATGGTCGTTTACCTGTTTGCGTCGCTTCCAGTTCTTGCTCCAGTTTATCAACGTTTTCTTCTAATATCCTGATCATCGTTTTATACAAGTTCACTTCTTGCATGAGTTTGTCATTGTTGACTTGAAGTGTGTTGTGGGTTATTTTGTTGTCATCCAGCCTTTGTTTCAGTTCCTTTATGTGCGCGTCATTATTAGTTTTCTCCCTCCTAAATTCTTCCGTTAAAGCATCATTAGCTTGCTTGTTTATGCTAATTTTAAGCTGTTCATTTGCTGATCGCAAATCTTCTTTTTCCTTTTGGATTTGGTTTTCCTTTCTCAGGCGATCAATTTCGTTACTTTGTTCTGCTAATAGACTTTGTTTACTTTGTTTCTTTGGTTTTGAGTCACCTTCTTCTGAAAAGTAACGATAACATGTAGTTCACAATATAGTCATTGTTTCAGATTACTCCAGAGTAGCAGCCTTTGGTACGACGTGTATAGTTGGCTTACTCCATCATATCAATTTTTTTTATATATGTGAAGAGCTTAGTTTTGACAAGAATCGACTGTCTTGTTTGACAGCGCAGAGTAGATATCTTGAAGAGGCGCTATATAAATTCTCTAAATGAATGAATAATATTCTGACAAGCAGATTCAGGAATGTAGCAGCAAATTTACATCAAAGGTAGGTTATATCTCGTGTCCGTATGTTATTATTAATTGGCTTCGTATGTTTAGAGAGGAAATCGGATTCTGAGGCAAAAGTAAATTCTTTCATTTTTCAACTGCACCCTCTCTGACTTTAGATAAATCAAGCGTTTAGCTGCTTCAATGCAGTATTTGCCCAATTAGCATTGCGTATACTATAATATTATGCTTCGCGAATGAAAAGATCACACAGACTGCATATTAATTGTATTCATATTGGTAATTAATACGATGTTAAAAGCTAGACAAGAAGAGGGAGTCAGCCTACAACTGACATCACTCCCTTGAATGGCTGATAATAATAGGCATTCCAATCTTACCCCAATGTAAGATATTCTTAAGAATGCAAAGTCACCATACTAGATAAATACTTAGGTCTCTTGAATGAAATAAGCGTCAGGCATATAGATTGTCTTCAACAATAACTTTATCCTTCGCCAGCTTACAAGGATCATGTACCATAAGCTTACTTAATAATTGTGATAATTTATAGGACATTACTAATTTTACACAAGAATAGTGTAAGTTGCTGTGTCACAATACTCGTAAAAACAGCTTACCTTGTATTTCACCAATCAAGTTGCCACATGCCTCCTCTAAAAAGTCTTCGAGATCTGTTTTTCTGAAGCAGAAGTTAAAGGATTGAATTTCTCTATCAATCGTAGGTTGGCATTGTTGTTGCAACTCAATTGCCCTAACAGATAATGTCTGAAATGCGCAACATATGTCACTAGCTGATCCTTTATCCATTATCTTCTGACAGTAAGACTTGTAAGCTTCTACACAAGATAGATATGTATCAATATCATCCGTTGCCATTTGGATATCTTTCAGTTTGCTTTGCCTAATCGAAGATAGACCGTGTAAAAGAGAAGTTGCATGTTTATCTATCAACTGTTTCAGTTCATCTATTCTATTCGCTACATCACATTCTAATTTTTCCACCCTTTCCTGTATATCTTCCTTCACCTTCAAAAGTTTCACCTTCCTTGTTTCATATTTAGATCTGCACTCATTTAATACTTCTGCATTGCTTTCCATCTGTTTCCTAAAGCCATCCACAAATTTGTTAACATGAGAACCTTTATGGTTGCTATGGTCGTCAATGAAGCATATGGCACAAACAACTGTTTTGCAATCAGCACAGTATACATCCAGAACCTTTTGTTCATGAACCTCACAGACCACTGGAGCTAGCTCGGTGATCATATTTTGGTAACTTCTGTGCTCAGCTATTGACATCAGTTTGTGATTCTTTGTTGCTTTAAATTTTCTGTGTTCACTACAGCATTCTTCGCACAGTTTGTACTTGCAATCAACGCAATATGTATCAGCTGTTGGAGTTGCTTTACCTTCCTGTTCCTTACTTTCCTCAAAACAAACTGAGCATAAGTCTCTTGATACTGTAGATGAGACTGAAACCTTTGCCACTTGTATCAGTCTCTCAATGAAGAAATTTTTAGACAGTCCTTGAAATCCTTCTGTTGGAATTTTGAACATTCGTCTACAGATAGGACAAGGCATCTCATCCCCAGGTCTCTTGTCGGTTTTGAGCCCAGTCTCTTGAAGACATTTCATGCAGAATGTATGAATGCATGGTAATGCCTTCGGATCGATGTATATTTCGGTGCATATACAACATGTACTCATATCGTCGATGTCTTGCTTTTTAATATCACAGCTGTCTAAATGTTTCGCAGACATTTTTACTAAAATCGAAAACACTTTCGCTTTCACTATTGGTATTGTCCTATTTGGTTCTTTTATATCAAGTGTATAATTATGTAGTAGGTCTATATAGACCTACGAGCGAATAGATTTTTCGACTGGATAAACAAAAGGAACTCCCACAAATAATAGTCTACGTAAAAGGAGCGGTAGAGATGAAGATTCACTAAGTTGGTCCTAATGTCTCCAAATTTTATCCGGTGATACCTCACACCGAAAGTAGTCAAGCGCGCCTCTTACTATATAATTGCGGAAACGATATTTCTATCAAAACCAACAGTTGTTTACTTACACCCAACGACCTATTATACACAAATAGATATAGATTTCTTGACATACATCGGAAGTCGCGTTAAGGATGCGCCGCTTCACCATATTGAAATATTTTATAGCGCATTGCCGTCAAAGTATTTACAGCCCCTCGCCCCAATTCATTTGCACTTAGCTTAACTTCGTTAAACACTAGAAAGTAGTAGTTAAAAATAGGTATCAATTTTCCGGGGGGTGGTGGGGCAAGTGCCCCCTCTTGCTAGATATACATCATTACTTTGTAAAGATATATTGCGTATAAGCTCCTTTAAGTATATATAATGCGAAAGGCTAAATAATTATTTGCATTTTACAAAAGTGACACCCGATGCAAAGTGGATTACCTAGCCCTGCTGTATGTGTTGTGTAACGCTGCACTCTTGGCTCTTGAACTCACAATTTACTGCCTTGAAAAGCATCACAGAAGTAGCTTCTGTGCTACAGTATTTAAATTTTCTTAAATTATTTTGCATTGCACTTTTAAAAACCGGATTTTCATAAGTGAAGTTGTGAGTTATGCATCTAGCAATATTATACTAAGCTTATTCATAAAATTCATACTACAAATATAAGCAGAGTCTTTTCTTAATTAACTAAAGGCAAAAAGTTCCAACCATCAGTTTTGCCAAATTCCTTTTTATGAGCCCTTTTCAACACCTCCATATACAGCAGTTCTGCCTGCTTGTACTTTCCTTGCTTCGCGAAAGCAGAAGCCTAAAACAACAGAATCAACAGTAAACTTACCCGGCAGACAATCATCAAATATTCTGATCTATTTCTATTCTATTCTACTTCTTGATCACTTACTACAAAATATTTCTTTTATTAAGAAAGCAAAATCGTTTGTACAAGTTTTTGACTCTAAGCACGTCTAGCAAGGTTCATCTGTGATCTCTACAGCTTTCCTACAGTTTAGCCTATCTAACTGTTATTTTAAGCAATCTATGGTACAGCATTAACTCTTTTGTCTTTCACTTTTTCCCAGCCTTCATTTTAAAAAGATGCTATTTTGAGCAATCTGTGGTCACAACTTAATGCTAAATGATGCCAAGAGAGACAATTTATCCCTTTGTTTAAAAATGATTATAATCAGTCTAATTTAGCAATGAATGAGCGTACACGCACAAGTACATGTAGGCCTATGTATGTATGTATCTTTGCATGTTTGTATGGATGTATGTTTGTATGCATGTATGCATCTATGTATGTATGGGCACCCTGTCGTAAGCGGGCAGGACAAGTTAAAGCGCGCCGTCAAAATCATGCACCGCCAACTGCGCGCAAGACAATTGCTCACCGACGAAAAATTAATGCCAAATAGAATGAAGTTAGGTGAAGCAGCAAATAACTCTTTTTTTAGTTAATGTTTGTTGAGTGTTAGTTTACTAATGAATGTTTCTTATGTTTTCCGTCCATCAAATTGAAACGTAATGTGCGATTCGGCGCAGATAGTCAGCCGAGCAATGATACTTTGGGGCCGTCCATAAAGTACATCACGCTATTTTTGACCATTTTACCCCCCTCCCCTGTCACAAACTGTCACAAAACTCGGACCCCCCCTAAAGTACGTCACACTTTCAACATAGAAATAATAATACTTCCGAAAGCAAGGCTAATACATAAACAAGGCTTCACAACAGCATTATTACTAGCGCTCCTAGCGAGAGGAATCGTGAAAACACATTCAGGAGATATGCATTTCATGCTATTTTGACATAAAACTAATTAAAATGTTTCAGAAAATTTTTGAAAATTATTTTTAAAGCTATGAAATTCTACTAAAAAATAAAAAATAAATTATAAATGAAATAAAAATAAATAAATGTGTGACGTCACACATGGCCTGACCCCCTCCCCTCTGTCACAAACTGTCACACTTTCTTAAACCCCCCCCTCCTGGAGCGTGACGTACTTTATGGACGGCCTTTTTGCCGGATGCTAGAACTAAAGCTAGCAGGCGTCGATTAAGTCTGACGTACATTGATTTCGACGCCTCAAGATGTCTAAATCCTGTTCGATAACTCTCGATCATGATCTCAACGCGATCCTGCTCCTTGCGAAAATAGTGAACTATTATGTCTAAATATAGGCTAACAAAGATTTTCCATAATAGCGACCATTGAAGGTATCACATTAGGTTAGACAATCAGATAGCGAACTGATAAAAAAGATTTTTAAATGTGTCCATTAAATAAGTAACGTTTCGCATTAAATTAGCAATCTGATAAGATAATTATGTAGCCTATCTTCCTGAGTGTGAAAACGAAATATTTTATGA
Source organism: Aporrectodea caliginosa (assembly GCA_020284085.1). Taxonomy (NCBI): domain Eukaryota; kingdom Metazoa; phylum Annelida; class Clitellata; order Crassiclitellata; family Lumbricidae; genus Aporrectodea; species Aporrectodea caliginosa. The sequence goes on from JACEVL010000469.1 coordinate 904,307, forward strand.
GAATGGCCTCCTTCTAGACTGTTTTGTTTTTCAACATATTAACGTGGGGGTGGTGATCGTGATGACTGAGAAACAAACAAAAATGGTGCGGACAGTGGAAATGAAGAGTGATTCTCGTTAACGATAACGGTAACGGTATTAAGACCTTAGCCTGAATGCAGTCATTGTTTGTGTAAAAACAATTGTAAGGATATACATATGGGCGCCCGCAGATATTTTTGCAGGAGGGGCAAAACACAATGGTGACGGTAAATGTTTCAGTAAGAGCTTGAAAAATGCAAAACAGAAAATTAAGAACATGGGTACTTTTCAAAGAGGTTCTTAGATGTGAAATTTAAAACAATATCAATACTAATTTTAATTGGATATTGTTTTAAATTGGATATTGTTTTAAATTCATGCTTCAGTGCGAAGAAATTTGTTAAACACTAGAAAGTAGTAGTTAAAAATAGGTATCAATTTTCCGGGGTTGTGGGGGGCAAGTGCCCCCTCTTGCTAGATATACATCATTACTTTGTAAAGATATATTGCGTATAAGCTCCTTTATAATTATAATTATATAATGCGAAAAGCTAAATAATTATTTGCATATTACAAAAGTGACACCCGATGCAAAGTGGATTACCTAGCCCTGCTCTATGTATTGTCTAACGCTGCACTCTTGGCTCTTGCACTCACAATTTACTGCCTTGAAAAGCATAATAGAAGTAGCTTCTGTGCTACAGTATTTAAATTTTCTTAAATTATTTTGCATTGCACTTTTAAAAACAGGATTTTGATAAGTGAAGTTGTGAGTTATGCATCTAGCAATATTATACTAAGCTTATTCATAAAATTCATATTACAAATATAAGCAGAGTCTTTTCTTAATTAGCTAAAGGCAAAAAAGTCCCAACCATCAGTTTTGCCAAATTCCTTTTTATGAGCCCCTTTCAACACCTCCATATACAGCAGTTCTGCCTGCTTGTACTTTCCTTGCTTCGCGAAAACAGAAGCCTAAAACAACAGAGTCAACAGTAAACTTACCCGGCAGACAATCATCAAATATTCTGATCTATTTCTATTCTATTCTACTTCTTGATCACTTACTACAAAATATTTCTTTTATTAAGAAAGCAAAATCGTTTGTACAAGTTTTTGACTCTAAGCACGTCTAGCAAGGTTCATCTGTGATCTCTACAGCTTTCCTACAGTTTAGCCTATCTAACTGTTATTTTAAGCAATCTATGGTACAGCATTAACTCTTTTGTCTTTCACTTTTTCCCAGCCTTCATTTTAAAAAGATGCTATTTTGAGCAATCTGTGGTCACAACTTAATGCTAAATGATGCCAAGAGAGACAATTTATCCCTTTGTTTAAAAATGATTATAATCAGTCTAATTTAGCAATGAATGAGCGTACACGCACAAGTACATGTAGGCCTATGTATGTATGTATCTTTGCATGTTTGTATGGATGTATGTTTGTATGCATGTATGCATCTATGTATGTATGGGCACCCTGTCGTAAGCGGGCAGGACAAGTTAAAGCGCGCCGTCAAAATCATGCACCGCCAACTGCGCGCAAGACAATTGCTCACCGACGAAAAATTAATGCCAAATAGAATGAAGTTAGGTGAAGCAGCAAATAACTCTTTTTTTAGTTAATGTTTGTTGAGTGTTAGTTTACTAATGAATGTTTCTTATGTTTTCCGTCCATCAAATTGAAACGTAATGTGCGATTCGGCGCAGATAGTCAGCCGAGCAATGATACTTTGGGGCCGTCCATAAAGTACATCACGCTATTTTTGACCATTTTACCCCCCCCCCCCCTGTCACAAACTGTCACAAAACTCGGACCCCCCCCCCCTAAAGTACGTCACACTTTCAACATAGAAATAATAATACTTCCGAAAGCAAGGCTAATACATAAACAAGGCTTCACAACAGCATTATTACTAGCGCTCCTAGCGAGAGGAATCGTGAAAACACATTCAGGAGATATGCATTTCATGCTATTTTGACATAAAACTAATTAAAATGTTTCAGAAAATTTTTGAAAATTATTTTTAAAGCTATGAAATTCTACTAAAAAAAAAAAAATAAATTATAAATGAAATAAAAATAAATAAATGTGTGACGTCACACATGGCCTGACCCCCTCCCCTCTGTCACAAACTGTCACACTTTCTTAAACCCCCTCCCTCCTGGAGCGTGACGTACTTTATGGACGGCCTTTTTGCCGGATGCTAGAACTAAAGCTAGCAGGCGTCGATTAAGTCTGACGTACATTGATTTCGACGCCTCAAGATGTCTAAATCCTGTTCGATAACTCTCGATCATGATCTCAACGCGATCCTGCTCCTTGCGAAAATAGTGAACTATTATGTCTAAATATAGGCTAATAGAAATTGACAGTGTATTAGAATTTTGTCAAACATTTCAATTTAGTCCAAAAATGTGTTAAAAACCAGTTATTTATTTATGTATGTTTTCCCAGAGGTTTACTGTAATTAAAAATTACTTATTTGTATTGTATTGTATTGTATTGTATCTATCAATTTATATAGCGCTTCTCGAAGTGCACACCAATCAGAGGCGCTCCCAGTGCAGAGACCCATAGAAAAGAAGGAGGTCTTGAGACAACGAAAAGAGGCACTTGGCCCACCGGTGAATTAACAGGAACGTGTCAAAGGATGAACCTTGTTCCACAGTGCAGGGCCAATGAAGGTAAAGGCGCGCGTTTTAGCCATATTTATCCGCTATTTTTACTTACTTACTCATTTGTCAATACGACGTCATAATCGTCATTTGCCACAACGAGTTAAAAACTTGAAAACGGCTAAAAAGTTATTTACAAAATATTAACTGAATTAAACTTTCCTCTACTGTACATGTAGAACACGTGTCTGACATTAAATAGAACGCTTGGTGTCTTATTTCATAACTTGTGTTGAGATAATTATTATGCCTGACATAATTTATGGCGAAACAACAACACATAATGGTTAATTGCGACAAATTTCTTTTAATTTGGCCAACATTGTACACTGTACAGCCTATAATTAATTATAGTCTATGCTGCCTACACGCTTTCGAAGGCGCGCATTTGACGGGCATATTTTGCAGCGTGCAATTATTGATGGCGCGCTTTTGTATTGCGCGTTAACGACGGGACACCGTATGTAACTATGTATTCTAGTGCATGTAGAGCCTTTTAAGTGACTCACAAAAGCACTGACTGCACTAGCCAAACTGATGTCAAAGTCATCAAGAAAACACACTGTTTTGTTCAAGTATAGTCAAGTATTTTTTATTGCAACCCATTTTGACACAATAATATACTAATGAGGAAAACACATTGGTTACAAAGGGAAGCCCATAAGGGATCGTAATCCCGCTAGGAGCGACACCCTAAGTACAAAAATTACCAAAACAATCGAAAGATGGAATTGAATAACCTAAATGATGTTAAAGTCAATACGGAAAAACATTTTATTACTGACAGATAAATGCCTCGAAGTTATTAAAGTGTCACCTCTGACAGCCAAACATAGTCCAAGCCACATAATTTATTCTCATCCAAAGTTGCTTGTAAATAACACGTTTAGAGTTCTTGGACCTCATAGCCTCAAAGACGAGCAATGAGACTCACAATAAAAGAAACCTCAATGCTAGACAGTCTCTCGCAGATGGCAGAGGATGCTGCATCCCGGCATCCCTCAGTCACCAGGTAAGCCACTGGTCTAGTCTAATCAAATGACTACTATTATAACACTGTTATCATATTATGCCCAAGGCATAAGTTGATGTTGTTTCCAGTTAATTCTAGTAAGGAATCACAATGGCCAAAAACCTCTCCACATTAAAATGGTCAGTATAAATCGAAGAAGTACAGTAACTCTCTTGGGCTACCAAACTGGAGATTGACACTGTACTACTAGTAACCTCAACCTCTGAGATCCTGGCTCGCAAGTGGATAAGGTTGTCAGGATTGCTCACATTAGAAGTCTGAGCAAATAAAAATTATCAGGCAAAATCCTCATGTGACCAACCACTTCATCAAAACTGACACGTATCTCTTCCTTGCTTATTATTCTAGGTAGCCTGTACTGCATCAATTTGTAATCTACCAACAAGGTAGAGAGAAATTTAAAAGAAAGTTCAATGACTTAAAATTCTGCCATGTGCCAAGATAGGCACCAGAATCACCTATGGTAATCTGACAGCTCAAGCTTGAGCTCAGTACTTTCTGACAATAAATTCTGCATCTATACAAACCTTCTGTGCCTAAATAACATTGATTCTGTTTTGATAAGAACTACAGAACTCACAGGGCTACATTCCAGAACGTCATAGCTTAGCGTCGATCGCCAATAAGCTCTTTGAATTTCATCTCATCATGATTCGTCGCTATTATCTGTTTTAGCTTTGGTGTCTCAATGCCAATATCTTAGGATAATTTGTGTTTCAGCTCATCACTGCTTGTTTCCCGTCTCAGTTGAGTAACTACAGTTATATTAATTATATATTTTATAAATATAGGGAGAGGATAGAATAATGGAAAACACTCCTGCCTGAAGTTTTCGATTCCCGTGAGTTTAGCTCATGCCTTCATTCCCTACGTGGCAGCAAAAGTACATTAAGCTTGCACCTTGCATGGTTGCAACTTTGTTGATTTATGTGCCCGTAATTTGTGTTCTTGTGAATTGTTTAATCGAATAACATGGCGCGTACAGCGCAGTGCGTTTGTTAGGCGCTTCACTAAAGAATAAATATTATTATTATTATTTTGCATACTGACTTCAGTTTTGTGCTTGAATGGAATCAATTAAATGAATTAAACCACTTTAGATAAGCTGTTAAAACAAAGCGAACTAACCAGGTTATTCTTAGTTTTATCAACACGTGAATCTTCATGGCCAAGTTTAGTCTCATAGATGTCCAGTGCTCGCTGATAGTACAGCTCAGCCTAAACAATGTCGGATTATGAAATGAATAATTTCACAAACAGTAGGCCTACACGTTGCAGAAAATGTTCAGAATCAACTGTGAAAATATTTGCAAAACTTTTAACCTGAATATCTGCCTAGTGCCCACATTGTGAGTGCTATCAAACATTTTCATTTAGGTCACAAATATTGCTTGCTCAAACATTATAATTAATGCGCTTGTTCATAAAAATATCACTTAATACTACATCAAATATTTAGTGTAATAGATCCTCAAAAAGGAGCTGACCGTGGTTAAGATGATGAAATTCTGAAGAAGCCTTGTTATAGATGTAACAAAAATACAGCTAAATTGTCTTAAATTGGAAGAAGGCACAAACGACTGGTGAAATGTACAAATCAGAAATATAATAACATTATCTGATAAGCCCTACTCACCGTTATAAAAAAATATAAAAAAACAGCTGCTAACTAAAGAAGCACAGTTACTTACAGCTTTGTAAAGTAAACTTCTTGGTGAGTTTATTGAAGTGTCTAGTTTATCCCAGAATCTTTAACTTTGTTCTATGTAGCTCTTTGCTGGTAGAGGTGACAGATTGCAAATAGCCTTTCATGCTTGCATTCAGAGTTCAAAATCTGGTGCACAATGCAAAATGGAAAGTTGTTGTCAAGTCACCTGTAAATGAAGGTTGTTGGATACTTGCTGCCAATGTTTGCACTTCAGTACAATTTTTCCCTCAGCCCCATGACCACGACTCTAAAGACTAATGTTGTTAAAAATGTGTAAATAATAAGTGATAAACATACATTATTTTCGAATTAAGATCATTAGATAACCAAAAGCTGGTCACAGGTTTGCATCCGAACACTGCTGAGAAACTTATTACTCAGTGTTAACTGAACTTACATCTTCATAGTTTTCTTGCTTCTGACACATCAATGCCAGGTTGTTTAGCGGCAGAGCAACATCTAGATGATCTTGTCCAAGTACCTTAAATAAAAAAGAAAAGCAGAAAGTAAAGCAAAAATGCCCAGAATAACAACAGAAGAAAAATTGCATTTCAATGACTGTCAGTCAGCGGAGCTCAGTACCTGGAAAAACTCACTCACTTACTCACTCACTCACTCATTCATTCACTCAATGAAGCTGCTAATTCAATAAACATGCACTTAACCAGAACCATATCCATAACCTTGAATTTTTTCCTATCAAACAAACTAACTGAAATACAACCAATGAGTAGAATAAATGATATCAGACAGCAACCGGTAAAGAAAACCCTTAAAGGACCAAGGTCCCGCTTAGCAGGGTCACCCTTTCTATGAGTGGTATGCAGTAGCTAGTTTGTTTCAGTTACACGTGAGCTCAAAATAACTTACCCAATTAACTAATTTATCGGTGCACACACATCTATCAATTGACTGGGCTATCAAATAGTCGCGCAATCTTTGTTTAGTAGCCGAACATCGTATTTCACCAGGGATTCTGTTCCACGTCTTAGGTCCAGCACAATCGATATGCAAACTTGCGGGTTTTAGGACTGATACGGGAATAAAATAGTCCTATGGTCAATAGAGGAGCGTAATGATTTCAGATATTGCTGTGAAATAATTATTGAAAGTAGATGGCAGTTTATTGTTATAATTTTGGAAAGTAGATGGCAGTTGATTATTTGCACATCTGTACATGAATTCATTAGTTATTTCACCTTGGATTCTGTTCCACGTCTTAGGTCCAGCACAATCGATATGCAAACTTGCGGGTTTTAGGACTGATACGGGAATAAAATAGTCCTATGGTCAATAGAGGAGCGTAATGATTTCAGATATTGCTGTGAAATAATTATTGAAAGTAGATGGCAGTTTATTGTTATAATTTTTTTAAGTAGATGGCAGTTGATTATTTGCACATCTGTACATGAATTCATTAGTCTGAAGAGATGTTATCTGCTCAATCTTTTGAATTTTTGCAGGTATTGCACACACAAATAATTTCAGTAATTTAATGCCAGTGTTTAATAAGAAGTAAAAAGCATATCTTGTATTATAATTATTGTCAGCGACAGAAAGTGGGGCTGTGCATTTGCTTAGTGAGCCAGAACTGAACATCATTTTGCCCCAATAACCATGGGATCGCAAACTTTTCAACGAAAATGTGCAAAACCGGTGTCACTGAATAATGTTCAGAAATGGTCAAACAACTTAACAAATGATCAGCTTTCTACTCCATGTTACACACCTTTTCACGTATGACGAGCATCCTCCTGCAAAGTGGTTCTGCTTCCTTGTATTTACCTTGTTTGTCATATATAACTACAAGGTCGTTGAGAGTGGTAGCAACCTAAATAGAAACTCACAGTTAACGAACAGCAACGACCCAAAAATGACACCAGCTTGATATAACTGCACATTTTCTTAAATCACCTGGGTGCCATAAAGCCAATGATTATAAGCATCGGTTGGCAGGCCTAGTGTACGCTAGCAGTTACGTAAGTAAGCCATTTAATTTATGCACGTATTATGCGTGTCTAAGCATTTGTATAGCACCATTATAAGCTTCTCAAAGGTGTTGATACTGGTAAAATAATGACAATGTACAAGGCAGAGCACTTGATTCTCCACTCATTTGTGAATGGCAGGTGTTTTAATAATAGTCCGAATTGCGATGACAAGTACAAAGTTAAGTATCCACGCACTCTGCTCTCTGCTCGGCCGTCAGAGGCCTCCTTGTTGTGCCTCGTACGCGTGGTGCAACTGCTCAATCCAGAAGCTTTCTTATGTCGGCATGAATTGCGCCTTGAGCTCCTCAACCTTTCTCTTCCTCTGTTTCGGAAACGCCTGAAGCCCATCTTATTTGTTAGAGACAGCACTGACCTGAGTGGGGAGCACCTCTGAATCTCTGATTAGCGCTATACAAATGTTAAATTACAATTACAATAAAGTGATTGAACTGTGCGACTTTTTATACTCACCGCTGGGTGATCGGATCCTAAACACTTCTCCCGGATGCAGAGAGCATCTTTTAAGAGATCGGCCGCCTCCTTGTTTTTACCCAGATCTCTAAAAAATACATTGAATGGCGCGTCATTAATAAATCTCAAACAGAAACAGCGAAGAACAGCACACTGTCTTAAACACGTCCATGAATATGAATAGCAGAAGTGAAACAACAAATAAAATGAGAAACAGGATACACAAATCCCTCTGTATTCAAACCTTATCTAATCTACAGGAAATGAACTGTACTGTCTTTCTATACAGACACTACTGTATTCAGTGATGTGGTCTTGAGACCGTGGTATTGGTCTCGAGACGGTCTCTAGGCCGAAAAAATGCGGTCTTGGCCTATAATGTGCCGGTCTTGGTCTTTAACGGTGCGTCATTGTTCTTGGCCTTGATCTTAAAGGTGTGGTCTTGGTCTTGGTCTTGATCTTAAAAGTGCGTCCTTGGTCTTGTTCTTGATCTTAAAGGTGCGTCCTTGTTCTTGGCCTTGATCTTAAAGGTGTGGTCTTGGTCTTGGTCTTGATCTTAAAGGTGTGGTCTTGGTCTTGGCGTCTGGTATGGGGTTTCTAAAAATCAAAGATGTCAGAAAAATGTTCCCCAACATATTATTGCGTGATACTAAATAAAAAAAAGTAACCAGTACAAAGTTTAACATGATGAAATAATATTTTGGACACAAAGCAATCAATATTTGTTATAGGTATATCGTCAAGTGAAACTGTAAAATACTAAACAGTAAACACACTAAACAGTAAACATGCATGAAAAATGTAAACTGCGGTGTGATGGTTGAGTAGCAGCGTAAAGTACATAAAATAGTCACTCAGTACAATCATTAAAATACTGTAGCTGCAGAGTAGCAACGTAGCATCTACTGAACGCAATGAACGGCGAACGCTATGCAAATAATTATGCCCTGTAACTCATGTTGCCAATTTCTCTGGAATTTCTGATAGCTCCTCCATTTGTTGGCACACGGAACTTACTTCCAGTGCCATTAACTACTTGCATCTGTTTTTGTTCCTCGTTGCTTGTTAAAGAGGCATTGAATTTTTGAATGAAGACAACTGCAGTTCTGTGAGATCTTTCACAACCTTCGCTCAGGTGGCAACCATCAGTTCTTTCGATATGATTCTTGGAATAGCCATTGACTGGAGTCAATTTGCAAAAATTCTTCAGTGAGGATCTTTAAAAAGATGTGTACATGACTTAGTCATGTACATGTAGTAACTTTGCTTCTGTATTGAGCAATAGTGGAATCCGTTTTTGAGGTTCATCAGAACCCACAGTATCTTTTAGAGCCATGACCAGTAATCTCTTCTCTTCCACCGAGACATAATCGTTGAAGTATCCCAATCCTACCACCAGATCAGACAGACCTGTATCATAATTAATTGGCGACCAAATGCTGCGGTGGCAGCTTCGGCGACCTCCATGTCAAGGTATGCGGCAGAGTACATAGCAAGGAGGACCGATCATTTCTTGGAGCAACTGCAGATGATGGTTCAGTATCAGGGACAACATGACTTTCGTGATCCGAAGGACCCTAGCTGCAATGCTGCATACTGTTTGCGGAATTGCCACAAAATCATGGAGTTAATTACTCTGGCCAATGGCCATCCAGCGGGCACGATGGATATCCGAAATGGTTTCCACTGTGAGACGTTCAACCAAAGAAAACAATCGACAGCTCCAGCAGTTCAGGGTAGTCATCTGGCGCTTGGAATGTTTCCAGCTGAGCTACTTCAAACTCTATGACACTGTTTTTCCTTGGAGCAATAATGGATGCCATACTTTTCATCCTCAAGGACTGTGGAATATGTAGATTGATATGTTCTATGCTAGCAATCTTTGAAATGGCCAAACAGTTCTATTTCAAGAGACTTTGAGACAAAATTGATTCAAATCAGCTTCTCCAGCACGATCTCCTGGATGTGGTTACGGCATGCTAATTGTTGAAGTTCTAGATCATGCTGGACCTGTTCTGACGAAGCCATTGCAGAAAAATTTAAGCAGTCTTCCTATCACATGCATTGGTCCGATCTAGTACTGCAGCCACTTCACGATTAATCACATTCACTGTGCCTATCACTCTCGGTTTGAAGTTCACGGATCTTCCTCAGGATCAGGTGACTAGGTAAAACTGCTGATGTCGGACCTACTCCGGCTATGATTCAATTCCGAGCTATCTACCGCTGTGCCACCAGAAACAAAATTGCTCTAACTTGATCAATTTTTGTTAGGGAGCACTACTAAACTAATCAACCGGTTTATCTCGAAACAATTACTGATTCGTCAAATTTTCCAATGCATAACTTAGGGTTAATTGGCTAAAAGCGAAAAAATGCTCATTTACAGAACTTCAAATGGATTGTGCAAGCCCTAAATATTGTCCAATCTTCAAAATATTTTGGCTTTAGAGTCTCAATGTAAGCCATCACCAAATGGTTGGCTGGAGGGTTAGAAAAAAACTTTACATGAAAATTCTCCATTAGGGATACCTGGTCTCGTTGCTAAATGCTGTTGTCGATATTTGCCGGTTATTGGAAGCGATGGTCATTCAGGGACTTCTCAGTTAGCTTCAAATTCATGCGAACATCCGCCACGGACAAAGCGAGAGAGTTGCTCGTTTTCAGAAGCGATCAGGAAACGTTGAGGCACGGTTAACCTTGAGTTCTGGTGCTTCAGTGACTAGCTACATTGAAGCAGTTTCTTAAGGCATAATCAGAAGTTTGGCAAGCGTTGCAGGTCAGAGATTTGGTGGAGTAGGTTTTCCCTTACTGGAAAAGTGTTTTGTATCCCAGCAACAGCTGGACCTGTTAAGGGAGTGTTTAGCTGCAATGGACTTTTCATGAGACCTCACAGGGCAAGACTTCGGGTAAAACCTTGTGTGATTTAGTACTTATAAAATGTAATAAACATCTGATTTGAATGATGCGATTATATAACACCTCAAATGAGATCTGCATTTTTATCTCAAGACTTATGGTGTGGACAACGTGGCCTTGGTCTCGGTCTTGGTCTTGGAAAATTTGGTCTTGGTTTCGGTCTTGGTCTTGGAGTTTTTGGTCCTGTGCACAACTCTGACAGTATTACGGCATAAGTCAACCGCTCTTTCTGTTTAGCATGTTCGTATCAAAGAATATTTCACAATTTCAAGCTTTCAATTTAGAGTAAATTAAAAGGAGCAAAGAAATTTTAAGTCCTTAACTCTGTAAGTTTCTGCCGATTCTGGAAAAGCCAATTTTTCAATTAAAATCTCAATTACAACATTTTAATTTCTAACTAGGCCTATATTAAATACGTAGGAAGAAACAGGACAGATGCAATCTGCTGACCTGTACACCTGAGCTAAGGTGCTCAACATAATAGCGACATCTGGGTGGTCATGTCCGTTAATCTTTTCCAGGTGATCAAGCGCCTTCTTGCAGATTGAGACCGCCTCCTCATGGCGACACTGTGACGCAGTCTTTAAGACAAGATTGCGAAGAGCCGGTATATCGTTGCTTCTTCCGAAAATCTGACCCATCGTCCAAGCTGAGAGAAAGCTATGCATCAACACAAATTTCACTCAGAAAATCAGTCCACAATGTAACTTAACTCCTGTTGTGAGACCCTGATTTAGAAAACAAAAGTTCGTCACAAGTATACAGTTTCGAAAGGGTTTGGAAAATAGGAAAACACTGTTCGAATGCATAAAGGTTCGCTTTCTTAGATTTCGCAATTATTCTTGGTTAGTTCGATTTCGCCCGTTTGCTCTTCGTTTCAATTAACAGGCTCTTTATTTACATTCGCCCTTTTGCTCATGGGTCTTCTAAGCATGCGCCCTTTTCCTAGTCGCTCTTTTAAACATGCACCCTTTTTCTCGCCCTTTTAAAGATGCGCCCGTTTGATTTCGCCCTTTTGATTCTTTACAATCTTCAAACCCTCTTTCTCCATCCATGGCCGCTTCTCTGTTCCCGACTAACGCTCAAGGTCCATCCGCTGTTTCCCCACCAGTTGATGCCTTGATGAGCCTTGGTGAAGACGAACATCGTGATCATAGTTCAACATCTCGTTTGACATGTACACTGAAGTTGTAGTAGTCATAGTTCGCTCGACAGTTCTTAAATTTTCAGACGGATTTTGTCTCTTAAGATATGTTTTGAAATGTATTCTATAGTCTTGGCCAGGATCTAATGGTTTTGGACGGAATTTGTACGTCTCTGTCACTGTCGTCGAGCCCAGCCGCAATTATCGGAGGCGTAGGCCTACAATACATGTAATCAATTGTGCCAAAAATTGGCTTAATTCAGGCGCTAAATATATAATCAACAAACTTTACCACTGTCTAGCTCATTTTTATTTATTTATTTACTTTACCAAGAAAGTAAGACAAAGGCAAAAAATTAAAGTTAGAAACGATATTTGCTATTCATTTTTGTTCGCTTACCTGTAGATCAGCTGTATATCTGGGCTAGAGTTTAAATTTCCAGATCTGCAGAAGTCGGTCTTAGCGCAGCAATAGGCTACATCGAAATTGACTTGGTTTACAGGTATTATAGTCTTTAATATTTGCAACTAATTTCTAGTGTTTGCTCTTACATGCTAGACAACTCAACTATGAATTTAATATACATGTTCACGTTTTGTGCATCGATGAAATTGACTTCTTAGGAAAGTTGATTAGATAAGAGAAGTATATGCCAGCTCTTCAATGTTTGATAACGAGCACCTACTTGCTCTATAGTACGGTATAGTATAGGCCTACTATAATTTATAGCCTACAAGATTTGCACTTGTGTTTAATTCTTCATCGTAGAGCTTGTGCCGGTGTCACGAAATAGAGTATCCCCGTAAAAAATTATATCCCCTTGGCGAAATGAAGTATCCGGCCAGATGAATCTGAACGACAGGAACTGTCCTCGTCGTACGAAAGTATCCCCATGGGTCGTACGAAATCGTCCCCCATTCAAAACGTATCGCCCTGAAACTTAATTATAAATTGCGCAATTTAAGTCAGTTTAGAACTGTCAGTCGCGGTAATGGGTAAAGACATATGCTACTTGTTGATAAGCTGATTACATTCTGACAACTACCTAAGATTGAGGCTAAAATATGTGGTTTGCTAGAAATGTGTTTTTGTGTTTCTGTTTTTGCTGATAAGAAGCTGGATACATTGTTCAACTACCTAAGATTGATGCTAATATAATGTGGTTTGCTAAAAATGTGACACTACTGTTACATTGTCAGTTTGTTTATGAACGGGTCGAGGTCGGCTACCACAGACTGCTGCCTGTGTTCTTAATATCTACATAATGTCAAATTGTAAAACTGCAACTGTTATTGTTTATTGTTTAACCAATCGCCATCCAATACTGTAACTGATAATTAGGGGGCCCTACTTAGTGGGACCAAGGTCCCTTCTGGTCCCCCTGTTGTAACCACTCGAAATACTTCTATGTAATAACACTTGTGTAATACTTGTTTGGCTACAATAAAATGATGGTTATGGTTATGATGGTTACTTATTGTTGGCATGTGTGGGCAAAGAATCCATTGAAGCCAATGAGCCTCTCATTACTCTCCCTCTCTCTACTGTAGGCTATACTCTAGACTCTTAGGCAAGTTGTGACATTGTCTAAAAGTCAGCCGATTCGCAGATTTTGAGTAATGTGCGTCGTCTTCAATGCAATTAAGACAAGTGTTATGAGAAGGGTCTAAGATGTAAATTTGGGTGACTTGGTGGCTTGCGTTTGATATCTGTCGTTTCGTATATATAGGTGCTAGGGTGCATCATATGCCCCAAAATATTTCAAAAGCGTTGGTCCCTATTTCATTTCTTTTCCTATTACTGAAAAGGCATGTTTACCAAAATTTGGCAATATTCTGACATACACTAGGTATCCCACCCAACAACTGAAGTTTTTCAGGAGCGAACCATTACGAGAATGTCATGCATCACACAAGTTGCACTAGGGGTGTCCAGAAATATGATACATCGCAGAAAACACCCATACTCAAGTTTTTCCCATTACTCCATTCATTAGTTGTCTATAAATATTTTTTCAGAATTTTAAAATGTTATCCTGAGGTGGCTCAAAGCCCCCAAACATACCCTACTTAAATACCCAGGACTGAAGGCTTGGGACTAGGAACTTGGGTTCACTGTGAATTTACTCTTTTTATCACACAAAATTAATAACGATTTGAACGAACTTTTTGGAACTTGTTTGATTTGACAATAGTTACATTTGGGAAAAATGTAGACACCCATATCAAGGTCATTCAAGGTCATTTCAAGGTCAGAATAAACGAAATCTAGCAAAAACGAGAAAAATGGCCAAATCTCGGCTAATAATCGTTGAAATCGGCTGTTTTTTTCTCCTTTTTTTCTCGTCTTGATAAGACCTACTTCCTGCAAGAAACAAGGCTACTAAATTCAAGGCCATCCAAGGTTATTTTAAGGTCAAAATGGTCAATTTGAGATAAAAATCAGAGAAAAATGGCCATAACTCAGCCAGATATTGCTCTATTTGGGTGATTCTTTTACCTGTTTGCTCGTACTGATAAGGGCCACATTCCAGAGGACATAGTACTGAAAGGCTAACTTAATCCAAGGTCATTTCAAGGTCAAAAAGTAAAATCAAGAAAAAATGACCATAACTCCGAGTCACCAAAATGAAACAACAGTTGGTTGAGCTACAGCCATTTCCCTTGATTTTAACCTTTTGACCTTGAAATGACCTTGGATTATGTTAGCCTCTTAGTACCGTATCTCCTCGAATGTAGTCCTTATCCGCCCGAGCAACCGGATTGTTTCAATAAAGAATATTATTGTTACTTATTGTTGGCATATGTGGGCAAGGAATCCATTGAAGCCAATGAGCCTCTCATTACTTTCCCTCTGTCTACTGTAGACTATACTCTAGACTCTTAGGCAAGTTGTGAAATTGTCTAAAAGTTAGCCGATTCGCAGACTTGCGTAATGTACATCGTCTTCAATGCAATTAGGACATAGTGTTCTGAAAAGGGTCTAAGATGCAAATTTGGGTGACTTGGTGGCTTGCGTTTGATATGTGTCGTTGTATATAGGTGCACCAGTAGAGCCATTGAAGCCATTTGAGGCAACGAGCCAAACTCAAGGGATCCTGTGTTCTGTGTGGTGTTGTATCGCGCAAATAGAAATTAGTCGTCTTGCTGCCCCAAAAAATCCCTCTCGTGAGAAGGGAAAGAAAGCCACTCCCCCGTGTGGTTATTCTTCCTAATGTAACCGGTCTGATTTGCTCTGAACATTAACTTCTCATTAGGCCTACCTATTAAAGATCACCATAACTTTATTTCATGTATTCTTTATAAGCACGTCTGCTTACATATTTGATCATTGCTCTGTGACTGTCTCTAGAATGTCCTGAACAAAATTGCCTGTGTCAGCTTAATTTCCACAAATAAAAGAATACGATTGATTGATTGCTTAGAACACCTAAAACACTGGCTTTACCCATTTCTGGTCTTTGTTTTTCGATTAGACCATCGATTTTTAAATTACATGCATTTCTAAAAAATAAAGCCTTATACCTGTGAACGTTTGTCCCCAGGAGGACGATTTCACACGATGGGGGGACAGAAATGGTTTATCCCCCGGATACGTTCTACCGGTATATACCATCCGGGAGGAAAAATTTATTCTTACCCCAGATAGCTTTAGGACGGATAGAATATCACGGGACACCGGAAGTCAGTTTAGCTCTCAGAGAGAACCTTCAGTCGTTTATGCACGAATTCGAAGCTCAATGACTTAAGGGCATTATTTATAATGGACACTCAACTATGGTGTCACTACTCAACTATGATGTCACTACTGAATATTCAAGACTATAATTATCTCGGCTGCCATGGACAACAACGATATTCACTAGGGGTCTTTATTGACATTAATATAGCAATCGATACTATAGATCATAAAATAGCACCTGCAAAGCTTGCAAATACAGGCATACGTGGTAATGTAATAGACTGGTTTCAAAGCTATCTAAGTAATAGATACCAACAGGTCCTGTGCAACAACTCATTGTCCAAGTTACAATTAATTAAATATGGTGTTCTCCAAGGATCGATTCTTGACCTTCTCCTCTTCATGTTATTTATTAATGACCTGCCAAATGCTTCCTCACTTCTGCACTTACTGCACTTTGAGGATGACAAAAATATTTTTGCCTCACACAAATCTATAGACAAATTGTTCCAAATAACGAAACAAGAACTCGAAAAAGCAGCTGACTAGTTTAGAATAAATAAATTATCTCATAATATTAAAAGACAAACTATGTTATATTTTGCTCTCATCGTAAAAAGGTAATAGGCCTACTACCTAAAGATACTATCACATTAAAAAATATTCCAATACCACAGGCCACTGTTAAATTTCTCGGAGTCTATGTGGATCAATTCCTACCATGGAACGACCACATTGAGAATATATCGTCAAAAATTGCAAAAGGCATTGGCATCCTTACCATCCTATCCAGAGTCGCTTAGAAGCCTACTTACTGCCTACTCTTATACGAATAAGCCTACAGTATTCAATTATCCATCCATGTTTTGCTTATTGTAATATGATATGGGCTTCTAACTACTCATCAAGATTAAAAAGATTAAATATCCTCCAAAACAGAGCTCTCCGCAATATTGTCAACCAAGATCAGAACGTTTCTACCCAACTTTCTACGGACTTAGCATTTCAAGACACAAACATCTTAAAACTTGAGCAAATAACCATTCAACAAACTAATGAATTTATGCATAAATATACATATAATCAACTGCCTTCATCATTTAACAATTAATTCAAAACCACGTCTGAATCTAATCCTTATGCTGCACGTTCTTCGGCCAACTATAGACCCATATTATACTCCCGCACTAAAACCCGTAGATAGGCTACTCAAAATTAAAAGTGCTGGCCCTAAAATCTGAAATAGTATCCCCAACGACATACGGTACCTAACAAATTTGCACCTATTCAAACGTAGATTGCGTGCCTATTTGTTCTAATAATTTTATGTGTGCTAGTTAACTAGTTAAGACTTGTTAAGGATTAAAATAACAGTAGTATTAAACAATTATTCAGTCTGCCACTGGAGTACAACAATGATTCAAGGGTGACCCAACTAGTAGAGGACTTGTTCCAGTAGTATTAAAACAATTATTCAGTCTGCCACTGGAGTACAACAATGATTCTTAGAAATTTGTTCCCTTTAGAGTTCTCTATCCCCGTTGTTTCCCAACTGTCATACTGTACCTATCATACTGTACCTATCATACTGTACCTATGATGCTTGTATTCTCTGTTTCTGTTGGAAAACAGATAAAATTTATGGTTATGGTTATATATATATAATATATAAGACTTATATAATATATATATACTTCAGACTTGAATTAAGCCCTCTCAGAGGAGGGATCATTGGGAGCTTAATTAATGACTTGGTCAAGAGTCAATCATCTCAGTCTTGATACGGAAGAATGCGGCCATGAGTAACAGTTTTGACTCCACGACAACCGCGGTCAACAAAACAGTACGCCTTCTAACTCAAATCTTAAATATAAATAAACAGAAAAGGATCTTTAGGGGTTTCCGCAGCAGCTCCTTTAGGTAAACTAAGGCTGTTTAAATTGCGACTTTAGGTACACACTTTGTTATCTTTGGAAACTTTGTTGTCTCGAGTCTATACGTACGCAATCCGGTGTTCAGGAAATGCTATTCTCAGTATAATTGTTACATGCAGGTCTTGTAAAGGTTATGGTGGATGGCATTGCATGTAACAGGCACAGTGGCACCTGCGGGTGGAATCTTTAGGGACGAGCGCTTAGACAGTGGGTGGCGCGAATCCACCCATCCTTCGGTTGGAATCGTAGAATGGATGAGTGTGTCGACAGTCGGTAGCCCGAATCTACCCATCCTTGCCTTATGTGCCATGAAAGTGGTCGATAGTCTAAATCTGTAGTTCAGTCTCATGTCTGGCCGTAGATCGTGTGCTGTTTTTAAAAACAATACTGGACTTTGACAAGACTTGCTTGCTGTTCACGTAGTGGGTGGGAAACCCCAGGACTCAAGCTGCGACCCAGTATCATGTTACAATGTCTTCTAATCTTAACGATCGCTCTGAAGTTGCACTCAAGTTGCAATACACTCAACTCGCTGTAATCATATTGTCTGTTGTTCAGTTGCGCCTCAAGGTTTTAGGTTCAGTCTTTGGGTCTATACTTTTCAATCTTGTAAACCTGCATGTCAAATTGCACATATACAAAGGACAACGTAGTCTAGTTGAGTCGTGATGATAAACGACAATACGTCGCAGTCTCTGCCACACATCCATAATCTAAAACTCCTACTCTGCTTGTTCTCTCTTGGCCCTTGATTTTTCTTCAAATCAAACCAGATAAGTCAGAGGCAATTTGTTTTGACAACCCACCCGCGAATCAATCTTTCTCTTCAAATTCGCCTTTTGACCTTGCAGAAGCCAAAAAGCCTGTTTAGCCTATCAGACAAAATTAAAACTCTTGATGTCACCAATGATCGCTCGCTTATGATTTGAGTAGTACAGTGTCTTCTATTTGCAGGTCTTTTTCTACCAC
Organism: Aporrectodea caliginosa; assembly: GCA_020284085.1. NCBI lineage: Eukaryota > Metazoa > Annelida > Clitellata > Crassiclitellata > Lumbricidae > Aporrectodea > Aporrectodea caliginosa. The sequence continues at coordinate 922,857 of JACEVL010000469.1, forward strand.
ATCTGGGTAGTTTTGCCCATCAAGCATTCTCTGACTGATGATTCATAGTTGCTTTACAAATGTCAGTTAGTTATCGATTAAACTATGCGAATGCGGTACTATAGTTACCGTAATCGTAATCTGGAGATTTCTATAGCGCCGAAAAGCGAAGTCACTTCCCGGGAACCAGCTTATTCAAAGGCGCTTAGTCAAAACTTAATCGATAGGCAGAGGAGTGAAATCAGTTCCAAGTCAAGATCCAACGGGCTCAGACAGGCAGGCCGACAGCTAAGGTCTTTCGTAAAAAAATTGCTTAAGCGGTAAAATCTAGCAGCATAGAGTTGTGCAATGTTAGGGCGATGATGGAGAGGAAGTCTCAGTGGTAGGTTTCAGTATTTTCTCGCGAGTTACGTCTTTCGTTATCCTCGTGGCGCATGGATCAATAACTCAGAACATAGTGTTAACTGTAATCATTGCATCAAACTTCATTTTTATTGCTTCAACGCGTGCATGAGAGAGCGAGAGCGGTGACTAGTCCAGTCAATTGAGCATCTTGCTTATTGATAAGCCTGTACTAAAATGAATTCTAACATCGTCTTTGTTGCAGAAAAAGAGCTCACGAGAGATACTTAGGATATGCTAAGATCAGTTCAGAAACGTGCTCACTTAGATGCGTATATGCAGTTGCTTCACCTATGCCCCCTAGCCAACTCAGCTAGGATGAGTACACTGACTGTACACCATGTGTGGGAAGATCAGACGGCGAGGGACAGGACTGGCCACCCGACCTCATGTCGAGGCTAAGAAAGTGAAGTCGTTAACGCTTCCTACTCGTGGCTGCCTCAAGGCTAGGGACGGCTCTTCTTCTTCTTATGGTCTCCTGTACGAAGATAATTTATGCCAACACTGAAAGGCCATCATGTATAACTCGTGCTGGTATATACGTTTATATTTGAGTTCATAGTGCACGCACAGTTACTGTAGTGTTTAAAGGTTCACTAAGTATGGAAATTTGACGCTAGCTAATCGGTTTAGGCTTGTCCTAATTACCGTCTTAAATTGAGATAAACCTGACTCGATGTTACATGTATGCATCAAAACACTTGAAATTGGCCTGCGTCGTCTGAGCATTGTTCAGAGTAAACGGATCTTTGTGCCGTAGCAGTATGACCTCAATTGTTGTTGAGTAGCAATTAATATGAGCTATCAAGTGATGTGAATATTATTTCAAGGATCTATTTAAGGTCAGTTCGCAGTTGTAGTAGTTCTGTCCCTTCTGTGACAGTGTAGAGCTTAACAACAACATCTTATGACCAGATGGAATGTGCGCGATGATAACAGTAGGCTATACTGTAGGCCTATTATTATGAATGACGTTTTTAATTGAAGAACTGGTGTCTGTATCTGTAAAAACTGTAGCACTGTACACCCTATTTGTTAGAGCATTTATATTAGTACCCGGAGTCTTTCACTAAGGAATTACCGAGTGACTTAATGAGTAAGCGAATAGCGACTGATTTAACAACTTAGTCGACTAAGTCACATCCTTATCAACTGACTAAGTCGCTTAGACTTGTCGACTGACTTACCGACTTGCTATCGACTTATTAGGTAGCCTAATCAGGTATGTCTGGTAGTTACCTAATGATGCATTGCATTTTGTCAACTACAATGCTGACAGACCAATGACGGGGAAATGCTGTGAATTTATAAAAGGAATGAAACACACGACTAAGTCCGAGGCCGCACTGCAGCAGTCCTCATTCAGCTTGCAGTTCATTTCGTATTTATTAATCCAGTGGTGTCCAACCTTTTCCAGAGCAAGGCATCCTCACTAAAATCATTCAGTGAACGGCACCTGGCCTCAATTTGTTTTTCTTCCAGTTCTTTATCTTATTGACGAGCAACGTTCTTCAATTGCATTCAACCACCGTTTTACGATTATTTCTACACTACTTTACGTTTTAGCCCTTAACTGCCTAAGAAGGGTCCTCTGGGACCCACGGTCCGGTTTTGGTAATTTTTAACCTACTTCCAAAAGTGCAAAATTCTGCTGTTTTAGTATTCCTTGCTGACAAACATTGAAATTTATTTCTTGAAAATAATACATGTTTTGCAGTATATGTAAAGAAACATCAATCAGTCAATCGTTTATTGTAGCGGTTTGACATTTATACAGCACGTGCAGTGAAAGCTATCCAAAAAGAGGCAACAAAGGGGTTCCCAAAAGGGATCGAGATCCCGTTAGTTAGGGGCCCTTCATGCGGTACATTTCTACAAAAACGCACAGAAAACCAAAGGGGCCACTTTCCTTGTTGTGTGACAGTAATAGCAGGTACATCAGTAATGGGCTACTAGTGGGGGGCCCAGACACTCAGTCATTTCAAGTTGATGTAAAAGTTTCGTTTTCACTACCAATTTGAAGGTAATGGTCTGTAGATCAATATTCGTCCGAGGGGAAAGCATGCAGATAAAAAATGAAGCGTGGGGGGCTCGAAAACCCCCTCTGGCCTATGGGAAATATGTGTATTTTTTCCAGTCATTTCAAATATATGCAAAAGTTTCTTTTTCAGTACCAATTTGAAGGTAATGGTCTATAGACCAATATTGGTCCGAGGGGAAAGCATTCAGATAAAAAAGAAGCGTGGGGGCTCGAAAAACCCCTCCAACCTATGCAAAATATGTGTATTTTGCTTCAGTCATTTCCAGTAGATGCATAACTTTCGTTTTTCAGTACCAATTTGAAGGTAATGGTCTCTAGATCAATATTGGTCCGAGTGGAAAGCATTCAGATTAAAAATGAAGCGTGGGGTTCGAAACCCCACCTCCGTCCTTTGCGAAATATGTGGATTTTACTCCAGTCATTTCAAATAGATGCAAAAGTTTCTTTTTCAGTACCAATTTGAAGGTAATGGTCTATAGATCAATACAGGTCCGAGGGGAAAGCATTCAGATAAAAAATAAAGCGTGGGGGTGGGGTGGCTCACAGATACATGGTAAAAAACCAAGTGCATGCTAGAAACCAAGGCACCCTCTCAGTTTGTTAGACCTATCAATAGTATTATTTAGACAAAATTTCAGCTTCCAATTCCAACGGGAAGACGGTGCTCACTGTGTCACTTTGCCTGATACCGATAAAAAGACACTAATTGTGGAAATGAATGCGTCGATCATACATTCCCGTACGAATGTATTTTATTTAACGACAAATCAAATATTACTGTAATTTGACAACACATGATGATAGTAGAACAGTTAGTCAGCTTGTACTGTAAAATTTGAATAGGTTTGAAGAATTGGAAATGCCTAAAAATTTTGAAAAACACATCGTTCTGACCATGAACGTCGATTGTTCCGGTTTTATGACTTCAATACCAGCTACACTGAGCTACAGTCTTAGAGTCTAGAAACTGCCAGCACTGCGTCAACAACAGACTTCTTTGTTGTTGTGAGGCAAATTCATTCATTCATTCATTCATCCATCCATTCAGAGGACCCTTATATAGCGCCCCTCCAAGATAACCTAATCAGAGGCGCTCCCAGCCCCTACGGCAATAGAGTAGGCTACAGTTTTCAAATTCTTGTAAAGGTGTATGCAGAGTCTCCAGCTAGAAGAACACGCCGATCTAAAGGAAGATTATTCCAGATGGTCGGCCCAACCACTGAGAAGGCACGAAGTTGCATCTTTGAAGTGCGCGCAATGGGAACAGCAAGTTCGCCACGAGATGCAGAACGAAGATTTCTGCGGGTAGCTAAACCTGAGGTAGGGCGACAGAACTCACGCAAGTAGGCTGGGGCGCTCCCTAATTGGCACCGCCAGACCCAGACCGAAATCCTAAATTGAATGCGCTGAGAAACAGGAAGCCAGTGGAGTACGTCACGCATATAATGCGAGATATGGTCAAATTTAGAAAAACCACAAACAAGCCTAGCAGCTGCACGAAGCACACGCTCAACCTGAGCAATGCGCCCCAATGGGAGGCCAGCATAGATGGTACTGCAGTAGTCAATCCTACTACAAACAAAAGCATGAACAACAGAAAGTGCAGCATTTTGTGAAAGTGAACGGGAAATTACCCGCAATTGCCACAACTGAAAAAAGCAAGCACGGCATAAACGATTTAGGTGTTCAGAGATAGCATAAATAAAGATAGCAGAAAGATAGCAGAAATAGCATTCCTATTTGCCACGACCACTTGATGATGAGTCGGTTGAATTCCTTGAACAACTTCACACACCTCTGAGCCGGGTCGTTCACCACTCTCAACTGCTGAATTCTCTCTCTGCCTTGTTTGTAATCCTCATTCTCAATCCACTTCTCTTGTGGAAGTGTAAGAAAGAAATCACTAATCTTCAGGTGTGACAGCAGTGTCAGTTTTCACTGGGTTGCAAAATCACCCAGGCAAGCCCCCTCCTTCAGTACCGCAGCATCACCTCTCACCTTCCTTTCACCAGGCTTTGCAGTTACTCTGTGAACAATATTCACCTTATCTGTTACTGGAAGTTGGTCTGAGAACAGTGCCAGACCTACAGCCTCATCTGAAAGGTACCACAAGTGGTTTCTAGGGCCTTCCTGGCAGCAACGCTGATCTCGGAGTAAACTGAATCATATTTTCCTAGATTAATCGAAAGTGACAGATCTTGTCCTGGAGCTTCAGCAGCAAGTGAAGCCTTTGTCCATGCTTTTGTGTAAAGAAGGGCAACAAAGCTGCACAAATCGATGAATCTGAGTTTCTTTCTTCTTCGTTAGTTTGAATATACCACGTTGATCACGAAAGAGGTAGATTTTGATGGCATACAGTAACTTGGCATCCAACTTGCATGTTGAATTGGCCTAGGGGCTCTACAGTGAATTATTGAAGGCTAACTTCCAAGACAACCATTTTTAGCTCAATGAGTTCTTGGTAGTCATCTCTGATCCCTGAATCTGACTTTCTTTCAGTAAACTTCTTGAGAAAACTAAGTGCTGTTTCATGATAGGGCTCAGTGCTGGATATGATATTCAGTCCTGCATCACACTTTGCCAAGCAGCTTTATATGTCTGGAAGATTGGAATATGTGGTGAATTAGATGGATCAGCACAAAGTGAATACTGTGGCTAAAATCATCACATGGTGACGGCTGGCCAGCCACAGGAGCTTTCGGCCTATCTTATCTTCCGGCAGAACGCACACTCCATTGAAGAGCTCAGTGTTGACAGATATCAAAGCTCAAGGTTTGAACCTTGTCCGTGAGTTTCCACAACTCCAGACGATTATGAATGGCCATGGATTCATTGTATCCTGTCCCACAGGCTAATTTGGGCACACCGAAGAATTAAAGTGTTAAATATGAGCGCTTAAATTTGATTGGCAAATGGTAAATTTGAAAATTCACTTCTGAAAAAATGTCTGCCAAAACACAGAAAGTAGACACCATGACCTTCAACAAGAACTTTACACTTTGTTCAAAATACCAGTAGGTAAGTAAAACAAGAACTTTACACTTTGTTCAAAATACCAGTAGGTAAGTAAATAAGTAAGTATAACACAACAGAAACTATTTGAAACTCATCTCCATACCAACTGTTAAGTTATTGACCAAGTTATACGACATCAAGATTTACCGCTAATGCTACTATGTGGTAATATTTCTATGTCATTGAGCACCATCTTCCAGCTGGAATAAGATGCTGAAATTTTATCTCAATAATACTATTGACAGGTCTAACAAACTGAGAGGGTGCCCTGGTTTCCAGCTTGAACTTGGTTTTTGTGAACCAGCGTGGGGGTTCGAAATCCCCGGCCTATGCTAAATATGTAAACTGTTGTAACTTTTGATTGGATGGTCCGATTTCAACATATTTGGTATGTATGGATTCAGAATCATGAGTTGCAAGTGATATTAACATGCATATTGGACATAAAAGCGTGTATTGCATATAAAAGCGTGGGGGTTTTAAATCCCTTTTCCGGCCTATGCGAAACATGCGTATTTTGCTACAGTCATTTCCAGTAGATGCATAAGTTTCTTTTTTTCAGTACCAATTTGAAGCTAATGTTCTCTAGATCAATATTGGTCCGAGGGAAAGCATTCAGATTAAAAACTAAGCGTGGGGGTTCGAAAACCCCCTCCGTCCTTCTGCGAAATATGTGGATTTTACTCCAGAGTATTTCAAATAGATGCAAAAGTTTCTTTTTCACTACCAATTTGAAGGTAATGGGCTATAGATCAATACTGGTACGAGGGGAAAGCATTCAGATAAAAAAAATTAAGCGTGGGGATTCGAAAGCCCCCGGCCTATGCTAAATATGTAAACTGTTGTAACTTTTGATTGGATGGTCCGATCTGAACATATGTGGTATGTATGGATTCAGAATCATGAGTTGCAAGTGATATTAACATGTATATTGCACATAGAAGCTGTGATGGTGCCAGTGTTGGCGCATATCCACAAAACTAAAGAAAGTTTCATAAGAAAGTTGCTAATAAACCGGCTATAATAAATTGAACGTACATATACCGGGGTAGTTAAGTATTGCATATTGTTCTTGTCCAGCTACTTCGCACATGTACACTTGCAAAGACGTGTGCATTTCAATTTTGCCTTCATGCACTTGCAGAGAGAGCAGGTACTTATGCAAGTGCACTTCACATCCAGGTGGAATACATCCCTGACGAGGGGCAGCGAGGTCCATATGGGAAGCAGCTTGCCTTCCTCTTCCTTCCACCCATGATTAGTGGGGTTGTTCAAAGGCATCATGGACCCATATGTATGAGCTGTAACACAGTTGTCCATAAGCTCGCTTGGAAATTTGGAATACACTTCTTTTGAAATGTTGATCCAAAGCATCGGTTGTTGGGGGAATTCTCTCCACGTCCCTAGTCTTCTGTGAGAACACCTTCATTCGGACGAGGTCAACGTCAATGTCATCGTTGGAGTCATTGGAGTACAGTCTACAGACGAATTTCGCTGCCACTTCTTTCAGCCTTGGCGATGTTTGAAATGGAGTGTCGACAACAGTTGCAAATTCCTCCATGAGGGATGGCACTTCGTGCAATAACTTGCAGCAGTATCGCTTAACCTTCAACTTGAACGATCTTGATCCTGTAAATGTCTGATCCTGCAAATGCGTGAAAGAGGGCCATTGCTTTGCACGTTGTCGTTCCAAGGTTTGAGGCGATAGTGTTCAGGGAGATCATTCTAGTTGTCTTTCCCGCTTTGAAGGAGATCCAGATTTCTGCAGCAGGATTCAGAGCCTTGATATGATGGAAATTACTCAACAGAATTACGACAACATCAGTATCTCCGGTATGAACCATCCCAAGTGACCATGTTTGAAGTGCGTGTAAGAGATGTATAAGGACACGAGTGTCTGATTCTTCATGGTTGCATTGCTCCATTGGTGGACTGTTTCCTACATGATGGACTTCATCACCTGCAGTGAAGTACACATCCTTTTCATACCTGAAAGTTGATGCACGAAGTACCATCCCTCATGGATGAATTTGCAACTGTCGTCGACACTCCATTTCAAACATTGCCAAGGCTTATGAACAACTGTGTTACAGCTCATACATATGGGTCCATGATGCCTTTGAACCATCCCACTAATCATGGGTGGAAGGAAGAGGAAGGCAAGCTGCTTCCCATATGGACCTGCTGCCCCTCGTCAGGTATGTATTCCACCTGGATGTGAAGTGCACTTGCACAAGTACCTGCTCTCTCTGCAAGTGCATGAAGGCCAAAGTGAAATGCACACGTCTTTGCAAGTGTACAATCAAAAGTTACAACAGTTTACATATTTAGCATAGGCCGGGGGATTTCGGAACCCCACGCTTAATTTTTTTTATCTGAATGCTTTCCCCTCGGACCTGTATTAATCTTTAGACCATTACCTTCAAATTGGTACTGAAAAAGAAACTTTCGCATCTATTTGAAATGACTGGAGTAAAATCCACATATTTCGCAAAGGACGGAGGTGGGGTTTCGAACCCTCACGCTTCATTTTTTAATCTGAATGCTTTCCAGTCGGACCAATATTGATCTAGAGACCATTACCTTCAAATTGGTACTGAAAAACGAAAGTTATGCATCTACTGGAAATGACTGGAGCAAAATACACATATTTTGCTTAGGTTGGAGGGGTTTTTCGAGCCCCCATGCTTCTTTTTTATCTGAATGCTTTCCCTCGGACCATTATTGGTCTATAGACCATTACCTTCAAATTGGTACTGAAAAAGAAACTTTTGCATATATTTGAAATGACTGGAAAAATACACATATTTCCCATAGGCCAGAGGGGTTTTTCGAGCCCCACGCTTCATTTTTTTTATCTGCATGCTTTCCCCTCGGACGAATATTGATCTACAGACCATTACCTTCAAATTGGTAGTGAAAACGAAACTTTTACATCAACTTGAAATGACTGAAGAAAAATGCACAGGCACGTTCCTCCACTATATAGTCAAGAACCTAGGTACGTGACAGTACATATATACATATATACAACGTCCTGATCTGTTATCTGGCAGCGATCGGCGAAAAACAAAAAAAACCGCTTTTAGGCTAAAGGGAATAAGATACCAATTAGCGGACACGACTGAAAGCATATTGCCAAGAGAGAACTCTATGCGTTAAATTTTTGAATTTGTTTGTCGCCATTTATCAGTATTGTTATGCATAAGGGGACACTTATTCTTTTATACTGATAAAATTATATGGCGATAGGGGCGTCTGAAAATCTACACGAAGTAGCCTACGAACAAAACATTTATTTTATTTCTCGTTTTATCCTTTTTTGGATTTTGCCAGAATTTGCCGCCCCTTGAAAGATGCCGCTCTAGGCAGCCGCCTAATATCGCCTATACCTAAAGCCGGTGTCACGAAATAGAGTATCCCCATTAGAATGTTATCCCCTTAGCGAAATGATAAGTATCCGGCCGGATGAATCTGAACGTGAGGGACTATCCCCCTCGTGCAAAAGTATCCCCCATGAGTCGTACGAAATCATCCCCCATTCAAAAAGTATCCCTCTGCAACTTAATTACAAATTGTGCTATTTAAGTCAATTTAGAACCATAGTTGGTAAAAACGGTTAAAACTTAAAACTGAATCATTAACGAAAAACGTAGTCTTTTCAACAACAACAATAAAAAAGGGGGAAACGGGACAAAAGAAACTAGAAAATAATTTCACTCTGTTACATCTTGTACTGCATTTTGAAAGTAAAAACTGTATTTAAACAATTTAATTTTAATCGGCAAACAACCCAACAAAGTAACATTAATCTACAACAATTATTTTATTTTTATATGTTTTTTAATAAGAAATTGAGAAATTAAAAATATTGAAATCTTTCCTAATTTAATTTGTAAACATAAGTCCACATAGGCTAGTCCATGCTGACTAACATAAACTAGCATAATTATTAAAAACTAAACATTTTGAGTATAGAGTGTTACAGTAGACTAGCTTACTTTATTAAAACTGGAAGGCCTACTTACAATTTTTACTTATATAAAACTTCATATGGAGTAATATAAGTCAGTTTAGAAATTTAAATAACTTTTATAAATTTTATTTCTGGTACTGTGCTATTTATTTCTCAAATGATGACATTAAATAGTGACGTAATTTATCTGAATCCTTGAAAGAACGGAGACAACGTAAGGCATTTCAGACAAAGTGCAATTAAGACACAGTGTCATGAAAAGAGACTAAGGTGCTAATTAGGTTAATTGGTAGCGCGCGCTTCATATCGGTCGTTTCGTAGGCTATCTATGGGTACACCAGCAAAGTCATTGAAGCCATTTGAGGCAACGAACCCACTTCAGGGGCTCTTGTGTTCTGTGTGCTCTTGTAATCTCACGTTAATTAAGCAATGCCTCAAAGTTAATCCATTCGTATAATTAGTTGCGTGAAGTTCTGATGCGATGGAAGTGTCTAAAAGAAGGAAGACAAATATCAGCAGTCACAAACGACAGTGTACGGATAAGGGAATAAGGTGCTAATTAGGTGCCTTAGTAGCTCGCGCCTTGATATCGGTCGTTTCGTATCTATAGGTACACCAGCAAAACCATTGAAGCCATTTGAGGCAACGAACCCACTTCAGGGGCTCTTGTGTTCTGTGTGCTCTTGTAATCTCACGTTAATTAAGCAATACCTCAGAATAAGTCCATTCGCATAATTACTTGCGTGAAGGTCTTGATGCGATGGAAGTGTACAAAAGGAGAAAAACAAATATCAACAGTCATTTGTCGTCCTTCTTTTAAACGACACGAACTTCTCTGTCCAGACCAGAAGAAAATTTTCAGGATGATAGAAATGATTCACTTTGCCCCCATCGTTACGTCACTGCTCGGGACCTCTGGAAGCAATGCCCTCACGCCACTGGAAGAGTGGCTCAGGTATTGTATAATTGTAGACCTATCTATCAATTTATATAGTGCCTCTCGCAGTGCACACCGATCAGTGGCGCTCAAGTGGGAATGGTCCGCAGTGCAATGCCATAGTCGTGTCACTGAGTGAAAAGATTTATACGCAAAAGGGAAACAAGCTGACTTGAACAACTTTTGCACAAACGTGTCAAAGCAGCAAACATTAAGAATGAATTTAAAAAGCATCATTAACTAATGAAATGTGGTATTGTATTGTATTTTCGTTTATTAACCCTCGGGCTACCAAGGGGGGGGTGGTTGCCACCCCCCCCTAGGTTTTTTTCATTTCAAACTTTTTCCGTATGGAATAAAAATTTGACCTTTTAGGTAGCTGTAGGGGGGGTTCATTTACACACGTTTTGAGGTAAAATGTGAGATGATATCTCACACCGTTCAAAAGTTATAGCCAATATACCCGAGGGGGGGGTGGATACCACCCCCCTAGATTTTTGACTATATCTTATCCGTCATTTAATATTAAGAGACATAAATTTTACCATTCTATAGAGGGAATGTGGGGCTACATTTCTATGGTCACTGAGTTGACCTGAGACAACCGGAAGTGCTCAAAATAAATAATAATACGCGTAATATGTGTGAAAAATGGCTGAATGGAAGGACTCCCCCCTTAGTTTTTTGTCTGTAGCATATTCATTTGTCTTCCTGGAAGCGAAACAAAGATACCATTCTTTAGAGGGAATGTAGGGCTTCATTTGCATACCTACATCTTTGTCTTTTGAATACCGGAAGTGATCAAAATAAATAATAATACGCGTAATCTGTGTGAAAATGGCTGAATACAGCATTACAACGTAAACCGATATATATGTGTAGATATATATGTATGGATGTACACATGTGGTATATAAACATGTGTAGGGATGATTTTGTGTATCTTTTGTACATAGATTAGTTTCAAAACACACATAATCTTATATTTGTTTATCCAAAAAGTACAAAATGTACGCAATAATATAAAATATTGCTAATTAATGGGTTCCATTGTTAAAAGTGATGTAATTTCGAGGTGCATTCACATAATGTACAACTAAATATACCATTCTGTGCAGAAATGAATGCTGAATCCAATGCTATATTACAAGTTATGATATGTGAAACCAAACACGAAATTCAGGGGGTGGTAACCACCCCCTTTTGGTAGTCCGTGTTACAAAAAAAGCTTGGTAGCCCTAGGGTTAATCAACTCTAGCTGTCATAACGCAGCTAGTTGTGTACTGCTTGTTGTCAGTTCTATAATAATCAATAGGCCTACGTCAAAAATTATTCGCCCTCATAGAGCCGTTAAGCAGTTGAACTGAATTTATGATCTGAAAGAGCGCATTCACTTTAATGGAAAAGTGGTTCAAAGTGAACATTTAGAAATGGACTTTTGAACTTGAAGGTTCACTTAGAGTCACTTGCTTTAAATATTTCTGGCTTTGGATTTTTATTAAAATATATATTCATAAATTATACGCATTAAAAAAATAATACCTTATACCTGTTCATTTTTATCCCCCGTGGGATAATTTCACACGATGGGAGATAGAAATGGTTTATCCCCCCGGATACTCTATACCGGTATAGTCCATCCGGGGGGATAAATTCATTCATCCCTCCGGATAGTCCTAGGACGGATACTCTATTTCGTGATACCGGCTCTGTAATTATGGAGCACCGTAGGTAAGAGAATGAAGTCAGAGCAGGATCTACAGTTTCTACACTGGATGTGGTGCTGGAGCGATTGGGTTCCATGCAGTTCGACGTACAATTGCAGATCTATAGGAACCGATAGCATACGGAGGTCTTGGAACGACACACTGAGGTCATGACGCCCTTAGAGCGCCTCGAAGCATCGTCAACTTCGAAGTCTGCTGTTGAACGAGGTTTAACCCAAGTTGTAGTGTAAATGTGGCTGCTGCTTACTCGAAATCCGCGCCTTACCACTCGACCATTGACCTGGTACGCTTCTGGTTGAAGGACCAGAGGAACCGGAAGCACGAGTAGAGCCTGGTGTATTGAGGCGAAGTTAATGCCCCGTATATAAGCTAAACCCGATTATCGTGAGCTTGACCGTAGATGTAAATGACTAGGCAGGACTTGAACCGGAGGCGTCCTCACCTGTGGGTTTACAGCAGCATGCACGAACCGATCTTAGCCGCGGAGGGGATGGTGACGACATCTGCCGAGCGGAGAGCGGGAGTAACACGAGTAAGACATTTTAGGGCAATCTGAATGTAGTGTGCTATCTTCAGAAAACAGAAAATATAAGAGATGAAATTTACCATAGCATCAATCTCTATGGTTGTCAAACACAATCAGCTTCTAATGTTTATTCATAAATTAAACGAGTCAGTGCTTTATATGGCGCCCTTTCAGATATCTATGCCTACTGGTTTTCAAGCACAGTTGTAAAAAACGGTAAAAACAAAATAAAAAACTGAAGAAACGTACGTCGTTTTTGAAAATAATAAAAAAAACGGAAAAAACCAGAATGAAACGGAAAAGAAAATAATTTGACTTTGTTACATATTTTACTGCATTTTAAAATTAAAAACCTTGTTTACACAATTTAGTTTTAATCAGCAAATAACATAACTTTATCAGTAAACACCAAGTAACATTAATCTACAACAACTATTTTCTTTTTCCTAAGTTTGATTTAGTAAGAAATTGAGAAATTAAAAATATTGAAATCTTTTCAAGTTTAAATTGCATAGCCTATGTCCGTTCTGACATAGACAATTAAAAACTAAACTTTGTAAGTAGGCTATAGAGTGTAGGCCTACTTAATTAAAATTGTACTTACAATTTGTACTTATATGAGAACTTAATATGAAGTAATATGATAATATCAGTCAGTTTATAGGTCAATCGAAGATTACTGTGTATAGAGACAACATTTTCGCATTTTGGATAACCTATAAATTCAAATAACTGTTATAAATTTTATTTCCTGTACAGCGCTATTTATTGCTCAACTCATGACACTAAATAGTGATGTAAATTAGATGAATCCTTGAAATGATGGAAACAACGTAAGGGATATCAGACAAGAATAAAATTAAACAAATAGTAACAGACAGTCAATAAATAAATAAAGTTATATAAAAATATGAAAAAACGGAAATAACGTGACAAGAAATAAAAAACGAAAAAACGACGTTTTTTACAACTATGTTTTCAAGTGTCGATGGAAGATATGTGCAGCTTCTCTGACAGACATTGTGCAGGTCAAGGACGACGATAGGACAAAACGTTTGTCGAAGTGCGTGTTCAAGAACAATAAATTCACATCGGATCGCCGAGCGAAGAATAGCCTACTGCGGCCAGTTTTCACAACTAAATAGCCACTGCAGACACACATCAAAATCTGAAATAGATGCGCTGTAAAGGACGCAGCACACAAATAAAATCACGCACAACGAACATCATGCACATACATCTATACCGTACTCTATAGCCTACATATTCAAATTTATAAAGCCGTCAACAATATGTTTTGTGAAGAAAAATGAAACGGTTAACTTATGAGACGTGGACGTTTGTAAATACGTACGTCTTAGATTCAACCGCATGAGGTCGCCAGAGCAACATCAGTTGCACGTCTCCTGTACGCTGCACCGGCATGGTGGGGTTACGCCTCGGGTGAGGACAGGGAAACACTCGAGCGTATGCTGCGCCGGATGCGGAGACTGGGGTTTATTCCAATGAATTCGCTAACCTTTGAAGAGATGGCGACCATGGCGGATGGCGGATTGCTGCGGGTAGTAATCCAGAACGAGTTCCACGTTCTACGTGGCCTGTTCCCTCCTGTGGCCGAGAGACGCTACAACCTTCGGCCCAGACGGCACCCGTTTGAGCTGCCCCTCAAAGACAATAAAAACTTCATACCTAGAGTCCTCTATGCTTGTGTTCAATGACTATGTCCATTGCTCATTTGAACATTAAGGTCAACTACGTAACGAGTAAAACAAACACCTATTATTTTCTATAAACTCTTTGACATTGTAACTGATTGCGGTGTGCCAATTAGAGTTGTCTTTCTCAATAAACGAATATAATTAATTATCTAGATGACGCGTTTGCTCGCAATTTCTTCCTTTAGGGTGAAGTCCATCAAGCAAATAAAATGGAAATAATGTGTCCTATTTCATGGCATACTATGAACTGTTGCCCTACTACGAATTTCCTAATAAAGTTAAAATCGTATGCTTATTCAGACAGCATATAAACTGCATGATTAGCGAAATTTCTGTGTTTTGTTTTATCTTCGATGTTTTGTGGCTATGGAGAATCACTTTCTATCACTGTGTGCTGGAAATTTATCGGATCCGCACACCCTCACCTGTGGTGTTGATCAAGATCATGTTCTCGGTCCTCTGCTGTTCATTCTTTACACCTCCCCACTCATTTTCCATCCTTTGTCGGTCATGACCTCTATGCTTCATAATATTCCTCCCCTCATTCCGTTCCTGACGCACTATACGTAACACCATCAAATTATCAGCCTGTATGACCACCAACCTGCTATGCCTAAACCCTTCAAAAACAGAATTCATCATTGCTGGCCTCCGCCCTACGTGAACATGCAACTAATAAAGTTTTTCTTAAGATCTTTACTTCTCACGCGCTTTACTCTTCTCTATTCCGTAATCTTGGTATCATCTTAGATAAAAATCTTACCTTAGCCGACCACGTCCCCAACTATCTTTCACCTGCTATATGCATATTCGCGACCTTCGTCGAATGCACCCAGTACTTAATTACAATACAGCCTGCGCAACCGCCACCTCAGTTGTCCATTACAAATTCGCCTACTGTAACTCCTTTTTCTACAACTATTACTACTCCTTTACAAATAAAGCGCCTACAAACAGTCCAGAACGCTCTGGCCCGAGCAGTCATCAAAATCCCAAACACCACCAAATAACCGCAGTTCTCACTCAAATAACTTCATTGGCTAAAAGTCTCTATTAAGCGCATCCATTACACAATTGTATCTCTCACCTGCAAAGCTCTTCAGACCTCTAATCTCTCCCACATTCGCCGGCTATTCACCATTCAACTGCTAAAGTCTACTCGCATATCTTTATGCCTTTCTCTATCACTGCATCCACTCTTGTCCTTTCTCAAATTCTGCAAGCCCTTCATGATCTACGCTTCACCAGTTCTTTGCAAAGAACTTCCAAGACACCTCCGCCAGTTCGCCCATCCTCGCTCGTCTGTCAATATCACCTCCACTCTGCTTGCTGCTCTAGTAGAACCTTCCACTCGCGACTGAAAACCGAACCTTCACACTAGCCTACCTTGATTCTACGTATGCGCTACCTCGCGATCAACATCATCAGCGACTTAAACCGTAGCACCATGCTCTCTCATTTGCTTGACCTCCCCGGATTCTGACCGGGCAGACTAAACAATATGGCTATAATAGCGCCCTTGATTCGATATAGCGCCGGTGGAAATTAGGCCATCGGACATGGCTTTTGTGTCGTACTTAAATAACGAAGGTTTAAATTATATTGCATTACTAAAATATACATGAAAACCTTCATCCCTCCACCCACTAAACTTACAACCGTCTCAACTGATCTTCGTGTGCTATATATTCTGTTTGATTTCTTGGATCAACAGGAGTGGTTATGCGTTTGAAGGTTATTTTTAGATGAAATAAAAGCATGAAAACAGCTATCCAGCAAACGGATAACCTACGGCAGCGGTTTTCAAACTTTATTTTTTATGTACCCCCAGGTAAAGAAATTGAATTTTGGCGTACCCCCAACAAGGTCAGATAAAAAAAAACATGCGAGCTTGAAGTCCCCTTGCAATTAACAACTCCTTTTAATCATTGGTGCAAACCGGGTATCAGTCATAGGTAGAAAATTTTAAAAGTAATATAATTTTAACTTAAGAATGTAGTCATATCAACACAAAGTAAAAATAAAATCACTATTAGAATGTGTTAATGTGAGCAGTGGGCTTGTTTTGACAAGCTCAGATTTACAATAATTATCTGGTTTAATATTTGTCAATTTCAAACGCAGCTCTAGTTCGAGTTCAAGCTTTATTCTGTATTTGCTTTTGATCGCAAGCATAGCTGAAAACCTGTTTCACACAGCTATGACGTGCTGAAAGGAATCAAACATTTTCAAGTTCGTTCAGAAGTTAATCCATAGCCTATTCAGCTCTTCGTTTCAGTCAAAAATCACACAACATGACATTGTCTTTCTTGTATTCGTTCTTCAAGCCACCATCACATGATAGTTCAACAAACTGGTCTCTTTCCTGGACTGAAAAATCATCCGGCAACACTACATCCGATGAAAGGACTCGTAGAAGACTTTATTATTTTCTCGGGCTGTCACGCTGACAGTGCCTCTGAATAGCTAGTACTGTAAGAGGCGCTTTACAAATTCTCAAGTACGATACGATAGAAATGTAGGCCTACAGAAAAATAAGCGAACGGTGGACGTAGATTAGCTAAAGAAAGAAAGATGGACATGAAGTCCATAAACTTGTAGAAAATTTTAATTTTTTGAAAATTTTTCGCGTACCCCTTAGCGACACCTGGCGTGCCCCCAGGGGTACGCGTACCACAGTTTGAAAACCCCTGACCTACGGGATACAGCATTATTGCGTTACTTATTATTTCCATTTGATGCATAAAGCATCTCACAACGAACGCAGAAGAAAATTAATCAGCAATAATTGTGTCTCCTATTAAAGTTACACTAAAGAGCACGAGATGGTTTACCGTCAATTGTAGCCTGAAAATTTATTCGTTTTTGATTATCTGAATTTTCTTAGATTAAAAATTACTCATTTAAACTAAGAATTAAAATTCGGCCATCGCTGTATATCTGCTTCCTAGAGTCCCACCCATTGTCAGCCACAAATATTCGACCGTTTGACTCATCCAGAAGAACCCTCAATGGATGTCGTAATCTGGGTTCTTCTTTTAAACGAACTTCTCTCTTAAATTTCAAATCTGAATCCAATATCAAAACTCGGTTATTCTCTAGATCAGCGACCACGACGAATCCATTTCCATCGATGGCCAAATAGACTGGAATATCCGTTTGTCCGATGGTAGATCCACATTTTCCACCGAATGACTTCTTAAGTGTTCCATCTGCATCAACTACACACACTCTATGCAGTTCATCATCACCGTAGCCATGACTGACCACGAAATGTCTATTGGTCAGTTTTGTAGCATACCATAAATTACGAATGTCTGCGTCTGTTGACATGCTTATTTGTCGAATCAATCGTCCATCTGGCGAATATTCCTGCAGTTTGTTTTTAGAAAACACAGTTAAAATGACATTCGCTTCCTTTGTAACAGACAGACCACCTCCCCAGTAGTATCCATCGTCGTCTCCTATTGACCATTTATTTATTAATTTTCCATCTGTGTGAACTCTCATGATTACTTTCGACTGACCACTGCCTTTAAAATCGAATACGTAGAGACATTTATTTCTGTTGCAGGATCCTATGTCCTTTGGATACATTAAATCCTTCAAAATCCATTGACCACTTAAACTTAAATTAATCGTATCGTAAACTTCAACTTCTGAAGTCATTCGAGTCACAATAAACAATTCCTTGTCTAAGATCGTCAATCCATAGATCGCTTTCTCTTCTTCTTCCGCTGCTTTTGTTCTGATGATCTGAACTGAGACTGGATCAGAGTTGTATCGAAGTTCAACTGAAAACAGAAACAAATCCATTTTATTTTATAAGAACTATATAACTTTCAAAAAAACTTTTAACATATTCGAATATAGGTCTAATTGTTAATTTAAAGATGTTTCATACAATTCGTTTCACATAAAAACGGAAAACAATTATTCTTTTCCACAAGTCATAGGCCTACCCTGAATTCCGCCTCATCCTCTTACCCCTCTCGCCACTTTAATTCTAAACGCCACCTGACTGATGCTTTGCATCTCTTCCTGGTATCGAGTTTGACCGAACCTGGCTGCCTATCGACTTTGTTTTCACTGAGCACTTGGGAATAAGGTGGTTCCAGAAACTTCTCATTTTGGGTGCTGTTGAAATCTCGAGATTACAATAATGACTATACAGTATGGAACTCTGTTCAGTTCGAAATGAATATTTGCTTTCACGCAAGATCATTTATATACAGATACAAAACAAAATTCTTTCCTTTCCCACAAAGAAATTTTGACTAAATTGGTAACAAGTAAGATATTCATGTTTACAAATGTTGACATTCGTTTTATTTGCAGTTTTTCGCTATATTTTGCCAAATATTGTGTCGTTATTGAAGCTTTGGCATAATTTCATCTGAAAATTCTTAAGAATTGGTGCCTTCAACCGTTTGCGACATTGAGGCATAGAAAGAGGCTCATTTCGTAGATTGCATGGAAGCTTGTTCTGCAGTGTCGGACAGATCAGGACACATTTTGAATTCAATTTTGAATTGAATTTGTTTATTGAACAGAACAGGTTTTAGGTTACAATCATGAAACAGCAAATATAGTTCAACAGGAGCCAACAAAAGCTAATAGCTTATACTGAGCTTGACCCCCTTCTTTCTTGATTATTATTCATAAATGTATTTGATTCTAAATTAGAATTTAAATATTAAAAGTAGTAACAATAATAATAACAATAACAGCAATACAGCACCACAATTATATCAATATCGATAATGACTTAATAATAAACTTGATAAAAATTAGAAGACTGGTAAAGTAATGCTAACATATAAAATGCAAAGTATTTTATAGTTAAAGACAGGTGAGCAGAACAAGTATATTGAACAAAGATCTGCACATCAACATTAGAATATTTTTAAAGCAATACCTCTTATTTTTTCTTGAAAATCTAGAAACTATTTTTCCTCTTAATATCATCCGATACAGAGTTCCACAATCGAGGGCCAAGAATTCTGAAGCTTTTAAATCGACAAGTATAGTGCTGGCATAGGTCACAACATATTTATTAGACCCACGAGTATTAAACGAATGAATTTGAGTAACTGGGTTCTAGGACGTTTGGTCGTTTGGTCAACGGGCGATTCGTCAACGGACTGTTCGTCAAGGACTAATTCGTCAAGTGGACGTTTCGTCAACGGACCAGAGGGGAAAATAAACTTTTTCCAGTGGAATCAAAAGATATTATATAGTTACAGTGGCGTCAATAGGGGGGGTGCGGGGGGTGCGGACCGCACCGGGTGTCACCATCGTAGGGGTGACACCAAAATGACTGTCTAAAAAATGTTGTTCAGAGTTTCAGCAGAAATTTATTATTTTTAGATTAACAATAACGGACAATAACAAAAACATTTTTCGTAAGTCCAGATTACATTCATTGCATCAATTTTTCTAAAGCTGAAATTCTATACACATTTACGTGTTGGAGCCTTCTAACGCGCTCCGGTCAGTGCCGTCAATATTACTCAATTACAATAACGCTTCAACGTGGTGACAAGGCTAGAGGCACTAGTACTTTCTCTAAACGAGGAGCACAGTGTGACATTCACCTAGTGCAGCATTCAATCGAACAAGCCATCAAAGAAGTAGCAGCCATGTGTGAGACTGTTCAAGTGAATGGTCTGATATCTGCCACTGAAGAAGCGTTGAAGGTGTCCATTCCAAAATTGACCACTTTTTATGACGAAGTGTCTGAGAGTGCACTTTTAATTGAAATACCAAGGCTGAGAACTTGAGAAGGCATCTGAAAGCAGCAGAGATTAACCTAGGAAGAAGCCCAAAGATTGGGCAATACTCTACGTTTTGACATTCATAGCTGAGTGGGACTTCGTGGAATCTCTCCCAGACCTTTCACTAAGCCTAAAATTATTTATGACGATCTGTGTGTCTTTGGCTTTATATGTGAGAGAAGCTTTTCAAAGCTTACACTTATAAAGAACTATTTAAGATCAACCATGGGACAGTCCAGGCTTTCCGATCTTGCGATATTATCAATTGAAAGTGAGTTGCCGAAAGACATTGATTTCGATGAAGTGATTCACAAGTTCGTAGTTTGAAAGCCAGGAAAGGAAAGTTCTGATCTAGTCGAGATGTTCACAAAGTGCTGAAATGCTTGCGTATTTGTTCCTGTTTTTTTTATATTATTATTTCATTTATGAGTAGGCCTATATGTTTCCATATATTTATATTTTTAATTGCTAAGCTGATTTTAATTGATAATATTCCTATATTACAATCATACAATGTTTTTATAAATAATCAGCCAAAATTTCCAATTATTTTTCCTCATTATATAAAATTTGCCAATTGACACTACTGTAGTTATTATAATTTTTCTGTATTCTTTTGAACATTAGGTTATTTTTATAAGGAAGGCCTGTAGTCTATAAGCTGCAGGCACCATCATTGCCCTTCCACAGTTGCTTATTTGATTTTTTGTTATGATGTAACTGCTGACCTGGTGGTAAATTTTGATTTTTTTATGATGTAACTGCTGACCTGGTGGTAAATAATCAAAAGTTAAAAAAATATGCATTTGTAATTTTAATTCTGCTAGTTGTTGGTATCATTATTATTACCATTACATTCTGTTAAATACAGGATTTACGATTTAAGGGTAAAATTAGTACAGAAATCATTATTAAGGATTCTGCATGGTCTGGAGTGGGGTGACACCATGAGTTACCGCACCGGGTGACACCAACCCTAGTGACGCCACTGTATAGTTATATCCTAGCCGGGGGATTAGGACCCTATGTCCTCGCTTGGGGAGATTGCAAGCCATTTCCTTGCACATATCACGTACGCGCTCTCAAACTGTAAGTTGGATTGATGAAAATAATTATTTGCTTAGATACAAGTTGGATTCACGTGGGCAAGTCATTACCATTGCAAATATTCATACCATTGCAAATATTAAATCCGGTGAATTAATTTTACGTGGGCAAGTCATTACCATTGAAAAAATTAATTCCGGTGAATTAACCGACAAGTACCAAAAGTTCTTTGCTTAAATGGAAGTAGGATTGATTAAAGAAAGTCTTTGCTCAAATAGGAATTGGATTGAGGAAAGAAAATTTTTGCGTAAATAGAAGTTGGATTGAGGAACCTGTCATGGACATTGGTAGACTGCCAACTTACTACCGGTAACGTAAATCACGGTATTGAAAAGATGGTATTAATTGACCAACCTAAACTATGGTTTAACCACAAATCGTTTTATCGTTTTATATACCGTACATGGCATTTTAATACCAATGTCTATGATAACTGTCATCAATCCAACTTCTATTTCAGCAAGAATTATTTTCATCAATCCGACTTCTAGTTTTAAAAAATTATTTTCACCAATCCAACTCTAACTTTAAAAAAATTATTTTCATCAATCCAACTTCAATTTAAGGACGAGTTATTATCATCAATGCAACTTCAATTGTAGGCCTATGTATTTTACGAACCTGCCGTCACGCTTAATGGAGTATCAGCCCTTTTATCGGTCAACGAGAATGAAATATCAATGCCGTTTGATGAACAGTCCGTTGACGAACAGTCCGTTGACGAATCGTCCGTTGACGAAACGTCCGGCATGCCGAGCAACTTATATAAAAATATTTTAAATATGGAGGGTAGGATATTACTTCCAATCTTGAACATAAGAATTACAATAAATGTATGACAGGTCGTAAATTTTCGGAGAAATTTGTCGATTGAAAAAATAACGTTTCGCACAGATTAGAGCTCTGATCCGATAGGCCTATAGTTTCTTGCATGTAAAAATGAAATTGGTCTAATCTTAGATATAGATTATCTGATTTGCCTCTCAATGGCTAGACAAATAAACGGAAATACAATCTGGCTATTAATAATTGAGGACTTGATTTGATATAGCGCCGGCGATAGAAATGTCTCGCGGACGCGGCTTTTTATGTGGCGCTGAGTTATTTCGAAGATTTACGTTACATTACATAACAAGATATACAGAGACCACGGGTGTTCGTAAATGCAAGTTCAAAGAATGCAAGTTACAAGTAGGCTATAGAAAGTAACTAGGTTAAAAATGATTAGGTCATTTTAAACTAAATATTTTAATATTAGATAGAAATTGTTAGACATTTTAAACAATGAATTCAATGTAAATGTTATATGTTCATGATGCAATTAATTATGTTTTAGAAAAAACGATTGTCAAATACTAATCAATGTAAATATGGTTTTCCTCAAATCTTTGTTATTTCAAATTTCTAAGTGAGATGATTAACTAAATTTTAATTCAATAATCGGCGCCCAATGCTGATGATGTCAGTCTCACTAAACAGTCTTTAGAAACCGTAATCGTTTGAAACTAAGCTACCAGTGGGAACTTCTCCTGAAAAGAAATTTATTTCTGAAGTCAATGGTCCAGACTAATAATTTCTAAGATTCTACCATCACCGCCGTCCATATCATATTGTAGGCCCTACAATGACATGTATTTAGTACCGTCTGTGCACGAAACGCCAACTTCAGTCAGACAGCGGACGCCCTATGCTGTTTTGAAATCATTGCTAGTAGACTTCGGGTCGAGCCTGCTCAAGTTTTGCCACCTGTACCTTTTATGTGTTACCTGGAACTGACAAAGTTGGAGCAGGCCTAGGCTAACAACACTAGAGACCGTAAATAATAACGATAGCAGATAGAGTCCCTTAGTTTCGTAATTCGCTCTGCAGAAGCCTACATTTGATAATTGTCACGACGGTCTGGCGTTCTTACTCATATTGACGAAACTTGTGACCCTTGAAAAAGACTGATTGAAACAATGTCATTTGCGAATGAATTTAAGCAGACATAAAAAATATATACATAATGGATTGAAATTTATTAAAATCAAGCTGTTAATATAGCTTTCGTAGCTAGGTAATATTCAACTCTGTAGAGAGGCAAACATCAATATGAACATAGACCTACTCTTTCTTTCGCAAATGCTATCCAGTTGATCAATGATATCCTTAAAAGGAAGTCTGCTCTTTGTATCGTTACACCAACAGTCTAAGATATACCACATATAATTTATGTACTAGGCCTAATTTATGTACAAAAGCATTGTTTCAAAGAGGAATTAAGAAAATAAAAACGATTAAGATTGCAAATTTACTGTATAGGATGATTCATGCATTGATTTTGTACGCAACTGGATCCGCAAGTAGAATGCTTTAAGTTGTTAAGAATTAACAAGTGTCCAGTCCGCCGCTCGGTTGATATATACAAATGCCCAATATTTCTGGTTACAAGTGGGACAAATTTATTGGTAGCAATAGGTACAAAACGATTTCGTTGGTTGGTAGGCATATAGTGCATGTACTAATTTGCCTTCTCATCACTGCGTTGCAGATTATGTGAACCCACAGATGTACTGCTCAATTACAATTCACTAATATGTGACTGTCTGAGAAAAGTTCATACGTGAGTCATTTTCCGGTTACATAGCAAATTTACTAATTCAACAAGCAAAAAAAAAATTTTTTCCAAATGACATTTTTTTTCTTTGGAACAAATCTTGAATATGTCTATTTTACAAATATATATTTCGTTTTGCACTAATATGTAAACGTAGGAAGTTTTTGGTAGAAAAAAATAGCCCTACTAAAATATTTGTCCACTCCGTTACTGCATACATATGAGATCTGTTTATACAGTGTACAGCTTCTGTTGTGTATCTTGACATGCCAATATGTTTTTAGTATTAATATTTATAAAATAGAAATGAAAGAAATTAGAATACATATAATTATTTGATTCCCATCCCTTTTTTATTTATTTAAGAAAGGTCCACTCCGTTACGGAAAGAAAAGCAATTAATGTCAAGTTGAATAAAAAAATTGCCCAAGTAAATGAAAAGAAAGCACTTGAGCCAATCATTCCCATTGATCGAATAAACAGAAAACACCGAACTATTTATGGTATTGTCTTAAAAATCTGCTCACAGCATCAAAATACCACACCATTTAGCCTATAATAAGTCCACTTCGTTACTATCCTTTCGAGTGTCGAGCACAGTTTTTCCACTCCGTTACATAGCTATCCCATGCGTTACCAAATAAATGTTAACGGAGTGGACAGGTAACGGAGTGGACAATTTGTGTTGCAGCACGGTAAATACCATATTATCGCTCATGCGTCCACGTCAATCTTTGGTAAAATCATTAATTTCCTTATAAGCGTTATATTACAAATATTATTGGAATTAGATTTATTTATAATCATGGCAAAAATGCAGTAACGGAGTGGCTGCATAATAAAAAAACATCTCTGGTGCGAAATAAATGAAAATTTGTAAGAAATTTGTCGGACCATGGAAATCGTTTGTGAAGCTATTAATAACTTACATAGATCTTCACAGAAGAGATGAGTCCAGTTGCGCGGCCACATAATTAAATGGTTCTGAGATACAAGATTATTTTTACATGGTAACGGAGTATACATAAATCCTGGGGACAAGTTTAAAAAAATTTCTTTTAATTATACTGAAGATCCGGTTCACAAAGTTGTATTTTAAAACATACACAAATATATAATACATAAGAAACACGTGAATTTTTTGGCTCAATACAAATCATTTCGATATTGTAGACTAAAGCAATAAGTACTATAGCCTAGGGACAGTAACGGAGTGGAACATTTTAAATTGAAAATAAATTTTAATAAATTACGTTATTGCTTTAAATTACTTTCAAATATCTGAAATTGTTGACTGATCAAATACATTTTAATATCAACACTTAGCATAATCAGACTAGGTATAGTTTTTCGAGAAATGACCGGGGACAGCTGAATTCTGAATTTACCATGTTACCGGAAAATGACTCACCGTGTCGGTTGTGCATGTTAGGCAGATATAGAATGGGTCACAATGCATACTTTGCCAACACCTGTATTATGGGGTACCGGTGACGCCAGTCGGCAAGTGTAACTGCGTGGTTACACTTGCTCACTTACATAGGCCTATATTTGACCTCACAACATCATTCTTACTTACTTTGTACTTACTTACTTATTTATTTATAGATACATAGTAGTATGTAAATATATTTATATAGCCCACCAATAACTCAATAATTCATTACACTGCATTGCTATGGCACCTTTCCGGACATCACAAAGAGCTGCAATGTCCACGGCGCCCTCAAAAGTGGATAGACGTTCTCGCATAGAACATTGAGAAGAATTCCACTTCACATTCGTCAGACTCAACAGAGACTCGGACTTCGTTCGGGTCGACAACGCCTACTATTATACCGCTATCTTAAATACACATCAACCTTATTTAATCTACTGATGTCTTAATCTATGTTCTTCGTTGACCGGATCGTTTTCCTTTTCATTTGTTTCTTGACTTAGCGGTGGTGGCATAGCAAGGAGATGTGCACGTCGTTAATGAAGAGTGCGAATAAAACTATAATTACTATTGCTATTAATAATATTATTAGCCTATTGCTTGTATTATTACTGTTATTTATTTACTATTGTTACTGCTATTTATTACTGTTCCTATAATTATATAATAATAATCGTTATAATTATTGTTTCTATATGAGGATGATCGTACAATATAATGATGATGATCATTCAATGTACAATTGTACATGTAATAACGATGATCATGCAATAATGTAAATATCCAAAATCTCGAATGATAATAATAATAATAATAATAATAATAATAATAATAATAATAATAATAATAATAATAATAATAATACTAATGATAATAAAATATGAATTAATTACATAAAAATAATAATTAATAAAATAATAATAATTAATATAATAATAAATAATGATAACAAATAGCATATAGCAAATAATAAGCATAATTCAAAATACTAAATTATTAATAATGATAAATAATAATTAATAATGACTTTAATAATTAATCGCTCTCCGAATTGATTAACTATAGAAATGTATAGGCCTATATAGGCCGACTGATAAAACAACTAATTCTTACATTAAACCAATAAATAAGCAGATGTTCACGCAGGCACACGAACACCGCAACGTCCTGCTAAGCAGACCTTTTCAATTCTGTTTAACTGAAAATCTTATTGAGTGCCAAGTAAGAGCAAGGCCTGAGCAACGTGCACCAGTTGCCCCCGCATGCTAACACGAATTCCATTTAAACTTTGATATAATATATGTCTACCCGAATGTGGAGGGAATAAATTTATGCACATGATATCGAAGGCCACGAGGCTATCTCCGATAATAAGGCCTGAACAGGACTATCAATTGATAAATGTATTTATTGACTATTAATTTTATTGATAAATAAATATAGCCTATTTAGCACGATAACGTAGGACCTCCTTTATATTTAACTCGATGACGAATCAACGATAAACAAACAAAAGACAGAAGGTCCCAAACCCTATAGAGACTATAGTACTCAAAAGCTACGCTGTAGTGTATATTGTATAGGTTATCAATGGACTCATAAATAACGATTCACGAGGCCATGTACTAATTGGCCTGCCTAGCTCATTTGAATACGCATTATTTCAAAGCAGCACAAATTCAAACATAGCGACTGAATCAGATCTAGTGACCAAAGTTTAGTCACATGAGAATTCACATTCAACTGCCTGAAGAACCATGAAAGACTGTGTCGAAGGAAATAGATGTAGAGTCGACTGAGAATCTATGCCGGTATTTTGTTTATAAAATATAATCTCGACAAAATGGGTCGACTTCTTGGCAAAAAACTCGAAGGAAAAATTATAGTCGTCGGCGATACAAGTAAGATTTTCAAATTCCTTTTACAATTTAAAAATCAACTAAATCTAGATATGCTAAATCTGTCATCACAGCAGCATCCTTATAACTTTAGGCCTACTAATAGGGGGCCTAGATAAATTTTAAAATCATCCTCATAACTTGGTTAAACAGCGCGTAGCCTAAGTATAAAGCCACGATTTGCTTTACAAAGACTGGAGTTCTAAAGTCTGATGTTAATCAAATGCTAGTATATTGTGCACGTGTAGCCTATTGTAAAACACGCGTGTTAATCAATTTGCTCTTGCTTCCTACGTTCCGAACAAGATGTACGTCTATCATAAGATTGTAGCCTACATTGTTGCATATATTGTTATGAAAGAGGTGTAGGCCTATTTCTTAGTTCATAAAATATCTGTAGGCTACTCATTCAGTTAAAATTGGAAAACATAGACAACTTGCCCAACAAGTTCTACGCTATATAATAATAGTGAAAGATATTATTATGGTTTTGTCTACCTAAAATAAATTATACCCTGGTGTAGAATCCTGTAACAAGAACAGCTTTGAGTAAAAATTAATACTATATTGAGCGCAGATGAAAATTATAGATATTATACAACTTTCGCATAGAAGTATTTAGGAGTGGGCCTATATAATACCTTAAACCTATAATCGTATAGTCTATATATAAAGACAAAAAACACTTAGGCCTACCAGTGATTATCATCAGACTTTTAAAAGTGCCTTTTAAGTAGGCTAAGTTTTTGTAGGAACTATAATTGATTAATTCGTTGTTGAGCGAAAACGACTTACACAACAGTTCTCCATCTTCTTGAACAATTTTCGCACTGAAATTCACATTCTCTCTCAATGCTATCGCGTTATAGTTTTCCGAATATTTAATGTTTAAATGATAGGCCTACTCATTTGTATGACATAGCCATGATCTATGGAGCTATGTAATTGTATAGAGCACAGCTTGACTATGTGTTGCAGACTACATTTTCAATCTGTTGAATTGCAGGCGTCGGTAAATCTTCGATCGTTGTGCGCTACGTGGAAAAGCGTTTTCAACCGAATCACCGAGAAACAATCGGAGCGTCTTATTTTCGTGTAGCAGTGTAAGTTGTCGTCATTCGTACATTGTTAGTTGTTACTTTTTTGATACAAGTCAGAATATCTAAATCGCATATTGATCACATTACGTTAATTGTACAGCAGAAGTCTGACTTACTTAAATCGGAATCAGATCTCTTTGCTAATAATTTGAACTCTGGATTACGTCATCGTAACTTGGACTCGAGGGTTCAAGTTCTTCAGACTTGAGCAGTTGGATCAAGCCAAACTTTTGTCTTTGTTAAAGCCAAGAGAAACAAATGAGACAAAAAGTAAACACACTAACAAACTTTACCCAAGTGTTTTGCACGTATCGTTTTATACGTAGAGTAGTAGACGGTCCATAATATTTTTCAACGCAAAGAATAACTTGAGTGCACGAGCGTGAGTCTGTGGTGATGCTCGGATCAATCGCAACGTGTTTTGACAAACCTAGCCATAGAAAACATGACGGTATTTTATAAGTCTATTAATACTGTTACTGTTATAATTATGTTTGTTATTATTACGCTATTATTACTATTATTATTACTACTAGTATTATTATTATCATCATAAAAATATTATTATTTCTATTATTATTATATTATTATTGCTACTATAATTAGGATTAACGATTGTATCAAGAACTGAACTATTTGCTCATGTTAACCCAGAAATGACTGTGAAGACTATAACACAGAAATAGGGGCCTAACTCTACAGGGTGGGCCATTAAAAATGAGAACATCGCGTTAAATCTGAATTATTTATTTGATTAATATTTTTTTTATTTTCAAAATGCAAGTAATTTGTTGCTAACTGTTATATTCTATGTGTCCGCCTCGGTTTTCAACAATTTCTCCTAAACGTCTGTGCCACGCGATCGTTACAATGATGCCTCTGTCTATAAATCTCTGGGACATTTTTCGCCACTGCTCAACAATGGACAACTTCAGTTGTTTTATTGTTGTAAATCTACGACGAATGTAGTCTTTTGTTTAAGGGCACCCCAAACAGCATAGTCTACCGGGTTTAGGTCTGGGCTTTTTTGGGGCCAAATGTCTGATTCGATGAAGGTTCTCCTGATGATGGAAGTTCAGTGCTTCTAGCTGTGTGTGAAGGAGCTCCGCGTTGCTGCAACGTCCAATTGTGACGATTACATCTTGCTCAGATATCAGGACGTAAACCTCTTTCTAGAACGTGATCACAATAGTATTTACTGTTTACTTTGACTTCGAGTCCAACAAACACTAGCCTACATTGGTGTTTCCCATCTGAGACACACCGACCGAAAACAAAGATCTTGGAGTCTTCGACTGCCGAAACCATGATGCTGTCACTGACATGTCCACGTTCGTGTACGATTCTTGTCGCTGGAATTTGCTTCTCTTTCTTACATCGGAATAAACACGATCACTTTGAGAATCAACTGGTGTGGCAACTGTAATTGTCTTTTTAATCTGTGAACCAAATACTTTGTGCTCGATCTGCTCTCGTTAGGAAACATTTCAAATAGCGGCAGGCTAAATTCGTTGCAGGCGTTTTAATTTACAGCCTTCGTTTTCACCGGCCCCATCACACGATTGTAAGCTTTAAGTTGTAAATCTTTCTTCACAATGGCTTGATTTTGTAAGTAAGTACATCATAGAATAATTTACGTGTTTAAGATTTACTCAAAACACAATCTGATGTTGTATTAAGCACGATTGAACGCGATGTTCTCATTTTTAATGGCCCACCCGGTATATAAGCGTTAGCTTTTGTAGGGCTCCTTTTGTACTTGACTGAGATTATGATTGTTTTGATGTGATCAGTTGTACAATAAAAAAAAAGAAGAAAGGAATCTCTGTCCTGGCAGAGTTTCGAACTCTGACCACTGAGATGTCAATCTAGGATTTTGCCACTAAAATACCGTTTGTCTAAACACTTGACTAGGCAGATATAGGAAAATTAATTCTATATGTTTCCTGCAATTTTCATCTACCGAATTACTTCCGAAAACATTGCCTTTAATAAACTTATAATTATAAACAGTTTCTACATTTTCTTGATTTTGATCGGCTAATAACGAAATCTTAGGAGAATATCAAAATGCTTTTGTTGATCCTTACATGGCTTGTCTTGGTTTTTTTTGTAGTCAGACTTTCGACACAAATGTCTTCATGAACATTTGGGATACAGCTGGACAAGAAAGGTTTCGCTGTCTCGTAAGTTAAAGGATATTATGATTTTCAAATGCCACTTTAGAACCCAATCTTATCCACTCTTATCCCTACAAAAGTGTAATTTCTCGACGAGTGCCCAGGTGTCTGAGTTTTCTAAATATTAAAATATTGAAACAGGAGTCAGAGTAGCAGGAGCAATAGACCTAAAGGTCAATGTAAACAGCTGGTAAAAGTCATTGGAGCAATGTGTGTTGTAATGTTCATGCTGATAATAATTAATGATCAAAAAGACTAGTTGTTTTAAAACCTATAATATGGTTTCTCTGTTTAGGCACCGTTGTTTTATCGTGAAGCCACTGCGGCTCTTTTAGTTTTCGACATCACAAGTGCGACATCGTTCACCGGTTTACTATCATGGCTTAAAGGCAAGATATGTTTCTAAACAACTTTGACATGAATTTATCAGTTTAAATTCATTGGTTTACACTATCGCTGTCCGGTTCATTTAGTACAATTAGTTCCACATTATCATTGTGCGCCATACTGCTTACTCCGGAAATGGGCGGTCTGACATCATGAAATAAGTAAACAAATTAATCGAACAAGCCGAAATAAATCTATCACATTTTTTAGCGATTAATCGATTAGTTAATCGTTTAAATCCGCCACCCTAATATATAATTATATGTGTGTGTGAGATTTGTACCATAGTCGATGGTTTCTGAATCTAGACTGACAGCTAATCGTGTTCATTTCAGATGTAAGAGCAAATACTGAACCCCATACACGTAAGTTGATTTCTGCCGAAATTCTTCATTTTATTCTTCAAATTTCTAGAGTTCGGGTTTTGCAATAGCAAACAACTGGACTACATTTCCATAACATGCTTCAAACAATCTACAAAAACACTTCAAAATATAAGATGAAAACATGGGTAGATCTATCCGTAGTGCTGGATGCATTTATCACAGTTAGACATAGTTATTCGTTGCTTGGTCGATGATCAATTTAGTACAGTAGGGTAGAAGGAGGGGTGAGAAAGAAGCTGGAATCACAGGGAACTTTGCTCAGAGGAGACATTCGCCGAAACTGGCGCGCAAAACATCGGCTCACTACTTCCATAAACGCTAATCAAAAGATAGTGCTTCGTTTGCAGTTTTGTCGTACTTGCTTAAATGTAGAGCTTAAATGCTCTTGGAATATTTGTTTAATTTTTGTTCGCTTTGTGATGAACTTTTTGTAAACGAACTTAGCCTAAACATCATTTAGGCGCATCTGAAAAGTTTCTCTCGAAACAGCGCTTTTAAATTTTCTGATAACAAATTACATGCAGATGTCTATTAGCATAAAGTTAGGCTGCAAGTCCTCGCAGCCTAACTTAGATTAGCAAATGTAACATAGAATCGAATAGCAAGCTTATTCATCAGCATCAATGTCATGGTAAAGTCCATTTGCGCATACTGATTAGCGAACTGTAAATCGTTACAGTTTAGATCAATGCAGCCTGCTAAGAAGATAATATCAATGTTTCCTTTTATCCTGGTAGCCAATGTTAATAACTGTTTTCGTTTCAGTGATTTTCTTGGTTGGCAATAAATCCGACTTAGAAGATCGACGTCAAGTCACACAGGAAGAGGCCGTAAAATACGCTCAACAAATTGGGGTCGTCAACTATCATGAAATGTCGGCATTAACCGGTCGAGGTGGAAAATTTTTCTGCATTGATATAAAGGATTAGGCCTAAGTTAAGAAACCATCAATAAATCCAGGTTTTAAAGTATAATACAGTCGTCAGCTGTTCTTCTTCATACTTACTGGCTGCAAGGAAACTCAGTGGAAAGTGTAATCTGAGGGCCATGGTTCATGCAGCATTTCGATGTAAATTTTATGTAGGACCGATATGCTATAATGTTACAGTTACTGGTTATTTCTTATAGACTATAGTGATTGGCTGCCAGAAAAGGCAACATCAGGTTTGAAACAGTCAAAGGCCAAATTTTTTGGCACCTACAGTAGCTAACACGTGCTCGAGCCAACAGGACCCAACAGGACAGAGTGAAAGCATAGGCTACTGATACGAATTTAGAAAGTAGGCAGCAGCGCACAGCATTCGCCCGATTGTCTATCTGCAGTGTCTATGAAATTTATATAGCACCTCCTCAAGATAACTACTCAGAGACACTCCCGACCCGGGCGCGGACAAAAAAGGAAAGTCTTAAGTACTTTATAAGAAGACTCAGAGAGGTCTTGCGGGAGAGAACACAGGTCAGAGAGGAGGCTACTCCAAAGAGAAGGACCCACGATCGAGAAATCCCGATTATAATGACAGTGCCTTTATTTATCACCACTTTCTCTTTTCCGCTAGGTGTAACAATAACAGAGGTATAGTTTTCGGAAATACTAGGATTATCCAATATGCTGTTTATGTGAAGTAGACATATGTAAATAGGCCTACTATTCATTGCTGAAATCCCAACTCTTCTGATTTGATTTCAGAAAACT
This sequence comes from Aporrectodea caliginosa, assembly GCA_020284085.1. Taxonomy (NCBI): domain Eukaryota; kingdom Metazoa; phylum Annelida; class Clitellata; order Crassiclitellata; family Lumbricidae; genus Aporrectodea; species Aporrectodea caliginosa. The sequence goes on from JACEVL010000469.1 coordinate 955,740, forward strand.
TCACTCCCTCTAGTCAGATAAGTTAATTTTCTTTTTTAGAAAAGTCATCTCTTGACGCCGGAAGATATCTAAACACTCGGACATCGTTATCGTGTATTTAACATAATATAATTATATTAAAAAACATAATAATATGTAGAGAAATTATGCAGACAGATTTTGGTATTTTCAAACCTAAGTTTTTATTTAAAAAAATTCAATTAAGATATTATTTATTTGCTCTTGTTTAGGCGTACGAGAAGTGTTTTGTGAGATGGCTCAAGAATTATCAAAGAAGTTTACACCGTCTGAGGAATACAATGACGACGAGCGATTTGAAGATTCACTGAAACTCAAGGACCTTCCAGAAACGACACAGAAAAATGCTGTTAAGTACGTAGCGCCTCGAGAAATGGCTGCTGTGATAGCCTTACGCCGGTGATAAGGGATACACGTTGTATCAACTAATACGAAGGACTGTTTGTTGTTGACGATATTTTGTAGAACATTTACTTAAGCATTGAACTTTCAAACCAAAGTTACAAACAGTCGGCTAAAGTCGTGTTTTATTTTGAGTTTAAAGTCTGTAGGCTACATGCTGCAATGTTTTTGAAAGAGATGATTGTTTATTACTGTTCAGTGTTCCTCGACATTCATCTTGAACAAAGCGGTGTTTGCATTCTAGTTTACGTCTCTTCAGGATTTTCTCGGCGTATCAAATTCGTGACGACGCTTTGCAAACAAAGCTCCTTTCCTAGATTTATTATTAACAGTAATCTATTTACGGCGTAGGGACCCTACTATCATAAACAACGTTTTTATCTCAGCTATCCTTAAACCTCGACCTACTAACGTCTCTATCCTCGGTCAACTTTCCGTCGTCCGTGTTGCTTTCCTATTCCTTCAGTCGTCGCATCGGACCTATCGCCTTTCTGAGGGTGCCCTAATTTCGAATAATTATTCAAAGTTTCATATATTACTTAGTTTTTATACAGTCGCATATTCTTGATATATTTTGTCCATTGATTCACTCCCTAGCATCGATTACCTTTTTTCTTCCTGAAATTAATTTCTCTTCCTGTTTAAAATCGTATATTGACAACGGTTGTCAACTGATTGAACTATGTTAAGTTTTGTCAATCAGTATGCTTCGATAAGGAGCGTTAAACATAACTGTCGGCTGTTGATTAAGTACTTACATCACTTTGTAAAAGTAGTGCAGTTAAAAACTAAGAGATAATAATACAGCCGAAGAATCATGTGTCTAATATACTGTATAAGTGTATATATTTGTAAAGTAAACGCTGCGTCATTCCCGACGACTACAAATCTAAGCCGGAAGAAGTTGCTAAAACTAGTAGGGAACCAGAAATGTAGCATAAAGATTTGTTTCGATCAGATTATATCATTTTAGAAGAGCTTTGTCTTTTAAAATTTACTTTGACAAAGTGTTAGATGGCACTCCAGATGCTTTGCAACACTAGAAGTCATATTGAATTCGCTACTGATAGCAACGCAATCCACGGACAGTTTTTTCTCTTTGCGATGCCATAATTTAAACAGTTGTCTCAAGCATCGAAATTAAGACTAAATTAAGGCCTATAAGCACATGCAGCGAGATTGGTCTTCGTTCATAAAAAAATTCAGTCGAGCACTAGAGAGTGACATGGGGAGACAATTTCGTCCCCATCCCGCCCCGCAACAAGTAAGTCTTCCCCATCCCCGCCCCATCCCCGCAGGGTTTGTCCCATCCCCGCCCCATCTCCGCAGGTTTTCTCCCCATCCCCACCCCATCCCCGCAAGGACGACATCGCATTCCCCGCAAAAGTTTACACCAATTAAAATGTAACAAATAACATATTTTAGCTTACAAGGCTAATTTGTATTGCTGACTGCATTAGTCTGTAATTATCTTATCGACAGTTTGTATTAACCAAGTCTTTACCATTTCTGACTAGTAGGCTTCAGGAAATAAGAAAATCTCCTTGTCAGTTCTCAAGTTCTTAACATCACCCGGGTTTCTTGCCGGCTCATTCTCCATTACCGCGGTATTACCGCGAGAGTAAACCCCATTACCGCAGTATTACCGCAATTGTTGTCCCCATTACCGTGGTATTACCGCAATTGTTGTCCCCATTACCGCGGGATTTACCGCGGGTTTCCCGCGGGAAAATTCCCCATGTCACTCTCTATCGAGCACCTTTTACCGAAACCAAGTAGGCTATACATAATTATTACAAGTTACAAGACACGTCAATGAACAGGTATCAAAGGGCGATACCAGAAGGAGCTTTCAAGTTCCGCGAGTAAGGGCCCAGCTTCCATAGTTTGTCAAAGGGAGTAACATCTATGTTATGACGTCAATCATCAGCAGGTATATCAAAACATTACATTAAGGTACGATTTAGTAAACTGGTGTTTGTGCAAAAATAGTGACAACGGAAGAATTTAGTTAAGTAAAATGAAGCTAAGGCCTGTAAGTGAAATTAGAGTAAGCTAGCATACCCTTGACTGACTGATCCCCTCCCATACATACCGATACATAAACTTGCACCATTCTTTGTCTTCTGCCTCGAACCAATAATATTGTAGAACGCAAAGAAGCATGGGCGCAACCACTGACCAGAAGTTGGGAGGGACCTACTAGAATTTCTGAGTGGGGGAATTGCGAGCGCCGAAGGCGCTAAGCTGCGATTGCCGAAGGCAAGAAGCCCCTACCGACTAGTGGTATGGGGGAGCGTCGTTAGAGACCCCATCGGGGGAGCCAACGTAATTTTGAACAGTTGATACCAAATGGAGTGCCTTTTGGGCTCTTGTTTATCTAAACGATTTTCACCGATGATTTTGATATTAAACTAGGCTACCTAAACCATCTAGATCTGTGGAAAAATATGACTTTTATTATCAGGAAACTGAGATTTAAGGTTTTGGAAGAACACTACTCGCAGTCGCAACATTAAAATTGAAATGTCCTCCTTGGCTTCTACCGCGAGATTAAGTTGAAATTTAAAAAGCGAGATAAGGAGTTTTAGAATTAAATTATACAGCAACATTCTGCACTGATAGACTTGAGTTTGGCGGCTTTAGCCTGGACCTTTATTTTATCGGCAGCAGGGCCAGCGATTTGTTAAGGGAGGGACCTACCAGAACGTCCGAGTGGGGGGGGGGGATTGCGAGTGCGGAAGGCGGAAGACGCACACAGGCGATTGCGGAAGGCAAGAATCTCCTAACGGCTAGGGGTACGGAGGAGCGTCGTAAGCGCCCCCATCAGGATCTGAAACCGACGCAATTTTGAGCATTTGATAACAAATGGAGTGTATGTATGTATGTATGTATGTATGTATGTATGTATGTATGTATGTATGTATGTATGTATGAGCACTTGTTATAGCGCCCCTTCAAGATTTCGACTCAGAGACGCTCCCGACTAGCCTACAGCGCGGACACTGAATCGGAGTTTCACGCCGAAGCGTATGAGCAATTGCGAGTGAAGGACTTGCTCAGGGTCCTACGCGGCGACTTGAGGTGAATTCGAACCCGCAACCCTCCGGCTGTAAGGCACCGAACATACCCCTATACCACCGCGCCCCACTTTGGGCTCTTGTTTACCTCAAAATTTACAACAGTTGGGGAACCGTCCCAACCTATTCGAAAGTTGAGGGGACGCGTCCCACGGGTCCGATAGGGTGGTTGCGCCTATGGACTCAAACAAGGGTCAAAATTTAGGCCTTTTCATTAGTTTCGATACAGATTAGCTTAAACTAGGCCTACTTTTTCACTTTGTTATATCTTAAATCTTATTTTTAAAGGAAATTTAATGCATCCAGTAGGCCTACGAGAATATTAATGAACTCAAACGCACTTTCTGTCTGTCGCATTTATTGGTGCTAAACATCAGGTTGAATACCTGTTAAGTTTTGCGCTATATCACGTTTGCCTGTCGAAGTTAATCGGCCTTGACACAATTTCCAATAGACACGTGACGCTGAGGGTAAATTAGTGACACGTTGCATAGTCACAGTCAGAGTTACACTCGTAGTCTATCAATATATACGCTACAGTTAAAATTAACATTTTCATTTGATAACTTAGGATAAATTTTTCGATTGTTCTAGCCTGGACAATTGTTTGTAACTAACAACGTTTACGGCTTTTATATAGTCTGTAGCCTATTTTGTGAGAGTTCGCGAATTTTATCCGATAGAATTTCCTAAATTTATTCCTGTAGTGAAATCGAAAGTGCTTTCGATTTTAGGATCTGTCTATAACAGAAAATGGCTGCAAAGGACTTAGACAGTGATGATATCAAAAAGCAAGAGGTCGACGATATAACTACATGTTGTATATGCACCGAAGTCTTCACCGACCCGAAAGCCCTGCCATGCATTCATACATTTTGCATGAAATGCATCCAAGCGACTGGACTTAAAGCCAAGAAAGGACCTGGAGATGAAATGCCTTGCCCAATATGTAGACGACTTTTCAAGATTCCATCAGAAGGGTTTCAGGGATTACCTAAACATTTCTTCATCGAAAGGCTCATACAAGTCTCAACTGTTTCAGCTACGTCTGCAGCACCGAGAGCGATATGTGATGCATGCCTGGAAGATGAGAACGAAGTAACGGGTAAAGAAATCCCAGCAGCTGATAAATACTGTGTTGACTGCAAACACAAGTTGTGCGAAGAATGCTGCAATGAACATAGAAAGTTTAAATTGACAAAGAATCATAAATTGATACCAATGAATGAGCATGAAGGTGGCCAAAATGTGATGACCGATCTAGTACCAAGTGCTTGTGAACTACATGAACAAAAGGTTTTGGATGTATATTGTGCTGATTGCAAAACAGTTGTCTGCGCCATCTGCTTCATTGACGACCATAAGAATCACGAAGGTTCACATGTTAAAAAATTCGTCGATGGGTTTAGAAAACAGATCGAAAACAATGCTAAAACAATAAATGAGTGCAGATCTCAAGCTGAAATTAAAAAGGTAGAACTTCTGAAGGTGAAGGAAGATATACAGGAAAGAGTTGAAACCTTAGAGCGTGACATAGAGAACAGAAAAGATGAAGTGAAACAGTTTACCGATAAACATGCAACTTTTCTTCTACAAAATCTATGTTCGATAAGACAAGGCAAACTGAAAGAAATCCAATTCGAAACAGATGATATTGATACATACTTATCGAGTTTGGAAACATACTATTCTTACTCTGAGAAGGTAATGGCTAAAGGATCAGCTAGCGACATCTGTCGTGCATTCTCTGACTTATGTGCTAGAGCAGTAGAGTTGCAACAACAATGCCAACCTACTACTGAAATTCGATCCTTTAATTTCTGCTTTAGAAAATTAGAACTCGAGCAGTTACTAGAGGAAAGCTGCTGTGACAACTTGATTGGTGAAATTCAAGGTAAGTGGTTTCATTTGTTAACAGTATCAAAAGCTTACGGAAATTCATATTCCCTCGTTGTGTTTCACCCGCCCACGGTCAACGACTGCTTGATGTTCGAGCTACTACCCTCGCACGACTTTTCTACGCCTCCACCGTTTGGTGGGGATTCACCAATGTGGGGGAGCACAACCACCTTAATGGTCTAAGAAAATTTACCCGTTCCTGTTGACTTTCCTTCCTTTGAAGAATACTGCTCAATAGAAAAAAGGCCATAGCTAAGTCAAATGTTGTCTTATTTGGGTGATTCTTTAACCTGTTCTATGGTCATTTTCTATTAATTTTGACCTTGAAATAACCTTGGATTATGTTAACTTTTTAGTATTATGCCTTGTTGAATGTAGACAGGTAAAAGAATTACCCAACTAGAGCAATATTTGGGTGAGTTATGTCATTTCCTCTGATTTTCCTCTTAATGATCTTTATGACCCAAAAAATAACCTAGGATTTTCCTATATTTAGTAGCCTTGCTTCATACCGCAAGTAGCCCTTATCAAGGCGAGAACCACATGAAATAATTAGTCAGTTTCAACAAAATATTTTTGACTGAGATTTGGCCAGTTTTCTCTGAATATTGCTAGATTAAATTTTTTATGACCTTGAAATGACCCTGAATTAGTGTCTATATTTTTCGAGATGTAGCCCTCGTCGAGACAAACAAAACAATAACGTTCATCCAAATCTGATGCTTCGTTTATAAATTGTGATAAACAGAGTAAATCGACAATAAACCGAGGTTCAAAGACCCGAGCATTGGCGCCTTCAGTCCTGTGAATTTAAGAAGTCAATGTATTCACTACACAGTCTGCTGCAAAGTTATCGCTGTTATTTTTAGATGAAGGTGACTCGAATCAAAAGAAAAGAAGTAAACAAAGTCTGTTAGCAGAACAAAGTAACGAAATTGATCGACTGGGAAAAGAAATCGAAAACGAAAGGACAGAGAAAGAGAGTTTGAGATTAGCAAACGAAGAGATCAAAATTAGTATAAATAACGAAGTACAGGCTAATAAGGCGTATAAAACGACAATCAAGACATTAGAAGACAACGTTGAGACACTCAAACAAGAACTGTTGAGGATGAAACAAGGTAAGCAAACATTAAAACTTTCTGGCGCCGTTATTATTATGCGCCAAATGCCAATCGATGATCACTTTAAACATTACCATTGTGACACATTTTAGCCTATATATACACTGTGTCCGGATAAAAAGGGACCCCTTTTGTTATCATGAAAATAAACTAGTAAATATTCATCGATTTTGTAAATTCCAAGACCATTTTAATCCTGAGATAATTTGCTAAATACTGGATAAAGTATAAAAGTTTTCGTTATTTAATAATGACGTCATAATGACGTCATTTTCATCAAAATTCAAGTGTCAAGGACGGCACAAAATCATCTAAAATTTTCAATATTATTTTAAATTGTCATTCATCAATTATAAATTTTAGTTTAATTTAATTTTTACATTTGAATAATATTAGACTACAAGGCGTGCTCAAAGTGCCCACCTTCCGCCTCAACACAAGCTTCAAGACGAGCGCGCCACAGGCAGCAGCGATAACCAGCTGATCAAATATAATTCATCCCATGCATTAACAATACGCGCACGGAGTTCTTCAATGTCTCTGATCTTTGTCCTGTAAACCTTCTATTGCATTAGTCCCCAAATCTTGTAATCAACGGGATTAAAGTTCGGGCTGTTTGGCAGTCAAAGATTAGGAGGCATGAAATCCAGAGTCTCCTTTGTCTGCAGTTCAACAGTTTCACGAGCTCAGTGAGCTGGAGCGCCATCTTGTTGGAATGTGTAATAATCCGAATATACCCTGGATATCAAACAACAATTCTTCCGATGTCCAGCAAACAATCACGGGGAAAAGTTCCACTTATTTTCCCGCCTGGTTCTGTTAAATGGATTTCCGTTTTACGACGATCCGATCATCCGACGCAACAATTTTTGTCATACTTAAATTTTGATGCAAATGACGTCATTATGACGTAATTATTTGATGACAGGAAATTTTACATTTTAACCATGTTAGCAAATTATCTCAGGATTAAAATGGTTTTGGAATTTTAAAAATCGATGAAGATTTACTAGTTTATTTTCACGATAACAAAAGGGACCTATACGGACACAGTGTATATATATCGGATTTCTCCTGTCGAAAATCCGATGAGTGAGGTAAGCCACAAGTTAGGCTAAAGTTGTTAGACAATTTAATAATAACAATAATAATAATAATAATAATAATAATAATGATAATGAGGTCGATGATGATAATAATAATAATAATAATAATAATAATAATAATAATAATAATAATAATAATAATAATAATAATAATAATAATAATAATAATAATAATAAACAGCTTTCATGTATTGATGTTGATCTGATGGAGAGAATAAATATTGTTATAATAATAATAAAAAATAATAATAATAATAATAATAATAATAATAATAATAATAATAATAATAATAATAATAATAATAATAATAATAATAATAATGATAAGCTTTGTTCATTATTTCAAACTGACATGAGGGCAGATTGCAAGTCAGAGTATGAACGGATAATCACAAGCTATTACATGAGTCGAATCTAAGTGTATGGCAGCCATGCAAGGCGCCCATCCGTCAAACTGCTAATTTTACCAACGCCACCTGGCGAACGCAAGGCTAAGGCGACCTTTGGGAGATTAGCGGGAAGCAATCCCGCGTCATTGCTGAATTTTCTGATCTTCGTGCCAGAGTGTTACCATTCACCTAAACCCCTTTCACTCGAATAACCAAAATAGAACAACATTCAGCTGAGTTTTGGCAATTGAACTTTGATGTTGACGTTTTGACCTTGAAGTAATCTAGGAATATGTTAGCTTCTTAGACTTAGTACTGTGTCTTTTTGAGTCTAGCCCTTATCGTCAACAGCAAACAGATTAAAGAATCACCGAAATATAATCATATTTGGCTGAGTATTGGCCACTTCCTCTAATGTTCCTATGAAATTGACATTTTTGACCTTAATGAAACCTTGGATTGTCTTACCTTTAGCGGCCTTGTTTCGTACCACATGTAGCTCTTGTCATGACGAGAAGGGCTAGAAAGAATTAGCCCATTTCAACAATTATTGGCCGAGATAAGGCCATTTAATTTTTCTCTGACTTTTGCTAGATTTAATTTTCTGACCCTCAAACGACCTTTAATACCCTGAATTTTGTGTAAATATTGTTCCCAAATGTAGCTCTCGTCGAGGAAAACAGGACAAAAAGTTAATCCAAATCGGACTCTTATTTGATTTTTTGTTATAAAACATGTAAAATGACAATGAACCCAAGTTCCAAGTCCCGAGGCTGCGTGCGAACAGTTATGATGATTTCAGGAGTGTAGGCTAATAGTTTGTACAGATGTATCCGTTGATGTACCTTTGTCGCTCTGGCTTTTTCTGGTTGCCTGCGTTTCCATAGTTTTATCTGTCTCAATTTATCTGTCTTTTTATGACTCGCTTGAACTTACCGTCATCGTATTCGTCGTCATCGCCTACTTTAGTGCAACTAACAAATCATTTGGAATGTTTCGAATTTTTAACTGATGAAGTTTAATATTATAATTAATAACGCTGAAATTGAAACACTATTAACTACTCTAAACACCAAAAAATATGCCAATAAAAAAGCATTTCTAACTGGTGACTTTAACATTGACATTTTAGCCTCCCAAACTCATTTACCTACTGGGGCCTTTATTGACTGTATGCTCATGCACCACTTCTTACCACTTATTCTTCAACCTACAAGAATTACTGACTCTTCTGCAACACTGATAGACAACATATTCACCAACTCCCATGATGGTATACTTGAATCTGCCATACTCACAGCTGATATATCGGACCACCTCCCAGTCATAACTTGGATTAATAGCACTCCAACGAACTTAAATAGCATAAGGAACTTGAAAATGACCCGCTCATTCTCAAATGATAATATTTCACACTTCAGAAGTTTATTAGATAATACTGATTGGAAGCCTGTACTCGACCTCTGTGCACATAATGAACCTGACTTATCCTACAAGGTATTCGTTGATACTTTCAAAGCTGCCTACAATACGGCATTTCCATTACGTCCTGAAAAGCTATCTAAAAAAACACCCCGCAACAGCCCTGGATGACGCAAGCTTTACTTAAATCCACCAAAACTAAGCAAAAATTATATAAGCAGTTTATTAAGAATCCTACCTTAGAAAATAAAACCATTTTTACCAAATATCGGAATAAATATAAATTACTAGAATTAAAACGGAACAAACCTATTATGCTAACGAATTCACAAAATATAACAATGACATTAAGAAAACCTGGCAAATTATTAGAAAACTAGTCAAAACTACTAACAGAGACACATGGATAAAGGAAATAAAACTTGATGGTGACCTAGTAAATGATCCTGAACGCATGGCTGTCAAATTTAATGAATATTTCTCCGGTCTTGCTCAAGTCCTATCTGATAAAATCCCCCCTCTGAGAAACATTTTCGAGCCTTCATGCCTCCCTCCTCTGTCAACTCTTTTGTCCTCTTACCTACTAATCCGCTTGAACTAATTAACATAAACAAAACTCTCAAATCTACTCACAGCTCAGGCTGTGATGATATTAATCCCTATATAACGTCTCAAGTCATGGACCTCCTGGCTGATCCACTTGCTGAAGTTATAAACTGCTCATTGAGTGAAGGAATGGTACCATTAGAAATCAAAATGGCCAGAGTTCTACCAATCTATCAACAAGGAAGTAAATCTGAATTAGCCAATTACAGACCCATCTCTATACTACCTTTTTTCTCCAAATTTTATGAAAAAGTACTCTATGACCGTCTATTCTCCTACATTAAGCAAAAGAATATCCTGTACCCTCTACAACACGGTTTCCAACCAGCTCACTCTACATCTATGTCCCTAATTGACATCCAAGATAAAATTTCTGCCGCTATTGATAACAACGAATATTCCCTAGGTATCTTTCTAGACCTAGCAAAGGCCTTTGACACGGTCGATCATAAGATTCTCTTGAATAAACTTGAACACTATGGAATTAGGAGTACTGCCTTAAACTGGTTTAAAAGCTATTTGACATCTCGACAACAACAAGTCTCTTGTAATCATGTTCTATCTAACTTTTTACCTATTAACTTTGGGGTGCCCCAGGGTTCTATTCTGGGTCCCCTTCTTTTTTTAATATACATAAATGACCTACCTAACTCATCCACTCTTTTACACTACATCCTATTTGCAGATGACACTAATGTTTTCTTGTCTCATGCCTCTTATGACCAGTTATTCGAATTTGCTAACCAAGAATTAAAGGCAACAACTGACTGGTTTAAGGCTAACAAATTATCGCTTAATCTCACCAAGACCAACTTTATATTATTCAGATCTAATAAAAAGCTAATACCACCTAGCACGATAAACATTTCTGTAGATGGAGTAAACATCCCTCAAGTAAACACGTCTAAATTCCTTGGTGTCCATATGGATCAACATCTAAAATGGAACATACATATCGATGAAATTAATAAAAAAAATAACAAAAAGTATTGGCATCCTTAACCGTATATCTTATATGCTACCGTCTCGGATACTGATCAACCTATACTTATACACTCATTTATCAACCTATATATACACTCATTTATCCATAGAGATCAAAAAGAAGGCAAAGAAATGCAAAGAACAATGGATAGAGGAAAAATGCACAGAGATGGAGCATAGAGCGGAGAGACAAGATACCAGGGGATTGTTCAGGATGGCGGAGGAAATATGTGGCACGGTGAGCAGCGGATCATCAGAAATCAGAAGCAAGGATGGGAAAAAGATAGAGGACAGGGACGAGATCAGGGGACGATGGAGAGAACACTTCGAGGAACTGTATAACGAAGAGAACCCAACGGACATCACGGTCTTGGAGGAGATGCCACAGAATAGCAACCAGGATAGGCTAGGCCACATACTCAGAGGGGAAATAGAAGAGGCGATAAATAACCAAAAAAAGAGGAAAGCACCGGGGGAAGACAACATCACAGCAGAAATGATCAGGGAAGGAGAGGAGTGCTCGGTGGAAATGATGCACACTCTGTGCAACAGGATATACCAAGGGAAGAAATGCCCGGAGGACTGGGGAAAGGCGATCATAGTCCCCATACACAAGAAAAAGGACAAAACCATCTGCAGCAATTACAGAGGAATTAGCCTCCTGAGCGTGCCTGGGAAGGTGTACACCAGAGTCCTGCAACAACGACTACGGAGGTATGTGGAGGAAATAGTGGGAGAGGAACAGGCGGGTTTCAGAAGAGGAAGGGGAACGGTAGACCAAATATTCACAATCAGGCAACTAGCGGAGAAATACTATGAAAAGAACAAGGTGATTTATAACAACTTTATAGACTTCAGACAGGCTTTTGATAGCATCTGGCAGCAGGGGCTATGGAGAGTGATGAGGAATTATGGAATACCAGAGGAGCTAGTGGAGCTACTAGAGGACCTATATAGCAAGACGGTAAGCGCAGTGAGAGTAGATGGGGAGCTAACGGAATGGTTTCGTGTGCATGTTGGAGTAAGACAAGGCTGCGGTCTATCCCCATACCTATTCAACCTGATATTGGAGGCAATGATGGACATAGCGCTGGCAGATACAGAAATAGGGGTGAGAATAAATGGAACAATAGTCAACAACCTAAGATTTGCAGACGACATAGATCTGATGGCGGAAAGCGGAAGCCAACTGCAGGAACTAACGACCAGGGTACACGAAAGTAGCAAAAGATTCGGGCTTAAGATCAATGGAGAGAAGACCAAAACAATGACAATTGGTAAGGAAAAAGAAAAGATAAACATCACCCTGGAAGGAGAGGAGCTGGAACAGGTGACGGAATTTGTGTACCTGGGGGCGTAATTACGGAGGACGCGGAGTCGACAAGGGACATAAGGAAAAGAATTGGGCTGGCGTCAGCAATGTTTGGAAAGCTGAGGAAACTATGGAGATCAGGCAACATCTCAACAAGAACAAAAACCAAACTATACGAAACACTGGTGATACCGGTCCTCACGTATGGAGCAGAGTCTTGGTGCATGAAAAAGGAGGACGAGAGAAGACTCCTGGTGGCGGAGATGGGATGGCTACGAGGACTACTGAATAGATCACGAAGAGAAAAGATACGGAATGAGGTGACACGAGAAGAACTGGGACAGAAGGAAACGGTAGTGGAAAGAATAAAGAAACGAAGACTAACATGGTATGAACATGTGATCAGGATGGAGAACGGAAGAATGCCGGCAAAGGCGCTGCACGGAGAGGTGGAGGGAACAAGGAGCAGAGGACGTCAGAAGAAGAGATGGATAGATAACGTATACTGGAGGACATAGAAGACAGAGGATGGGACTTAAGAAGGGCAATAGAACTCGCAAGAGACCGACCGAAATGGAGAAGTTTTGTTAGAGCCTCATCGTCAGCGAATACTTGACGGAGGAGAAAGAAAGAAAGAAAGAATCTCATCTGGACTTCCACCTATTCCACCCACCTAAACAAATTAAAAATAGCACAAAAAAGCACTACGAATTATAACCAAATCTCCTGTAAACTCACACACACAACCTCTATTTCAAGAGCTCAAACTTCTAACTATTACACAAATAAGGTTCACTCAGACTTGTGAATTTATGTATAAATGCCATAATAAACTTTTACCACCTGCATTCATTGACTACTTTCTCCCCATCCAATTTACCACCCTTACAAGAAGTAAACAGGACTACAAACTAATACTCGTAAGAACAAACACCCGTAAACTATCCATCAAGTATCAAGGCCCTCTACTCTGGAACAACCTACCTCCAAGTATCCGTACCTGCAACACCCTCCCCTGGTTTAAGCGTTTGCTACGAGCACACACACTGGAGCATGTATTATAGTCTTTAGTTTTTAGTTTTTAGTTAAGATTATATTCATTATTGTATACCTTTTTTCTTTTTATTTACCGCCTCTAACTACACAAGTCAGTGTTCCCCTTATTCTGTTTAACAATAACCTCCGTCATCTTTTAATTATTCTCCTGTATCATCTTAGGCCCCCTCTTAGCGGGACTTGTCCCTTTGGGGTGCCTTTTGCTCCCACATCACTTTACTTTGTTAGCTTTTTTGTAACTCATGTTGACCTACTGCTTAATTGGTTATATTCTTCTTTGATCATTTATCTTCTTCATTACTCAAACATGTTGTACCTCTTAACTATGCTAGAGTTGTGTTTAATCGTTTATGTTTGTTGTGTTGTCTCTTATCTTATTGTTGGGAACAATAAATTGATTGATTGATTGATTGATTGATTGATTGATTGATTGATTGATTGATTGATTGATTGATTGATGTAGCCTAATGAATTTGCATATATTTGTCAGGTAAACTTCGATATATATCGGATCCAGTTTTAGTTCAGACGATTAAAACAAAAGCAGCAGAAGAAGAAAAGAAAGCGATCTATGGATTGACGATCCTAGACAAAGAATTGTTTGTTTTGAGTGGAAACAGTTCAGAAGTTGAAGTCTACGATTCGATGAGATTGAGTTTCAGTCGTCGATGGAATTTGGAGGAGTTAACTGATCCATTTGACTTAGGATCCTGCAGCAGAAATAAATGTCTCTACATTTTCGATTGCAAAGACCTCGATCAATCGGATCAAATATTGAGAGTTGATCCAAACGGAATATTAATAAAGAAATGGTCAACAGGAGACGATGATAGAATAGCTCTGTCTGTTACAGATGAATCGAATGTCATTGTAACCTTTTACGAGAAAAACAAATTAAATGAATATTCGCCAGATGGACAATTGATCCGTGAAATAAATCTTTCATCGTGCGTCGGTATTTCTGATCTAAACCACGCTATAAAACTGACCAATGGTCATTTCGTAGTCAGTCATGGCAGAGATGATGATGTTGTTGACGATGATGATGATCATGATGATGATCAAGATTATGATCAAGATTATGATCAAGATTATGATCAAGATTATGATCATGATGACGACCATGTTCATCATGATGATGATCATGGTGATAATCAAGGTGATCATGATGAAGAGGAAAGTCCTGATCATGATGAAGATTCTCTGCACAGAGTATGTATAGTGGATGCGGATGGAAAACTTTTGAAGTCATTCGGAGGAACATGTGGATCGACCATCGGACAAATGGATTGTCCAGTCTATTTGTCCGTCGACAGAAATGGACTCGTGATGGTCGTTGATAGATGGAACAGTAGAGTTTTGTTATTGAACTCAGATTTGGAATTTAAAGGAGAAATTCTATCAGGAGAAAAACACGCATTACGATGTCTATATATGATTCTTTTGGATGAGTCAAATGGTCGACTGCTTGTGGCTGACAACGAATTTGACTCTGAAAAGATAGCGGGAGATGGAAGAATTTTAATTTTCGATTTATAAATTCACGATTTTACACAAAATTCAGGAACTCAAAATTGTTTCACTTTATCGTATATTTTCTATTATTTATAGTACAACTGATCTTGTTGTTCAGCGTAAACGTCATGTGGCTGACAATGAATTGGACTCTATGAAGAAGATAATAGTTGGACGATTTTTAGTCTTAACTTTAAATGAGTTATTAATGTTACAGAAAATTTATGTACTTAAAATCTATTATTTCATTGCAGATTTTCTATAATTCAAAGTTAATCATCTCACGTTCTTTTTGAGAATCGCGATTGCTTATTTGTATTCATTTGTGTTTGAGTTTCGATTCATGGTGCACCACTAAGAATTGATAAGTAATCCAGTAGGCCTGCCCTCGGTAGTTTAAATGTATGTCCAGCTGTTGATAGGTGTTGTCGTGGTTTTATTTAACCCGAAATAACATTCGAACCCAGGGCAACACCTTTGAGCCTTATGTTTACAGAGATGTATGGGCTGAAATGAAAGTGATCACAATACATGTATTTATCGCGGTTGAAAGTTTGAAAACTTGCTCAAGATTTTGGCTGGGAGTATTTGCCACACAAAGTTGGTTGAGACGGTAGTAAGCTTAGTGGCTCAATGGATGGCGGTAGTGATGGAAAGTTACAAATCGTTGCCTGGTTGGTCTTTTGTTTTTCACTTGTTTTCTTCTTTTGTATTAGTGTTTGATTAGTTGCATAGTTTAGTATTTGGCCAGCATTTTCTGTTCTCCTATGTTCTTTGTCGATAGAGTAATTGACTAGTTAATGAGCAGTATTATGCCACATTTGTAATTTATTTACGCTAGATGATCCAGATGATATTTACTGTTCACACTGTGAATATTGGTTTCATCGTTACTGCTTAAATTCAAGCACTGTTCAATGAGTGTTCATTCTTATATCTATATCCCATGGTGCTGTGATTCGTGTCATTTGAATAACCTTCCATTTGCCATAAATGACTTTTTGAATTTACCAGAGTCTGTATCTTCCAATGTATTACGTCACTCTGGTCTGTCTTTACAATCATCTGAACTATTAAGTGATATGTTTAAGAAGAAGGTGATCAAACTTGACCTTGTATTTAATCCCATTGATCCAGATGATGAAAATAATCCTGAGGACAGAGCATTTCTGCAGGCTCAGCTTGGAGATGGATGGATGTCAAGGTCCTGTGGTATTAATACAGCAGCTGAGTTATTTTGAATCTGATTCTTCAGTTCGTTATAACTTTGACATAGACTACGTTGAAACTCTGAGTCTGCTGATGAAGCAGAAACCCCAAAGACTAAAAGACCTCGCCCAAAGAATATTATCAGTCCGCAAGTATCAGCAGCTCTTGATCGAATGAAGGTCAGTGATAGAAATGCGTGGAAGCAGTACAGCAGCATTTAGTTGGAATGTCAGTAGACTGAAGAAAGGTTGAGTGTGGTGAATGATAGTACAAAAAGGGGAGTGGCACTGATCCAAGAAAAATTCAAATTCTGACCAAGGATAAAGGTCAAAAGCAGTCCTTGCTCCAGATGGTGTCCGAGCATCGAAAAAAGTTTCCGGACCCCAAAAAGTCAACGGTCACAAAATGGACCAATAAATATTTTAATGTGCAAATGTTTTAATCAAACTTACAAGGCTGAATAATGCTCACCAGTACTTTTTAATTATTCTACTTTTAAACATAACAATTTAAAATGTACTTTCTCTTACACAAAATACAAAAATATTGGCATGTCGCAATTGTGCTTACCTTGTCTAAAATTTAGAAAAATTGTCATCTCATGTGGCACGCCTAAACGATGGAATATCTTTATTATATTTTGCACACTAGCTTAGTTTATCAATAGGAACATAACCTGGGGCTGTCCCATCAATTTATCGAAAATAATTTTTTTGAGCACCACCCTATTATAGAAGAGCTTTGTCTTTTAAAATTCACTTTAACAAAGTGTTAGGTGCCACCGCATATACTTTTTAACACTTGAAGTCCTAATGGATTCGTCATTCATAGCAACGCCATCCGCAGACAGTTTTTTCTCTCTGCGATCCCGTAATTTACACAGTTGTATCAAACATCGAAATGAAGACTAGGCTAAAGGCCAGTTACAAGTACGTGCAGCGAGATCAGTCTTCATTCATTCAAATAAAACAAGTCAGTCTAACACCTTTATTGAACCAAGTGTAAATATTAGGCTACATGTTGCAAGACACATCAATGAACAAGTATCAAAGGGCAATTCCAGAAGGAGCAGTCATGTTCCGCGAGTAGAGGCCCAGATTCCAGAGTTTGTCAAAGGCAGTAACACTAACATCAATGTTATAACGTAAATCATCAGCAGATCCATTAAAAACATTGTTAAGATAAGATTTATTAAACTGGTGCTAGTGCAAAAACAGTGCTCAACGGAAGAATTTAGTTAAGTAAAATGAAGATAAGGCGTGTAAGTGAAACTAGAGTATGCTCGTATACCCTCGACTTAGGCCTACTGGCCCCTCCCAACGACCGATACATGCATGTAGGCTATGCGTTATTCCTTCTTTGTCTTATGCCTCGAGCCAACTGTAGAACGAAAACATTTAAGCCTTTTCCTTAGTTTCGATGCAGATGAGCTTAAATTACTTTTTCACTTTGCTATATCTTAAATATTATTTTTAAAGGAAATTTAATGCATCCAGTACGAGAATATTAATGAACTAAAACACACTTTAGGCCTACTGTCTGTGGTATTTATTGGTGCTAAACATCAGGTTTGAATACCTGCTATGTCTTGCGCTATATATCACGTTTGCCTGTCGAAGTTAATCGGCCTAGACTCAATGTGCAATAGACACGTGACGTTGAGGATTATTTAGTGGCACGGTGCATAGTCACAGTCAGAATTTTACAGTCATAGTCTATTAATATTATACTCTACAGTTAATACTAGTTTTATAACAGACTAATTAGTTCGATCGAGAGTTCGCGATTTTAATCCGATATAAATTTCTTCTAGCATTCAATACGACATTTACATTTGATAGCCAAGCGTTCAGTAGGCCTATAGGTCTACCAGTTGTGAAATCGAAAGTGCTTTCGATTTTAGGATCTGTCTATAATAGAAAATGGCTGCAAAAGACTTAGACAGTGATGATATTAAAAAGCAAGAGGTGGACGATATAACTACATGTTGTATATGCACCGAAGTCTACACCGATCCGAAGGCATTGCCATGCATTCATACATTCTGCATGAAATGTATCCAAGCGACTGGACTTAAAGCCAAGAAAGAACCTGGAGATGAAATGCCTTGCCCCATATGTAGACGGCTATTCAAGATTCCACCAGAAGGGTTTCAAGGATTACCCAAACATTTCTTCATCGAGAGGCTGATACAAGTATCAACTGTTTCAGCTAAGTCTGCAACACCGAGAGCGATATGTGATGCATGCCTGGAAGATGAGAACGAAGGAACGGGTAAAGAAATTCCAGCAGCTGATAAATACTGTGTTGACTGCAAGCACAAGTTGTGCGAAGAATGCTGCACTGAACATAGAAAATTTAAATTGACAAAGAATCATAAATTGATACCATTAAATGAGCATGAACGTGGCCAAAAAGTGACGACCGATCTAGCACCAAGTGCTTGTCAACTGCATGAACAAAAGGTTTTGGATGTATATTGTGCTGATTGCGAAACAGTTGTCTGCGCCATCTGCTTCATTGATGACCATTTTAATCATAAAGGTTCTCATGTTAACAAATTCGTGGATGGCTTTCGAAAACAGATCGAAAGCAACTATAAGGCAATAACTGAGTGCAGATCTAAGGCTGACTTGAAAAAGGCAGAACTCCAGAAGGCGAAGGAAGATATACAGGATCGAGTTGGAACATTAGAGTGTGATATAGAGAACAGAAAAGATGAAGTGAGACAGTTTACAGATAAACATGCAGCTTCTCTTCTGCAAGATCTATGTTCGATAAGGCAAAGCAAACTGAAAGAAATCCAATTGGAAAATGATGACATTGATACATACCTATCAAGTTTAGAAACATACAATTCTTATTGTCAGAATATAATGGCTAAAGGATCAGCTAGCGACATCTGTAGCGCATTCTCTGACTTATCTGCCAGAGCAGTAGAGTTGCAACAACAATTGCAACCTACGACTGAAACAGAAATTCAGTCGTTTAATTTCTGCTTTAGAAAATCAGAACTCGAACAGTTCCTAGAGGAAAGCTGTGACAACTTGATTGGTGAAATTCAAGGTCAGTGGCTTTATATGTTAACATTATGTTAATATCAAAAGCTCACGGTAATACAATGTCATGTTCACGGCCTTCACGGTCAACGACTGCTTGATGTTCGAGCTACTACCCTCGCACGACTACTCTACGCCTCCACCGTTTGGTGGGGATTAACCAATGTGGGGAAGCGCAACCGCCTTAATGGTCTAAGAAAATTACCAGTTCTGGCTTCCTTCCTGTTGACTTTCATTCTTTTGAAGAACACTGCTTAATAGAAAAAGGCCACAGATAAGCCAAATGTTGTTGTATTTGGGTGATTCTTTTACCTGTTCTATGGCCATTTTCTATTAATTTTGACCTCTTGACTTTGAAATAACCTTGGATTATGTTAACTTTTTAGTATTGTGTCTTGTTGAATGTAGACAGGTAAAAGAATCACCCAACTAGAGCAATATTTGGCTGAGTTATGGTAATTTCCTCTGATTTTCCTCTTAAATTGATCCTTATGACCCAAAAAATAACCTTGGATTGTCTTATATTTGCTTCTTATCACAGGCAGCCCTTATCAAGGCGAGAAACCCATGAAATAAATTAATCAGTTTCAACAATAGTTATTGACTGAGATTTGGCCATTTTTCTCTGAATTTTGCTAGATTAAATTTTTCTGACCTTAAAATTACCTCGAATGGTCTACGTTCAAAACCGCGATCAGAAAACAGCGATCGTCAAAACCGCGATTACAAAACAGCGATGCACAAAACAACCACGACTGCATAAAATAGCGATCATCAAAACAGCGATTAAATTCGAAGATTGACTTATTTAATGTACGTTGATTGGTCCTGATTGCGAACCTAATTATCGTTAATTATTGTTATTAAATCATTTGAAGTTGTTGGAGTGAGAGTAGAATTGACAGCGTTGATTGGTCCTGATTGCGAACTTTATTGAACTTAAAATGTTGCTGTTAAGTACTTGACCAAATCCATCTCGAAGAATCTATGTGCACAGAAACTGCAGACAAAATAAAAAGAATCGTCGGCGATTACACTAATCGACGTATAACTTGGTGGAATTGGACATACTTTAAGTCTTCAAATTTAACAAAACACATTTGTAATAATTTATGTATACTTCGTGATACATTTAGGCCTAAAACTTTCTATAATAAATCGGTGAAATCGCTGTTTTGGTGATCGCTATTTTATGCAGTCGCTGTTTTGTGCATCGCTATTTCGTGATCGCGGTTTTGACGATCGCTGTTTTGTGATCGCGGTTTTGAACGTAAGCCCCTCGAATGACCCTGAATTTAGTGTCTATATTTTTCAGAGAAATAGCCATCGTCGAGACAATCAAAACAATAAAGTTCATCCAAATCCGATGCTTTGTTCATTAATTGTGATAAACAAAGTAAGTCGACAATGGACCGAAGTTCCAAGATCCAAGCATTGGCACCTTCAGTCCTCTGAATTTAAGTACTCTATGTACTGAATACATATTCTGTTGCAAAGTTATCGTTGTTATTTTTAGATGAAGGTGAGTCGAGGCAAAAGGAAAGAAGTAAACAAAGTCTATTAGCAGAACAAAGTAACGAAATTGATCGCCTGAGAAAAGAAATCGAAAACGAAAGGACAGAGAAGGAGAGTTTGCAATCAGTAAACGAGCAGCTCAGAATTAGTATAAATAACGAAGTACAGGCTAATCAGGCGTATAAGACGACAATCAAGACATTAGGAGACAACGTTGAGAAACTCAGACAAGAACTATCGAGGATGAAGCAAGGTAAGCAAACATTAAACTAATCTAATCGAACGACATCATAGCGCCGTTAATAATGCTGAAGCATGGCCCTGTAGATGTTGACAATATCCAGAGGGCCATGGCTCAAGGCGCCAGTCGATGGTCACTTGAAACCTTATTGAAACATTGAAGTCTATACATTGTATTGGTCCGGTCGAAATCCGATGAGTGAGGTACCGTAAACGAGAAGTTAGTCTACAGTGGCAGTACCGGCCTTACCATTCTGCGAACCGTGCAATTGCACAGGGCCCGCAAATTTGGGGCCCAAACATTTCAGAAAATTAACATGAACAAGACACCCTAATAATAATAGGCCAATTATGGTTTCAATAAAATCTTCTCTTTATAAAAAAATAAAAAAGTCAAATGGTACAAACTTAATTTTCTGCGACATTTTATGTGACATTTTCGGGCCCCGTTATTAGTGGAGAGGCCCGAAAATCTCACAGTAAAACCTGTGCTATTTTTGGGCCCCCTATTAAGGGGCCCGAAAGTGTCACAGAAAATTAACATGAACAAGACAACCTAATAATGATGTTATGGTTTCAGTTTAATGTTCTACTCTGTATTTTGTCAAAACATAAGCCAAATGGTACCATGTTGAAACCATTTGACTTTTATTTTTTGACATAATATTATAATATTATATTGTCGCAAAAGATAATATTGGGTGCTGAAATGATTACCATTTCTGCACCCAGAAACAGTTATACGTACTCTGCTATAGTTTGCTTAAATGTTAAGTGAGAAATTTTACGTCTTGAATACCTGTGTCCGCGAGCAATGGCGAGAAAAAGTAAGGGTCTCTGGTCCAAATAGTTTCAAAACTACTGTAACAGTTGTACGCGACTGTGTACGGTACTTTTGTTAATTATTTTATATTATTTCTTTTAGATTTTCTATTTTTAGGGTTTATTATTTCATTTCATTTCATTTCATTTCATTTCAGATATTTATATAGCGCCCCTTCAAGATTTCTACTCAGAGGCGCTCCCGACTACAGCGCGGACACTGAATCGGAGTTTCACGCCGAAGCGCATGAGCAATTGCGAGTGAAGGACTTGCCCAGGGTCCCTACGCGGCGGCTTGAGGTAGATTCGATCATTCGAACCCGCAATCCTCCGGCTGCAAGGCACCGAACATACCCCTACACCACCGCGCCCCACATAATATTTAGCACACATATGTACAGGGTGGCCCAATATAAAATGTACCACCGGATAAAATGCAATTTCTCCGCAACCAATTGAGACTTTTATACCAAATTTTCACCAATTACAGAGGAATAAATTTTCAACAACCCACGAAAATTTCACTAAACAATTTTCATAGTTTCAAAAGTTACAGCTGTTTAAATTTGTAATTCCATTTTTTCAAATTTCCGAAGAAAAATGGACAGTCACTTGCAATTTTCAATGTCAAATAAAATCATCTTTCATTGCGAAATCAGAAATCTGTTGAGCAGTTTATCTCAAGGCATGTTCGAAGTGTCCACCCCTAGCTTTCACACAAGCTCGAAGTCTTTTGTGAAGCTCAGTATGGCCTTGTTGATTGAGTCCTGCGGCAGCTGGTTCCATATTAGCTGCAAGACTTTTTCAGCTCGTCGATGTTCTTCGGCTTTGGATGAAATGTCTTGTAGCGTTCAAGCATAGCTCCCCAGACGTGATAATCAAGAGGGTTAAGGTCTGGAGAGTTTGGTGGCCATTCATCTTTGCCAATGAATTCACTGCAGTTGGTGGCAATAAAGCCTTGAGCCAACCTTGCCGTGTGAGCAGGCGCACCGTCCTGCTGGAAAATGAAACCAGACGGTAGAACAGACTTGCAGTCTTCAATGAGTCTGGGTAACAGAGTTTCAACGTAAAGTTGAGCGTTTACTTTAGCCTTGTCTGGGATGAAGTGCAGTCTTCCCTTATCGCCGTAACACACGCCAGCAGAACCATGATGTGCTTCGCAAACTTGGATCTCTCGACCACCAGGCGTCGTCCAGGCGACTTTTCGTGAAAATCGCGCTTTTTGCCGGCAGACCAAACGCACTTAATATATTTTAAAATATCTGCAATTATTAACAACTTGCTTCATAAACACTTTCTTTACAACTTGTAATGAGGTCATATGACGGCATCATTATTTGGGTGTTACAAAACAATTTCTTTGTGAAAAAATCTTAAAGAAATAACTATTATTGGACCGCACATCTGCGGAAATTCGAAAAAATGGAATTGAATATTTAAACAGCTGTAACTTTTGAAGCTATGCAAATTGTTAGGTGCAGTTTTCGTGAATTGTTACAAATTCATTCCTCTGTAAATGCTGAAATTTTGGTATAAAAATCTCAATTTTTTGCGGAGCAATTGCATTTTATCCGGTGGGACATTTTATATTGGGCCACCCTGTATATATATAAT
Source organism: Aporrectodea caliginosa (assembly GCA_020284085.1). Lineage (NCBI taxonomy): Eukaryota > Metazoa > Annelida > Clitellata > Crassiclitellata > Lumbricidae > Aporrectodea > Aporrectodea caliginosa. The sequence goes on from JACEVL010000469.1 coordinate 979,112, forward strand.
GATTAGCATTGAAAAACAATTTGACTTGTGTCATGGGGGCCCGTACAGTTCACTCTGCACAGGGCCCGCAATATAGGCCTACTAGGGCCGGTATCACGAAATAGAGTATCCGTCCTAAGACTATCCGGGGGGATGTATGAATTTATCCCCAGAGCTTCTCATTTAAAAATAGAAGGCGATTTGAAAACGATCGCGCTGGATTGAGTAGGCGATCGATGCGCGATCGACCTCGGAACTTTGTGTGTAGCCTATAGCGTAGTTTATGTATCGTATTCGTATAGCTGCATATTATGGTTGTCCAGGTAGAGTATTTAGGCCCTATTAACCGTCGATAAGCCTCCTCTGCTTGTCGATGCAATGTTGTATCGATCGATCTTAGCCTTAACTTTTACAAGTAATGTAAATTAGATTAATAAAATAATGGTCTGGATCCAGGTTCCTCTTGGAGTCTAACTCATGGAGCGCGATCGATTTACCGATCGACCAGGCCTTTGCTAGGCGATCGACCAAGGAGATCGATCGATCGATCGCCTCAAATGCGAAGCTCTGTTTATCCCCCCGGATGGAATAAACCAGTTTAGAGTATCCGGGGGATAAACCAATCTATCCCCCATCGTCATAGGCGTCACGAAAGCCAAGACGAAAATCCAGTCAAAATCACCAAAAACGAAGTAGGCCTAAATTAATTTCAGGTCGATGTACAAACTAAAGATACGCAACTTAAAATATTTTCTGTGTACAATAAATCCAAACTGTACGACTGAATACACTTAGAAACCGCCAAAATGCAAACTAAACCGAATACTTCATTTCGCTAAGGGGGATACTCATGTATGGGGGATACTCTATTTCATGACACCGGCACTGACAGTGGGTAGACAAGTTGAAACACATTAATCTTAAGTTTAGACCTATACCAGCATCACAGCTAAGGACTAATATAAATCGCATACCTCAGCAGTTATATCCGTAGATTCGTAACTACCAACGAGAACGTCCTAAAGCCTAACAATGTCGGGGTGCGATGAATAACAGTCAAAGTGTCCGTCGATTGAGTAGCCTAGAATATTTTTAGTACGATGGATAAACATTACGCGCAATCGAAGCCGCAAAAATCATGTTTTTATTTTTTTCAGGAGCTGGATGGAGGTTAAACACTTCCAGAGCGTATTATATAATTACCGTAATATGTGATGAGTGTGATGTAGGATGTTAGGAACAATATTCCAAAACTTTCACTATAGCGGGTAATGACTGATTCTCACTACTAAGTTCAGTTACACACTGGGTTAGTGTTAACAAATTTTATTTGCTTGCACTGCTGCATATGGGTTTGGACTGCCATAATATTTATGGCAGCTTAGAAAAAATGTGAAGAGGAAATTCCGTCAAGTCCCCTTCCCAAGTTTAAACGTTGGGAGGGAATTTCCACCCTCCCCTCCCTATGATTTACGGCCCTGAATCCCAGCTCAGTGGCGTAACGAAGGGTTTCAGCGCCCAGGGCAAGAGTTGATGACTGCGTTCCTTTTTAATTTTCTTGTTGACTTTTAATCGTTCTCGTCATAGACTCATAGTAGCCTACTGTGTACCACTGAAAGCTAATTTTGCGCCCCTTGTTCTTCGCCCCTTCTTCGTTAAGTCACTGTCCCAACTTTCTTTTGCAGCCCCTAGTTTTACGTACCTAACAAGCGCTGCTTGGCGTGTCTGATTTGTGAATTTAAAAAAATGCCTCAATAAATTTTGATGTCAGTTATTCATTTATTTTCACTGCTGTGACACTTTTGTTATTTTGAAAATACTGGGGCCTACATAATGCTATGCAATGGCAACTATAAAAAACAGCCTTTTTTCTGAAAAGCGTCATTTGGCATCACCTTTTATTTATAGAACGTCAAAGTAAGGATGACGTCAACTACGTCTGCGAATAGGCCTACATTATGATTAGACGATGATCATTCGGTTAAACCCTTATGGGGAAAAACAATTATGCCGAAGCTTAAGCTGATTTTTGGTAGCAGCATATCGGTTAAATTGTAAATATTTCGATTTTTTTTTAAATTTCTGTATAATACGCAAGAGAAAATCTGATTTTATACGTTATTGCTCGAAATCTTCAGTGAAGGCGACGAGTAATTTGCGAAAAAATGCGAACCATGCTGTGTGGAGTATCCGGTCCTCGAATAGGCCTAAGCATTTGATGTCTGTTTCTCTCGCTCTTTCGGCTTCACTATTCGTTTGTACAGATGTATCCGTCGATGTACCTTTGTCGCTCTGCTCTGGCTTTCTCTGGCTACTTGTGTCTTTATTGTTTCATCTGTCTCAATTTCTGTCTTTGCATGACTCGTATGCACTTATTTATCCTTATCATGCTTGTTTTCGCCGCCTGCTGTTACAGTAGTGCAGCCTTAAACTAACAATTCAATTAGAATATTTTGAATTGCTCAAATAATGAAGTTTAATATTTTGTACTAAATTTGCATTTAAAAATTACCAGGTGAACTTCGATATATATCGGATCCCGTTTTAGTACAGACGATCAAAACTAAAGCCGCAGAAGAGAAGAATAAATCGATCCGTGGCTTGACGATCTTAGACGATGAATTGTTTGTTGTGAGTGATGAGAGTTCAGAAGTTGAAGTTTACGATTCGATGAAATTCACTTTCAGTCGTCGATGGAATTTGATGGAATTGATTCGTCCATTGGACATAGTCTCATGCAACATAAGTAAATGTCTCTACATCATTGATTACAAAGGCCAGTTTGTTCACTCGAGAGAAATCTCGAGACTTGATCCAAATGGAAAATTAATCAAGAGTTGGTCAACAGGAGAAGATTGGGGTCGTCTGTCTGTGACCGATGAATCGAATGTCGTTTTAACTGTTTTTGAAAAAAATAAATTAAACGAATATTCGCCAGATGGACAATTGCTCCGTAATATAAATCTGTCATCAGATGCAAGTGTTTGTCACCCATGGCATGCTACAAAACTGACCAATGATCATTTTGTGGTCAGTCATGGCATTTATGCCGATGGTGTTGACGATGGTCATGAAGGTGATGATGATCATGATGACGATCACGTTGATCATGGTGACGATGATGATGACGATGATCATGATGATCTGCAAAGAGTATGTATAGTGGATACAGATGGAAAACTTCAGAAGTCATTCGGTGGAGAACGTGGATCGTCCATCGGACAAATGAATGAGCCAGTCCATTTGTTCGTCGACCGAAATGGATTCGTGATGGTCGCTGATCGAGGGAACAATCGAGTTTTGCTGTTGGATTCAGATTTGGAATTTAAGAGAGAAATTCTATCAAAACAAAAACACGGATTACGATATCCTTCGAGGATTCTTCTGGATGAGTCGCATGGTCGACTTTTTGTGGCTGACAACGAATGGAACTATGAGAACGAGCTATACACAGATGGACGAATTTTAATTTTTGATTTTTAACAGTAATTTAAATTATGATTACACAAAATTCAGGAACTCATAAAATGTTTTACTTTATCATATATTTTCTATACTATTCATAATTGTTATTATTACGCTATTAGCCTATTATTATTATTATTATTATTATTATTATTACTATTATTTTTATTATTATTATTATTATTATTATTATTATTATTATTATTATTATTATTATTATTATTATTATTACTACTATTATTATTATTATTATTATTATCATCATCATCATCATCATCATCATAAAAATATTATTATTTTTATTATTGTTATATTATTGTTGCTACTATAATTAGGATTAATGATTGTTTCAAGAACTGAACTATTTGCTCAAGTTAACTCAGAAATGTGACGACTATAACACAGAAATAGTGGCCTAACTCTATATAAGCGTTAGCTTTTGTAGAGCTCCTTTTGTACTTGACTGAGATTATGCTTGTTTTGATGTGATCAGTGGTACAATAAAGAAGGAATAATATATATATATATATATATATATATATATATATATGTATATATATATATATATATATATATATAATGAAGCTGATCTTGTAGCCTACTTTAGCGTAAAACTCAATGTGTCTGACAACGAATTCGACTTTGGGATGAATATATAGAGACGGACGATTTTTAATTATAAATTTTAAGCGAGTTATTAAGTGTTAGGCCTACATACAATTTAGATATTGAAGAAATATATTATTTCATTGCAGATTTTCTATAATTCAAAATAAAGCTTCTCATATACTACAGGAGAGGCGATTGCTGATTTGCTTTAATCTGACTTTGGGTTTCGATTCATGTTGCACCATTGCCCATTGGGAATTGATAAGTAGGCCAATTCCAGTAGTTTAAATGTCCGGTTGTTAGACAGCTACTGTCATGGTTTTAATTCTCACAATACTTTGAGTCAAATGTTGATAGAGGGGTGTGCAACATCAGCTGCTATGAAAACAATTACTATACATGTCAATAGCCGTGGACGGTGGAAAATTGGAAAACATGCTCAAGAACATGACTGGGTCAAGATGTTTGCCGCACGAAGTCGGTTGAGACGCTATAAGTTTAGTTGTTGGATGGATGGCAGCTTTAGTGATGGAAAGCTTTATTTTGAATTATAGAAAATCTGCAATGAAATAATATATTTCTTCAATATCTAACGAACGTTTCTGAAACGTTGCATAGACGTTAATTGAAAGGCGTTACCCTACAAAAGTGTTTCTAACGTTCCTAAGACCTTTCAACAACATTTTCTTTTGGTCTCTATGCAGACGAATTGTTTGGACGTAGGCCTAGATCAACCACGCTTGTACTAAAATAAACTATAGATGAACACGGCAGTACGTAGCCTATAAAGAAGATTCTGTAGCGATAAGACGATTTATTTAATATCCAGGTTACAAACCTTTCTACAACGTTGCATAAAGGTGATATAAAAGCAAAATTTGCACACCTTTAATTGATCCCACCTTAGATTTATCTGCGCTATAGCCTACTATATAGGCCTAGGCCATAGTGTGGGACCCGGCCGTGGTCTGTTTTTTGTTGTGCTGCTCCTCCAGTCCTCTGCGCTATGGTTCCACATCCCATCCCTTTCTCCTGTTCCTCGGTTTTACTCTGCGTTATGGTTCTGTGCCTTGATTCCACCTCTCTCCCCTGCTCCTGTTCCTCGGTTTTACTCTTGTTCATCGGTTGTTGCGCTATGGTTCTGCGCCTTAGTTCCACCTACTACCCCTGCTCCTGTTCCTTGGCTCTGCTCTGCGCTGAGGTTCCGCGCTACCGTTCTGCCCCTCCTCTGAGCTCGGATTCACTATAAAAGGGACGAGGCACAACAAGACGAGAGTTTACGCCAATCATCGTCGATATGACGGCGTCGTTAAATAAACGTATTACACAAGACGAGAGTTGTAGTAGAATCGACACAGCAGGTGAGCCAAATATATTCTCTTGCAGAAAGAACACAGAAGAAAACGGACGAAGCGCAACGGACGAAGAAAGGACACGAGACGCACGAATCGAGGACTAGCCAACGGCGTTCGATTGAACGTATTAAGTTGTTTTTTTAACTGACAAACTTTTATTTTCCAGAACAACAATGCATATAACAGTACCAATAATAGGCCTACATAGTACATTTCAGTGCACTGGCTAGGGAATAGGGGAGACCCAAAAGGGGCAGAAGCCCAACTTAATTAGGGACACCCCATTAACTAGATTCGATGATGGCTGATTAGTCAGTTGTTAAGTAGCTGATAACATTCAGCTTTCAGAAAGAGAAGATTAAAATGTAAGCTCCACAATGAAACAATTTCAAATAAGATATCGTCAATCTTTCAACCTTGATTTAAGTAGGCTAGTTAGCCTACTCCACAACTTCTTAAACTGGATAAGCGTAGGTGCATTCTATATAGGCCTACTTCTCGGTACAGTATGTATGTATGTATGTAAGTTAAGAGTACTGTACGCTTCCGACATGGCGTTGGTATTTCGTCTCGGTTTACGTCGAAAGTTGCGTGGAAGTTGCGAAGTAGGCCTACAACTTTCTTCTGTCGAAATTCAGTAGCGAACTTTTATCTGCGGAGGGTTTCACGTCAAACTGGATTTCTGCCTTGCGACAAAGTTAAATGTACGGGGTTACATTTTGCTGCCAGGTTATTGTTATACGAACTGTGCGGACTGTATAGCCTACTCAGGCTCGGAGCCGTTATTGTAAAGAAACGTTCTGTCACGGTACTTTTTAACTGACAAGGAATTTATTAATAATTCGTTGGAGTTGATGAATTTAATAAAGTTGTTCAAATCACCAGATTCGTCACCGGAAATACCATCAGGAGCCTCACCTCGCTGACATAAGATTACCGACTCGAGAGGACGAGACTGGGGCAGTCATCCTGGTACCTGAGTTCGAACTAACAAAATACATACATACATACATAAACATACATACATACATACATACATACATACATACATTTGTTCTTTTTCTCTTATAGCCTAATGGTTACAGAAATAAATGATTGATTGATTGAAATAAACATGCAATGTCATACATAAATACATATATACATATATACACACATATAGGCCTACATACATAAATGCATACATACATGGATGCATACATACAATAATGTACACATACATGCATACATATAGGCCTACACATACATATATACATACATAATTAGCCCCAGGGCTCGGTCCTTGGGCCCATCTATATATTATATTATTATCTACACATCAGGTGTTGCTCAACTTTTGAAGGCGCATGCGGTTTTAGGTCAGCTATATGCTGACGACGTGCAAGCGTACACTCACTGCCTACCATCCAACGCAATCTCTGCAGTTCGGGTCATGAGCGGGACTATGGATGCTCTAGAAGCGTGGATGTCGTCTAATCGACTGCGCTTGAACCCGTCCAAGACTAAATTCATCTGGTTAGGCACTCGGAAACAGGTTGCTAAACTTGACTTTACTACCCTTACGTCTGAATTCCCTCATTATGTCTTTTCAACCACGGTTCGTGACCTCGGCGTCCAGCTGGACCAAGAGCTCACTTTTACTCCACATCTTCATCGTCTTGCTCGGGACTGCTATTACCAGCTGCGCCAGCTTCGTACTGTTACCCGCTCGCTTATGTCTGCTGCCAAACTTACTCTAGTGCATTCCTTCATCACAGCTCGTCTTGACTATTGCTCATCGCTCTACTTTGGCCTCCCATTTAGCCGCATAGCATGCTTGGACCGAGTCTTGCGCTCTGCAGCGCGACTCATTGGGCAAATTCCAAAGTATGGACACGTCTCCAGCTACATGCTGGAGGTCCTCCACTGGCTCCCTGTCTGCCAGCGCATCGAGTACAGGGTAGCTGCCTTGGTTTTGCGCTGTCTCCAGGGCCTCGCCCCAACTTACCTCCGTGAGCTCTGCTGTTTGATTTCGGTTGTCCCAGGGCGTCGCCTCCTACGCTCCGCAGAAAAAGGAGTTCTTTTGGTTCCTTTTGCTCGTACTGCAACAAATTCCCAACAATGCATTACCGAGCTTTTTCTGTGGCAGGCCCAATGATCTGGAATGGTCTTCCTCTAGAGCTGCGTCTACACCCTGGGAGTCTGCCTGAAACTTTCCTTACTAAACTCAAAACTGTTCTTTTTGGGCGCGTTGCAGTCGGGAGCGCCTCTGAGTAGTTTCCTTGAAGGGGCGCTATATAAATTCCCGAATGAATGAATGAATGAATACGTATACATAATTATCATACATGATGTTGCCGGTGGCGCTCTGCGTGTAAACACCGGGCGTGACTACCTACGTGCGAATTCATCTTTTGTAAGTCGCATCTGTTTAGATCTGTTGGGTAGTCACGTTTAGCGCCTTCGTGAGTTTCTTGTAGGGCGCTATATAAATGGCCATATACATACATACATAAATGCATGTCTGCGTTTCAAAGTTGGTCACGCTGTATATGCACGGACTTGCACTGTGAGCCCTGGCTGAAGATTGCATGTTGACCTCATTGGTTCCAGAAGGTCTCAACGGTGTTCTGTCGCGACTACGATTTAGTGTGGACGGGGAATATACAGTTGTGGCCAATTCATTGGAAACTTCTACAAGATAAGATTTTTCCTGTGGTAAAATTATCTTAACTGAGCAAATTGAGCTTGTACTTCATTATAAAACTAAAGTAAGATAGTTAGCATACAAAACAGTACCACAAATTCATTATAGAACTAAAGTAAGATAGTTAGCAATAAGAGTAATCATAATAATAATAATAATAATAATAATAATAATAGTAATCATAATAATAATAATAGTAATCATAATAATAATAATAATAATAATAATAGTAATCATAATAATAATAATAATAATAGTAATCATAATAATAATAATAATAATAATAATAGTAATCATAATAATAATAATAATAGTAATCATAATAATAATAATAATAATAATAATAATAGTAATCATAATAATAATAATAATAATAATAATAGTAATCATAATAATAATAATAATAATAATAATAATAATAATAATAATAATAATAATAATAATAATAATAATAATAATAATAATAATAATAATAATAGTAATCATAATAATAATAATAATAATAATAGTAATCATAATAATAATAATAATAATAATAATAATAATAATAGTAATCATAATAATAATAATAATAATAATAATAATAATAATAATAATAGTAATCATAATAATAATAATAATAATAATAGTAGTCGACCTTACCATAATTCTAATAATAATAATAATAGTAATAATAATAATAATAATAATAGTAGTCATAATCATAATAATAATAATAGTAATCATAATAATAATAATAATAATAATAATAATAATAATAATAATAATAGTAATCATAATAATAATAATAATAATAGTAATAATAATAATAATAATAATAATAATAATAGTAATCATAATAATAATAATAATAATAATAATAATAATAATAATAATAATAATAATAATAATAATAGTAATAATAATAATAATAATAATAATAATAATAATAATAATCATAATAATAATAATAATAAAATAATAATAATAATAATAATAATAATAATAATAATAATAATTAATAGTAATCACGATCTGGTCTTTCGGGGCTTGGTCCGTGCAGGTTATCCATCCACAAAGGAGCCGGCGGGCCTCGTGAGAACAGACGGCAGGAGACCGGATGGTCTCACCCTCATCCCTTGGCGCGCCGGGCGATGCCTCATCTGGGATGCGACCGTAACAGACACTTTGGCCGCTTCCTACCTGCCTGACACCTCCCAAACGGCCGGCGCGGCAGCCGAGAAGGCGTCGGACCGCAAACCAAACGAGGCTGAAACCCCCTAAATTAATCAAGCCAGACACAAATACAAGCCCCCCAACAACAAGTCCCAACTGCGCGGCAGCCGAGAAGGCGTCGGACCGCAAACTAGACAAATACAATCAACTGTCCTCCACGTATTTTTTGTCCCTTTGGCTTTCGAAACACTGGGTCCAATCAACAACGAAGGTTTGACCTTCCTTTCGGACCTGGGACAAAAGCTAGGCACCGTAACTGGAGATCCACGGGAAACATCTTTTTTGTTCCAACGTATCTCAATGACGATACAACGTTTTAATGCAGTGGCCTTTGGGGGCACTTTCGCCGGTCAAGAGATAGATGAGTAGGGCCTTTCCAGACAATTTTCTACAATAGATAATGTTGAAAAAATAAATTTAAAAAATCATAATAATAATAATCATAATAATAATAATAATAATAATAATAATAATAATAATAATAATAATAATAATAATAGCAATCATAATAATAATAATAATAATAATAATAATAATAATAATAATAATAATAATAATAATAATAGTAATCATAATAATAATAATAATAATAATAATAATAATAATAATAATAATAATAATAATAATAATAATAATAGTAATAATAATAATAATAATAATAGTAATCATAATAATAATAATAATAATAATAATAATAATAATAATAATAATAATAATAATAATAGTAATCATAATAATAATAATAATAGGAGTGTTTCTAAAACTTATTTGGATTTTACATTGTATAATTTTATAGCGCCATAGCACTAATAACAGTCAGCCATAGAACTAAAAACCGTCAAACATGGAAGTTTCCATTCAATTGGCCACTAGTGTAGAGGATCCAGAGAAAGGACATTCGAAGCATCTAACCCTAAAGTAGCCGGGTACACGTAGAACAAGCAATCGTCGCTTGCCTGTCTACATCTATGCGTCACTATCGACTAACGGTCGAGGTCACTTCAGAGACCAGCGTCTCTCCTTGTTCGCAGAGACTGTACCCACAGATGACCTGTATGGTCCGTAGATCCCAGGTTCGAAGCATCGGGAAGCAGAGTTGCAGTCACGCAAAGACCACCTGCGAAGCAATAACTGTCAAACACGTGTACAAAATCCACAGCAGAGACGAAGAATAAATCCGATGTCAATTTTCTGATCCATAACTTTGTGCTGTGAAGATAACCTTATCACTTGAAAATAAAAGTGCCGCAGGATAAACACAGCCTCTATTAAAATAGCCACGGCAATTTATTGCAAACATTTGATTTGGACTCAAAACAGATCGGCGTACCATTGCGTACTACTATAAATATAAATCAATGTTAGGTATTTTCCGGCAGTGATGGACATAGGCATCTTTCTCCTCAGATAATCCAAGAGAATCGAAGTGAAATGACACACTAAATTCTAGCCTGTAGCTCTTATATTACTGAACATGATCATTGCGAATAGCCGAATACCGGTACATTAATGTGTCTAACTGCAGAATTAAGAATGATGGAGAATGATCGCCAGTGCATCAAAGTTTAAGATATCCGTTGACAACTTACGTAGACTAGGCTAGGCCTATGAACCCTGAGAGGGCGGCATCGGTTGTCGGTCCTGATCGATGTTGTTAGATAAGGGTCCATGCACTTAGACATAGCATCCTATTCAGTTATCAGAATACCTTAATGACATTAAACAAATAGCCTACTGTCAATTTTTTTACTGTAGTGTGAACCACGCATAAGATTGTCGTAGGCCTAGTCTTAACCCTAGGGCTACCAAGCTTTTTTTGTAACACGGACTACCAAGGGGGGTGGTTACCACCCCCCTGGATTTCGTGTTTGGTTTCACATATCATAACTTGTAATATAGCATTGGATTCAGCATTCATTTCTGCACAGAATGGTATATTTAGTTGTACATTATGTGAATGCACATCGAAATTACAACACTTTTAACAATGGAACCCATTAATTAGCAATATTTTATATTATTGCGTACATTTTGTACTTTTTGGATAAACAAATGTAAGATTATGTGTGTTTTGAAACTAATCTATGTATAAAAGATACACATAATCATCCCTAAACATGTTTATATAGTATAAATGTACATCCATACATATATATCCATAAATATATATCGGTTTACGTTGTAATGCTGTATTCAGCCATTTTCACACAGATTACGCGTATTATTATTTATTTTGATCACTTCCGGTATACAAAAGACAAAGATGTTGGTATGCAAATGAAGCCCTACATTCCCTCTAAAGAATGGTATCTTTGTTTCTCTTCAGGAAGACAAATGAATACGCTACAGACAAAAAACAAAGGGGAGTGCTTCCATTTAGCCATTTTTCACGCATGTTACGCGTATTATTATTTATTTTGAGCACTTCCGGTTGTCTCAGGTCAACTCAGTGACCAGAGAATGTAGCCCCACATTCCCTCTATAGAATGGTATAATTTGTTTCTCTTAATATTAAATGACGGATAAGATATAGTCGAAAATCTTTTATTACCTCGGGTATATCAGGTATAACTTTTGAATGGCGTGGGCTACCACCATGATGTTTACCTCAAAATGTGCGCCAATGAATCTGCTACAGCTACCTAAAATGCCAAAATTATATTCCATATGGAAACAAAAATTATTTCATAAAAACGTAGGGGGTGGTAACCACCCCAGTAGCCCGAGGGTTAAAGATATATAACATGCCAAGATCACAGATGTAGGCTACCAACTCAAGAGCAAAAGATAGTTAGTAACGTGTTTGGTTATCTGTGGATCGACCGGCGAAAGTAGGCCTACGTCGTAAACGTTAGTTAGTAGCCTATTTAGTTATCTCTCTATAGATTGTATAGGCTAATTATCTTCAAGCTTTTGCGACGCACCGACGTCAAGCGTTATGCAAATTGACAAGTGTTTAACGCAATATTTTCGAATGCAGTGCCACTATTATAGGACGTTAGTTAGTAGGCTACCTATAGCTGCGATGGACCAATTAAATTGCCTTCCACGTAGGCCTATACAAAAGGTTTAGTGGGTAGGCTACGATTGATAGCACGCCTAGGCTTTTCGCTTCTGTTATTGGCTGCCATGCGCGCTATTCGTTCTCAACTCTTCATGATTGTGAGTGAAATTAGGCTAAATAAAAGAATTAAGGATCCAGGGCGTAAACAAGGCATTGGTGTAGCCTAGTTTTTAAACAGCTAACGCTATAATACGCAAATCACTGACCCATTCTTGCGAGACGAGTCTTAAACAGACTTGTATACGAGATATCAAACTCGAGACCGAGACAGTGGGGTCCAAGACCGAGACCGTGGGGTCCGAGACCGAGACGAGACACAAGGTCCGAGACAGTTCAAAACGAGTGCAATGCACATTGGACCCAAATACCGAAACAATGTTTCTATCAACTTTTGAAGTCTAGGCCTATAATTATACATGTAGCTATTTCATGAAATTTTAAATTCTCCGCTTGTCACAATCTGTGCAATAAAGTCGTTAATTATTAGCATCTTAAGTGTCATTATGAATGGCATTATAACATATAGGCCTAATTCAGATTAACACATAGGCTACATAATGTGCATACATGATACATATGCATACATATACACATACATGCATGCATTCATACAAATGCACATTCATGAGTAGCCTACATGTACATATCTAAATACATACGCTCATACATACAAACAAACGACCGCAATTAGTCATACCCACCCCTACCACTTTGCAGACGTCCGCACGCCAAAACCATCTCTGATCCTGCTTCTCTCAAATAATTTAGTCCACACATTTTCAACCTTTCTTCATAGCTCAAATCCTTGCAACTCCAAATCAGTTTTTAGCTCTTCTTTGCACTTTCTCCAGGTTTTCATGTCCTGTTTCAGGACAAACGTGTCCTGACCAGTGATTTGTACAACCTCGAGCAGTATCCTTGTCTCTGGTGACTATATATTGTCCGTTTTATCATGCCTAAAGTTGATTTAGCCTTTTTATGCTTCAGCACATTGCCTTGACGGGTTTGCATTCTTGTGCATAGGCTACTCACTCCCAAGTCCCTTTCTTCCTCACTAACTTTCAAACGCTATATTGATATGAAAACTCGTAGTTTCTCTTTCCCATAATAATTATGCATCACTGAGCACTTTTCCAAATTAAATAGCATTTGCCAGTCCTGTGACTATCTGAACATTTTTCTTACATCTTCCCGCAGTATCTCTGCTTCTTCATCACCCACAGCTATAGTTTTGTATCATCTGCAAACTTAAAAATTTCAGATAAAATCCCATAATCTTTATCATTACTAAAAATTATGAACAACAGCGGCCCAAGCATTGATCCTTGCAACACTCCACTTAACACTGTCATCCGGTTACAATGTTTATCACCTATGCCAATCTTTTGTCTTCTATCTGAGAGCCAGCATTGAATCCATGTTAGTATCTACTCTCTAATCCCACATGCTTGCAACTTTTTAGGCAGCCTTTTATGAGGTACTTTGTGAAATGCCTGGGCAATATCTAGGTATATACATCTACAGGTTATCCTTCATCTATCCTCTTACAAAGAATTCTAACACATATGTCAAAAACGAGTGACCTCTAGTACATCCATGTTGACTGCCTTTAGTAATATTATACTCACTCGAGTTGTCCACTATATTCTTAACCATTCTCTCCAAGACCTTACACACAACACTGGTTAAACTGACTGGTCTGTAGTTACATAGTACAATTCAGTTTCCCTTTTTAAACAATGGCACTATGAGTGCATCTCTCCATTCCTGTTGTACATCTCCAGTCTGTATCGATTTAGTGAAGATCTGTGCTAATGTCTCTCAAATTTCTTTCTGTGTAATGTCTCTCAAATTTTTACTCTCACATCATATAAGAATTTAGGGTGTAGTTCATCTATTCCTGGACCAAGTCTTTAACCTCTTCAGTTGTTCCACCACAATTCCTTAGTAAACATTAGGTGTTAATCCTTTACCACCGCTGTCTCAAAATGCTTGGTTGGGCTCACGGATGTTCCTAATTCTTCTAACATAAACTCTGAGCTGAAGTATTTCTTGAGTACCTCAGGAGCTTCAGTAACCTCAGTAACTTGGCTCTATCACCCACAATAACTTCTCCATTCCCCTCTTCCTTTTTTACTGACCGTACCCTTCCTTTTCTTTTCTGCTTGCTTCTAGAGCTTATAGAAACTCTTGCTGTCCTCTTTTACATTTCTCAATAACTTCTGGTCAGTGCTTTTTATTTCATTTCTGCTAGCATTATTGCAGATTTTTTATTTGCATACTTGATCTTTAAATGCTGCTGTATTACTCCGATCCATGCTTTCAGCTGTAGAAGTAGTAAAACTAAATACGTTGTCATCTGTGCTGACCTCCTTTATCAATTTTGCATGCCCATATACATGTATTTTATGACTACTTTCTCACCAGCCCATTTATCATTCACTTTTATCAACATAGACCTTCATAACAGCGGTCTAACAAATGGATATAACGGCAGAATTAAGAGCATTATAGTAACTTGGCCCACAGAACAACCGCACAGACAACCATGGTTTACAAATTATCAGTTGCAAACGATGTTCCAAAAATCAAACTGCAAACAGAGGAAACAAATCAGCAACTGCCTTTCCTCAATTTTACACTTAAGAACATGATTATGCTTTAGAAAATATATACAAAATAAAATGTTTTCTGAGTATTGCAATTTCGTATAATTCTTAATTAATCATTTAAAATCAAAAATTACAATTCGTCCATCTCTGAATATCTTCTTGGTAGAGTCAAATTCATTATCAGTTACATATAATCGACCATTTGACTCTTCCAGCAGAATGCTCCATACACGTTTTAAGCCCTGTGTTTCTTTTGAGAGAATTTCTCTCTTAAATGTCAAATCTTGATCCAGTAACAAAACTCTCTGGTTCCCTCGATCAGCGACCATCACGAATCCATTTCCATCAACGGCCAAATAGATTGGATAATTCATTTGTCCCATAGTGGATCCAGGCTTTCCACCAAATGACTTTTGAAGTTTTCCATCTGTATCCACAATACACACTCTATGCAGATCATCAGCATCATAGCCATGACTGAGCATGAAATGACCATTGGTCAGTTTTATAGCATGCCTTGGATGACAAATACCTGAATCTGACGGTAGATTTATTTCACGGATCAATTGTCCATCTGGCGAATATTCATTTAATTTATTTTTATTATAAACAGTTAGAAGGACATTCGCTTCATCTGTAACAGACAGGCCATGTCCATAATCAGTTCCTGTTGACCAATTCTTTAGTAAGTTTCCATTTGGATCAGCTTTTAAGATTTCTTTCAACTGATCTGAACCTTTGTGATCGAAGATGTAAAGACATTTATTTCGTTTGCACGAACTTAAGTCAACTGGATGAATTAATTTCTGCAAATTCCATTGACGACTGAAACTGAATGTCACTGAATCGTAAACTTCAACTTCTGAACTTTCCCAACTCGCAACAAACATTTCTCTGTCTAAGATCGTCAATCCACGGATCGCTTTCTGTTTCTCTTTTGCGGATTTTGTTCGGATGGTCTTAATTAAGACTGGATTGGATTTGCATCGAAGATCAGCTGAAATTAGAAATAAATCTTTGTATAATTTTATAAAGTAAATGATTTTTTAATAAAAATTTTCTACATATTAGAATAAAATATTAAAGTAACACTAACTCAGATAACAACTACGAAAGTGCTGTGATGCAAACACAGAAAAACTGTGACATGATAGACACATAAGCAGCAGATAAAGCTAAGGCAGAAAGGCACATCAACAGATATATCTAGACAGATGAATGAGAAAGAGAGAGACAGACAGACAGACAGAGATAGGGAAGAGAGAGAGGCCCAAAGTGCAAGAAGTGCCTTTTCAAAGCCGTCTACGCCACACAGTATGGTGGAATTCGCGGTTTTATTCTAAAATGAATCATTGCCTTCACATAAAACTGCATGCATGCAGACACAAAACGATAATTTTCCCTTTCATATGGCAAAATTCAGAAAGTACTCAGAAATATTCATATTTATAAATGGTTGACAATGGTTGACACAATATTTGCAGTTGAAACGATAAATTGCTACAAAATGTCAGTTATTGAAGCTTTGGCATAATTACACTTTACTATAAAAGTATAACTAAATCAATGATCATCGTCCAATACTTATTAATACAGCTCTCGTCATTGTCACTTTGATGATCTATAAATATGACAGGATACCATAATGTTCAAGACAACATATTTTGTTGTCATTGCATAACTGCTGTTCACTTGGCGACTGACTAACCAAGCCTCAGATTCACATTTCTGTGTGACCCTGAGCGTGTGAAAAATGTTAATAATAATAATAATAATAATAATAATAATAATAATAATAATAATAATTAATAATATAAACGCACAGAAATCTCTGTCCCTGCGTGACTGGCTGACTGCGTGCGTGCCCGGTGTATGCGTGCGTGGTGTTAGTTACGCTGTTTGCCAGTTATGCTATTTTCGCCATAGACAACATGGCTTACGTCATTTCACGTACGTCATCGCAATAATGACAAAACGTTGTCATAGCAACGCCAGATCAAGACGTATGGGTCCTTCTGCATTTCTGTAAGGGGATGGGCATGGACTTCTTTTTAATAGCTTGCTATTATTAAGACGTCTACGGGATGCAGAGGGGAAGCGACGGGTCAGCCACACACGATCGCCGCGAGGGACTACGGGAGGGACGGACGGACGTAGGAGGGAGGGAAGGAGATACGAACGGCAGGGAAGGACGGCAGGAAAGTACGGAGAGAGAGCGAGGGAGGGAGGGAGGAAGACAGTGGAGGAGCAAGCACGTTCGAATACTGTGTGGGGTCGCTCGAGACTGGCGCATCCAGCGAGTACTCACTGTTAGAGGTCGCTGGAGTAAAAACGAAACCTCTAGGGGTCGCTCGAGACTGGCGCAGCCAGCGAGTACTCACTGGTTGAGGTCGCAGTTAGCGAGTAGTCAACGCTAGAGGGCTCAAGATTTCTTTTGTATCTCAGTATATTAACTCCGTCGCCAGGGGCGTACCGTTTCAAAGAGAGCAGTTAGCAGAAGAGAGGCCTAGCGGTTTCATTTTGTTTCATTTCATAATCGCAGAGATTCAAATTTGCGTGTAATGGAAGTCCGTAGGTTACGATGCAATCAACTTTTAGCCGTCGTGTGTGATGACCTTTGCGCTGCGCGATAGTCTGTTGCCGTGTATGGGTCTGCGAGCCGCCGGTCATATATTTTAAGTGGCTCGCCCACGCACCCTAAACTCAACTGTCTTAGGACGGGCAAACATCTAGTAATAATAATAATAGTAATAATAGTACTTAAAAAGTAAAATGCCATTTTATTGTAAAATTTGTGAGAGCACCAGCCCGGAGATATTATGTTAAATGTGCTAACCTCTGCAGTTTAATCTCTTTTGCTCTTGTATTTCTCTTATAAGTTGTTCCCTCTCTTCACTCCAGGCTTTTCTGTCTTGTTTGTACTCATGTATCTGTTTCGTAAGTTGTTCCCTCTCTTCACTCCAGGCTTTTCTATCTTGTTTGTACTCTTGTATCTGTTTCGTAAGTTGTTCCCTCTCTTCACTCCAGGACTTTCTCTCTTGCTCATGCTTTTCTTCGATAACCCAACTCCCCCTGCTATCTGTAACAACAACCATATTCAAGTGAATTTCATAATGTTAATATTTAATGTGAGAATAAACTTCAGTTAATAAAAAAAAATTCTATCAGACAACCAACCAGCAGTCTGAAAAAGCTAAATTGCACTTTGGGCAAAAAAGAATAGTAGGCTACACCAGCAGTTTTCAAACTTATTTTTATTGTACCAAAAGGTAAAAACAATGCTGGTATACCACCAGTAAAGGTCAGATCAAAAAGAACAGCTGTGCGAAGTCCCCTTGCAATTAATTATTAGGGGAACATCGTAAGTTCTCTTGCAGGGTCTGGGTATTGGTATTGTAGGTAGGCAATTTAAAAATTAATATGTAAATTTTAAGAATGTAATCATGTCAACAAAAATGAAAAATGAAATCACTGTTAGAAAGTGTTAATGCAAGCTAAAATTTAAAGAAAAAGAAGTGCATGGTGGACTACGGTAATAGTTAATCAAAGAAAGATAAGCATAAACACAGAAAATTTAAATTTTTTGAATGTTTTCGCGTACCACTTAGCGACTTCTGGCGTACAACTATTGGTACATGTACCACCGTATGAAAACCGCTAGGCTACACAGTAGCAGATGCAGTTCTTGTCCAGAGAGATGAAAGCATCATTACCAGCAAGACGCACTACAGAAAATCTAAGTACATCAAGTGACCCAAACATGCCTTCCACATACATGGTCAAATTTTAAATCTCATCCCGTTATAGCTTTGCACCTGCACACAGCTCATACTTGAGCTCCCCTGGAGGGGGGAATGTCTGCTTAGGCAACTCAAGGGTGAACTCTCGAGCGGTTCACCCTACGAGAGGCGCTTTACAAATACTTAAATACGATACGATACGAACTCCAGAAATCGGAAGCTACAGTTAGCAATGCAAAATGAAATTTAAAATATTTATTATTGTACGGCTGTTCAAACATCCGGATGTTTCCGTTAACATAGAACAATGCTGCTCAGATTTTAAATTTCAGTTGAGCAACATGAAATTTTGTCCTTTGGTTGAAAAGCATTGGGTATCTGTGAAAAATCTGCAAAAAATTTGCCATTATTCAGTAAAATCTGTCAGTAAAATCTGTCATATAGCTTTACCAATAAATAAAATACAGCCCGTAAAACAAAGTTTTTTACTATATCCATCTAGTATCCTATAACGTGTACTCTGAAAATAGTCCGCGTTCATTTTACAACATAGCGTGCGTTTAATGAGGCAGCGCACCCGTTTCTGTTGCGACCAATGGCAACGCTGGCCAATGGCAACGCTGCGTTTCGGAAAAGGTGATTCCCCGATTCGAAAAGTTGAGTCCCCGATTCTATAAGCTTGCCTTTTTTGGGGAGCTGAAATTTTTATAGAATGAAGTGTCTGCGAGGGCGAGTCTATCTGCCAAGTTTCAGGACGATTGAATGATTGTAAGTGATCGAATTAGTCGTCGCAAGATTTGACTTTTTAGCCTGTGGCTCAAACAAACAAACATTCAAGCAAGCAAGCAAGATTTCCGTAAGTTAAACTAGATGGATAAAAATCAAGAAAATGTTCAAGAGTTCGGCAATGTTTAGTATAAATATATGAACAATGCAGACTGACCCAGTGAAACCTTTCCGCCGTCGGGCCTTTCACGGATTCCACATCCGGATTCTTGATTAGGCCTATCGATGAATTCTAGTAAGTAGTGATTTTCATCGCTTAAGGCTTGTTGTACAACAAGAAATGCTCTAGGGTGCTGAGTGGAGAACAGAAGATCGAGAAGAGCCCGACATTTTTTCTGTGGTGTGCGATTCTCAGAGCGAATCTCCTTCGATTTTTCTGTACTGATCACGCTTGCTTGCACTAACCAATCACACAGTCGATCTGGATCAACATCGGACACGAACTTTGCATAGTTGTTCAACATCCAATGCTTTATATCATCGTTAGTCAGAGAACCTACAAGGGACAGAATCTCTGCTGCAAACAACTGATAGCATTTTTGTGTAAATGCTAAGCAACTGTAAATCTCCAAAATCAGTCAGCGCTAAACAAAAGCCGAAGGAGACCAGCGTACATGCTGGTGCTATATATCATATAAAATCTACATTGTTTGGTCAGTTTTGGTGTTGGATCAGACTGCTGCGGCGGTGTGGCCAAGAGTTAGCGTCATGCTAACGTGGAAATCCACTATGATGACACTGGTCATAGGATGATTCAGAAGTGAGAGCAAAATAGAAGAGTTTGAAGACTTCGGTTCTCAGTCAGAAGTACAACAATTCATGAGAAAGTAAAGTAGATCAGACCTCACACTGACAAAATGAAAATGGTAAGGGTCATTATTAGGTTTGTTCCATGAGCTGAAACAGCTAATATAATCAGCTCTAATCTAATTATAATCATTATTATAATTAAGTGTGCATATATTTTATATATATATATATATACATACATTAATGCATCTATGCATTTATGATATACATATACATATACTGGCATGTAAGAAATTAATTTGGAAAGTTTTCATGAATAGAGCTGTACATTTGGTATTACCACAGAATTTATCTTGGCTTTCCACTCTGCTAAATCCAGGTTGACATAGAGGCTCTAGTGCGGATTCTGCACTCATTGTAGGAGAAACGTAAGCAACCGGCATCAAGATACCTACAACAACACAAGTACATAGTTAACAGGACACAGTTACTGGGGATAGAAATATAGGGTAAGGAAAAGTACAGTTAGTTTGGTAGCACAAGGTAGGGAAGCCAAGTTAGGTAAGGTAACACAAATGCAAATTTAGCATTTTGCAACTCCGTGATTTTTATCGTTACGAAGAATATCAGCCACTTTAATGACAAGATTGTACAAACAAGTGACTAGAAATTAATCACATTCATCGTTAATAGATTAAGGTAGTCTCAAGATGCAGCCATGGATGATGATGTGTTAACAATTTCAGTTTTCTTACCTGCAGCATACCAGGGCTCTCCCTCACCACCTGATCTTCACACAGATAGCGTATATGGTTATTCTATTTATGGCTATTGTACTTATAGCTGAGTTGACTAGATGGCACAAGTGCTGCAGAAATTTCCAAAGAAGTTCTGCCCTGGCAGGGATTTGTTGAAAACCTGACCTTACAATAATAGCCCAGCATGTCATATATGTAACAAAATAACATAAAACATGACACCATGTACCACACCATATCATATCACAACATACCATAACATAACAAGACAACACATTTGATAAGTGGTTGACAAAGATAGTTATCTTTGTTAGAACTACTGCAACTTTCTGTCTACACTCATCCTCATTGATTTCTCAGTATAAATTTTGCCCTAATTCGAAATTATAATTAAAATTTCAGTTGATATTGTAAAGACCTGCAAACAGAACAAAAACTAGCAAAATCGGAATGGCTAAATCAGAAGACGAATTCAGACCTACTGAAAGTGTAAAACTGACACAACATAATTTTACTAAAATTAATGTCTCACCTGGGCCTATTAATTTCGATTCTGGTTTAGTAACCAAAAGCCGAAGTTTTTCACAGCGATTCGAAACTTTTCAGTTACTAAACTGAACAGATCGGCAGAAAAGATCGAAATGATTAAACCTGGCTAAAAACTGAGCAAAATTTTAATATATTTACCTCTTTTGAGATGATTAATAATTAGTGATCAGTTCGTCACAAAACACGCAAACTATACTGGCATATTGGGCATATCATTTTATTTTCCCAAAACCACGATGACAACCCGGAAGAATTGAATATTCATTAAACACTTTGCATATTCATCGCACTTAGATGGATCGTGCGTAATTAGTATAATAATAATAATAATAATAATAATAATAATAATAATAATAATAATAATAATAATAATAATAATATTAATATCTTTTCTTTAATTTAGCGCCTGACAAACGCACTGCGCTGTACATTTACATGTTATTTTTGTTAGACTAATAAAATTTATAAACCTACATCTTTAAATATATGATTCGCGGAGGATAGGGATTTGTTTGGGTTCAAACAGATGGCTGCAGACAAGCTGAGTAAGCAACAACTTTTGGAAGTCAGGGTAATTTATCGTTTTTGCTTTCTTAATAATATTATATACATGATATTTCAATACCAATGTCTGGGATAACTGTCAACAATCCAAATTCTACTTAGGCAAAAATATTTATCATCAATCCATCTTCTATTTAAACAAGAATTATTTCTTCTTCAATCCATCTTCTATTAATGGAAGAATTATTTTCATCAATCCAACTTCTACTGAAGCAAGGGATTATTGTCACCAATCCAGCTTCTATTTAAAGTTATTTTATATAAAATAGTTTAGAGCTTTAAAACGATAAATTATCCTGATTAGTCCGAAAATATTTGCTGTACTCACCTTGGATCGGCGAAAATGCCAGATGGCTCGAAGCAGTCAGGCATCTGCGGCCAGCAGTGCGACCACTCTCCATTTTCTGAAATCCCAAGCTCAAACCAGAAAAGTCCCAAGATTGGGTAAAAGTGTACCAACAAATCCCAAGTTACTGTAAAGGAAAAAGTTGTACGGAAATATGAAATGCGTTTTAACAATCGCAATTATTCACAAAAATGCCTAGCTAAGAACTGGCAAAGAAATAAGACGGAGCATAACACTGAATTAGCAAATAATTAAGATGCTTACAGCAACAATAATAATAAACCTCCTTCAGACACTGAGCGAGTTTTTCTAATCTGATTCACTGCCACTG
Organism: Aporrectodea caliginosa; assembly: GCA_020284085.1. NCBI lineage: Eukaryota > Metazoa > Annelida > Clitellata > Crassiclitellata > Lumbricidae > Aporrectodea > Aporrectodea caliginosa. The sequence continues at coordinate 1,001,921 of JACEVL010000469.1, forward strand.
TCTAGAAGTACCGAAAATACTATATAGTCTGTAGAGTGTAGACCTTAGAAAAAATCCCAAGATGCAAAATCCCCAGATCCCAAATCGACCCCCAAATTTCAAAGATCTTTAGAAAAATCCCAAGGAGTGGTCACACTGGCGGTCAGACGTAGCCTACAGAAGCATCATCCGGTCGAGGATGTCTCGAGATTCGCGCTTCATCTGGTTTAAACTTCGCTCCAACCTGTCCCCTTCCTTCACGCTGGCGAAAAGCCAAGCGCAGCCTGCGCAGGGTAGGCCTATAATGCCGCACCAGCTTACTCACGAGCGCTGCACGAGTCAGAGGGGTTGTCTAAAGGGTAGTCCGACTTAAGGAGGTCCGAGTCCAGTTGCCAGGGCCGTATTTACTGTAGTGGCGGCTCCGGCCGTGCACCGGCGTGGTGGAGGCTCATAGCACGCCGCAGGCCAGGCGCGGATGATGCCAGTAGTGATAGGCTCACGAGTCACGACTCACGAGTAACGTACGTACGACGAGTCGACTCCAGCATAATCCCAAATAAAAATCTGTAATTGAAGCTCGGATAATGTATCGTTTTAGCCTTCTAAATAATTTGCCCAATGTAGCACTTTTATTGGCATCAATCCAACTTCTACTTTGGCAAGAATCGTTAATTTAATTCAATCCTGCAGCTTCCAGTTAGGGAAGAATTCGTTTAAACGGTTTAATCAATCCATTTTCTATTTAAACAACAATTATGTTTCGCCAATCTAACTCCGTATGTAGCCCATGCTATCTGGCCCTGGTGCTGATGGTCAGAAGGCCTAACTCTAGTGCGGAACGTGCAGTGATGAGCAAAACAGCTGACATTCTGCGTGAGATCAACTTCGAGTACCTATATTAACCAAATTTGCGAAGAAAAAACTCAAAGTTCCACTAATTTGACATGACTTCACTTCCGAGACAAACTATAGCTTCTGCCCTTTTGACTGTTTCTTAGATTTAGATGCATGTATTTGTGTTAAACTTTGTCTGTGCGCACTGCACGCTACTGAAATATAAACAAATTAATATTTCTTGCCATTGTGGTGGAGGCCCCTATGACTATGTGGTGGAGGCCTCTGTGCACTGGCACATAGTGCACATGCCTAATCCGGACCTGCCGGTTGCCTGTGTTGATGTCTCGGCAATAATCTTAAAATAAAGTCTGAACCCGCTCTCCTCCCTTCTGTATAGACACTCGATCCCCTATTCCCTCCGTTCCAGACCGCATGACTGAATTGTCCCACAGGCTGACAACTTAATGAGAAAAATGTTTTTAACAGTTCGAATGCTTCATAGTGTGTTGTTCATCTTCATGTAAACTAGAGTTCTGCGGGTAAAGCATTTTTGCTACCCGACCCGTATCCGTAACACAGAATCGTTACCCGCACCCGTACCTGACCCGTACTCAAAATTACTACCTGACCCTACCCGTACCCGCGGGTATACCCGTACCCGTACAGCACCCGTCACGTCATTAGCACGCCTTCCCACAGTCCCTGTCCCTACCAGGCCTATAGACTCACAACTCAGCATGAAGTAATAATAGTAATTAAGCTGATGATGATGATGATGGTGGTGGTGGTGGTGGCGGCGGCGGTAGGTAGCGGCGGTGGTGGTAGCAGCAGTAGTAGTAGTAGTAGCAGCAGCAGTAGTAGTAGTAGCAGTAGTAGTAGTAGTAGTAGTAGTAGTAGTAGTAGTAGTAGTAGTAGTTGTAGTAGTAGTAATTATAGGAGTAGCAGTAAAAACAGCAACAACAACAGCAGCAGCTGTTGTAGGCCTAATAATAATAATAATATGCAGTGAACTTCTGGAACCTGTCACATGCAACTGTTGTGCTGTCTCAATTGCATTGTACATTTTATCTCCGTGGTCTATAATATATATACTGTCACCTAGAACACTAAGTAACTGTTAATAGCACGTTGCAGACCCGGTCAGGCCCATTGTGCGCCTACATTCTCTATTATATGTAACGGTGACATTGTAACCACAACACTTCACGACGGTACGGGTAAAATCGGGTATAGCCGTACCCTTGATGACCCTACCCGTACCCGACCCGTGAAATGCGTACCCAAACCGTACCCGACCCGCGGGTTCGGAACGGGTACGGGTATACCCGCAGACCCCTAATGTAAACCAAAGTGTGATTATGCAGTTGGATTAATAAAGAATATACTTACTTACTTACTGGAATAACTATGTGCCAAATTTAGGCGCGGACGTCCACACTGGTCATAACCCCCTCCCCTTGTCCGCATTTGGATGACCCCACCCTCATTGCAGAAATCCTTTATGTATGCTCCCTATTGACGTGATCAGACAAAGAGAGAACAGGATCGAGAATAAATCCAAGATCACGGACAGAGGAAGAGGAGCGCACATTTGGGATATATAGCCTAAGGTGAAGGCAAAGCTGGGCACCAACCGAACCAGGTGTACTGGGTCTTGTCTTGGTTTTGACGAAGACGACTAGAGGACAACCTTTGTTGTCCAAAAAGCAACTGAAACCTCTAGATACGTTCAACCATAGCAGCCTCATTGGTGTCAGGGTCATGAAGGTTAACCTGCGTGTCATCAGCACATTGGTGGAATGAGATACTCTGTTGACCAAGGACACCCGACACATCTTTCGCTAAAAAAGATCGCTAAAGAAAGTCTTTTCGTCGATATTTTCGTCGATATTTTCTCGCTAGATCCGAGGTTTACAGGATAAACAGAAGGGGAGCAAGGACAGAGCCCTGAGGTAAGCCATAAGAGAGGTTAACGGGAGGGGACCAAATACCACAGAAAGGAACAGAGTCAGCAAACGCAAACGATTTAGAGAGCAGGTCCAAGAGGATGGTGTATACTGGTGTAATCGTCTACTAATCGACAGTGTCAGCGGCTCTAATGTCATAGAGGGAAAGTAGTGTGACATGGCGACTGTTGACGGCGTGGAATACATCTGCCAGAAGACTTACCATAAGAGATTCGCTGAGTGGAATTTCCTCAACCCGGACTGACGAGGAGGCATTAGAGAGTGAAGGTCAAGGAAGTGGACCAGTTGTACACACACAATTCTCAAGAAGCAAAGAAAGGTTAGAGATGGGGCGGTAGTTTGCAGGGAGCCCGGGTCAAGGCCTTGGCGCTTGATGGAAGGGAACCCGTAGCCCTTTCATGCAATATAGGGACACAGCCCTTGGCCAGTGAGGAGTCACATAGTAAAACCAAAAACGGAGTAAGTTCGTCTATAAATTCCTTAACTTAGAATAGAGGAAGTAAGTCACGTTCACATGACTTTGAGGAAGAGTCCAGTATGAGTTGACGGAGAGAATCCATGTAGGCAAGCAGGGTGAGTAATTGGAGGATCATAAGTAGTGGTGAGACTGTCTCACCACACAGTAGGCCTACTATCGTACTTATTCGTACAGCTACCGGTTTAACTGTATACAGCGGTTAGAGCGTAAGTCAGGGCGCCTCTGTTCTTGTTAACCGAGTACCCGTAAACTCGGGTTTGCATTCCATAGGCCATACAGAAAATCGTGTGCTGATGACACGCACCAATTACTTTGCAATTGATGCTGTCCCAGAGGGAAGCATATTTTTATGATCTTTGTCAACGAGTTTCGGACGAAAGTAAGATTGAATATAATTGAAGGGTTTTAGATGGAAATGCGATGCTGTGCAGACAGAAAGTAAGCAATCCTTTTTGGCATTTTTGCATGAAATGCAAGCACAATACATAGGCATAAGGTCTACATTATATAAAAACGCATAGACCCATGTAATTATGCACTGCAGGCATACATACAACATACGTACAAACAGCAAAATATGTATACGCCTAATAATAAGTTGAAAATGGGGTGGTAAGCGTCTCTAAAAGCCTCTGCCACCCAAATGTCCACCACGCCACCTACACGTGGTACCCCTGTTGGAAACAAAGTGCGTGGTGGACGACCGAGCCCTCGCCAGTATATGCGAGCCCAGAGACAAGGAGTCGGAAGGACGGACGATGAAGGACATCGACGCTCGGAGATGGTGTCTCGCTAAAAACACCGAGAGGAAGGCAACGGGAAACCACCTCTCTAATTTCCCAAGAAACACTTGCAATGACAAAAAAAGAAAAAAAGCGTAATTGGAAGTTGGAACCTGCAGAGAACTTAAAGAAGAGAAAAAGAATAACAAGTTATTTGAATTGTCTGAACTCAAGAGTAGGCTACCTAAAGCTGAACTGTAGAAAATTACCCTCAATCTTTCTTATAGCATGCGAAACAACTGTATTGCTTTCATCGTTTATAGTTTAGGCTATATTGTCTAAAAAGAGTAAACTGCACTCAAATAGCCATAAATTAGTTTCTTGCAATGCTGTCCATTTAACTTGTCATCGGTGAAGATCGACATTCACAATAGCAATTCCGAAATATGAAAACGCGATAAGCACACGGCCAAGGACCACTATAGCCTACACAGGACTAGAAAATCCTCATGTAACGTTGTTGTACTAGTTTTTGGGCGATAACCAGGGTTCCGGAAAATTTCACATCTTGCTTTCATAACAAACGCATTCAAATAATTATATTTTATGAAGGCAAATTGAGGAATAATTACGTTTGCAACATAAAAAATTGCCGGTGGAGATTTAAAGCATCATATTTAATATTAGAAACAACATTTGAAGTGGGGCGACATCCATGCTTAAGAGTGAAACGGATGTAGGGCCTACACATTATTTTCACGAGTAACCATTCCTCTAATTGGCACACGGCTAGGGCCTGTCGCAGTTCTCCAATCACATTGTGTTTTCGAATATAACTTTTGGAAATAACCATCCCACAAATCATGGCGCCTGCATTGATCAGATTATAATAACTTCGTATCGTGGCTTTTGAAGCGCTAATTTTAGTGGAAATTTTGAGTGGGAATTAGACTGAGGTTTATAGGCTATAGGCTAATTTCACAGTCTAGAAGCTAGGCTTACAGCCTTAGCCTAAACCGATTTATGATTTCGTGATTTTGCTATTTCGATAAAGCAGATTCCATGATTATGTCCAGACTGCCACAAAGCATTATTGAAAATTATTGGCTATATGGCTAGATTTTAGCTTTTTAAAATAATGCTGCCTTTTAACGACGAAAGTCCTATGACGAATTCCTTTAACTAAACGTAGGCTACTTATTGTCATCTTAGATATTCTATGCTAGAGGCGAATACTGAATATTTCTAGTCAAATTAGTTCTCGATGTCGGGGTCATAAAAAAATCGTGGAACGACTTCCTGATCGAAAAAGTAATAAAGTCTTAACATAACTCACATAGAAGTTATGAGCAACTGACCTTAGCGAACTCAAGCAACTCATCGTAATAGCAGGCCTAATTATAATTATTATAGACATTTCTAAATCTCTTCTTAAAAGTTAAGCGCAAGGTACCAGCTTATTCATGAGCGCTGCGTTGTGTCAGAAGGGTTGTTCATAGATACCTAGTGGGGGTCCAGTGGGGTTGGCAGAAACATCAAACCAATCAATCTATCGCCCTTAATTCTTTCCTTTATGTGTCAACTTCCTACCTATTGTGAAAATCTTCTGTAATCCTAATCGTCGAAATCGAAGAAAGGACAGAGTCAAAAGATAGACGGACAGCGGTGAAGCTGCCCCGTCTCTGGTTTCCCTGGCAACCGGAAGCAGATCTTTCTTCACTTGAAGACAAACTCTCCGCCGCTCTCGTCAACGTGCTAGTGTCCTGGGCTTAGCTTTCGGGTACAGCTCACGATGCCTAACCTGACCCTAACCGACCCTCAAGATGTCCGCCATTTCAAAATCCCCGGGAAGTTAGCAAGTTCACGTGACAGGCTTTAGCCAATATCGTGACGGAGGTTTGACATTATTACGTCATATCACATCACGTCATTTCGAGTGCTTTCTCTTAGCACTTGTTCTTTAATTGTGAATTTTCATTCGTTTTAATTAATCATTAGCCTACCGGTATCTGCAACTGTTCACATCGCGGCTATCCTAATCCGCCACGGATGCTAGGCTATAATGCTAAGAAGCATACCCAGGCTGCTGACGAAGAACTGTTGATTCCAGTCACAGAATCGGATGTAAGCCATTAGGCCTAATTTTCTAATCATCTTTTGACCGTGTCTTACTCGTCCCCAGCCAACTGTAGGCTACAACGTCTTTGTTGTATGCAGCTGACTGTTGTAGGCTATATGATCAGGATTTCTAGGGGGACTATAAACCCCTGGACGAACTAGGCCTATATATTTTGCGGCTGGTTGGTAAATGGCTCACGTGCTGTTCTGATGGAACTGAGCAGGACCTCGAGATCTATTGATTTATCTGAAGCACAGTGTATCAGGCAGATCGCCACATACAATTTATCAGAAATGTTGGTACTTGACGTTGGTAAGTAACCAGTCTACCTATGTCCATGATAGCCTAACTATCATCAGTCCCGCTTCTATTTCATCGAAAAAAAGTTCATCAATCCAGCATCCATTTAATGAAACAATGACCCAACTTCTATTTAACCCAAAAAATATTTTTCATCAATGGAACTTTTATTTAAGCAAAGAACTATTCTCATGGGTCCAGCTTCTATAGGCCTACTTACCGAAACAATAATTAGAGTCTACTTTTATCATTTCAGCTTCTATTGCATCAGAAACTTAGTTTCGTCAATCCAGCTTCTATCTATGGCAAAAATTATCTCCATCAACCCAACTTCTGTTTAAACACAGAAATGATTTCAACAGTCCCAATTCCATTTAGGCAAACAATTATTTTTCTTCAATTCAGCTTCCATTTTAAATTGACATTATAAAATAATTTAGCAACATAACCCAATTTAACCCAATAGCCTATAATACTCGTATGTTTACTTATATTAATTTTGCACATGAGCGAACCTTTGCGTCACCATCGAAACTCATGACTTGCCGGAGGCTATTTTTACCTAGGCCTATATTTTCGCAATAGAAACGCAGCGCTTGCAATGGTTCTTGTAGGCCTATGTGAACTATACAGACGAGCGCATTAAACTTTGATACAGTGTTATTATGTTGAAGAAGGCAAGCAGACGATAACAGCGCTAATTGAACGATTTACTCTCGAAAATGTTATATCATTAATATAATTGTAAACATAATTATATAATTATAATTATTATTATTATTATTATTATTATTATTATTATAATTCGACACTCGACAGCGTAAGCGGAATTAGGAAACAAGTTGGTAATAATTATAACCCATATCAACGTAGAAACACCCAAAGTTGTAGGCTACCACATTTAGCCCAATTGTGCATTAACTTAGCCCAAAAGACGGCGCTGTCGTCGTGTACAAAAGTGACTAAATTTAATTATTAACAAATATTTTCACAGGCGTCAGTATATCAGGTTATCTTTTTTCTACATTTTCCATATTTCAAAATAGAAAGTTGAACGGTGCAGTAGTTTGCTGTCTCTTCTTGCCACCACTATTATTATAAGACTGGATCCGATGTGTAGGCTAACGAAGTTCTACTGAAAACAGAAACAATCCATTTCATATTATAGGCCTAAAGACTAAATATCATACTCTGCAGCCGATCGAGTCGATCCCGCAGTCGAGTCGATCGTTGTTTCCTCGACTCGACTCGACTCTGAAATATTTGACTTACTATTTATCACAAAATGACAGACCTTATGATATAATGACGTAATTCTGTGTAAACCAGTGGTGTAGTGGGGCGAGAACGCGGGGGAACGCCGTTCCCGCACTTTTTTCCAGGGAGGGAACGCGATCCCTCACTATTTTGCAGCATTTCTGTACAGGTATGGAAACTGTTTGAATACAATATGTTACAAATAACAAATTCCTATGTATAAATTTACATAATTAGGCCTACATTTATTAATTTTTTTTTATTTTTTACATTCAACAGTTTCAAAATAGCAGCTCACACTATGCAAAATTCTTGCAAGATTGCACTTTTTGCTACACAATTTCCAGGCGTTCCCCACTTCATTTTTTAGGACTACACCACTGCCGTAAACACACAACCTAATAGAAAGTTCAGTGCAAATAATGAACCTCTTGGCGCTTTCTTATTAGTGGAAGTTATAGAAATACTTTTTTCCACAGTTTTACGGTGAAAATTTGAGAGATTAAGATGCGTTAATTAAGAAATGCCGTAGTGTCAGGAAATTTTAGCTCTGTAGTCAGTAACGATGATCTCAAAACGTTCGAAGGTCTGTACGTTAGAACAAGACTGAATGCGTCGACTTCTCACTCGAATGTGTGGCAACATTTTGGTACACTCTATAGTGAATAATAAAGGGAACCGTAGCTGACGCCTACGATTCATATATTTGCCCTAGTCGCCCTATTTTTTTTCAAACTAAAAATTCCTACATGGGTGCCTTCCGGATTGGACATGTCATAAAATTAAATACAATTAGGCCTAGTGTCATGTGGATTCGTGGAAAATACTTGCAATTTTAACAGGCGATTTAGAGCATTTGTAGGCCTATGTCTATAATATGGAGCATAAACTGAACTGTGACGGAACCTCCAAGAGGTTCCAAGCCTAAACTAAACTCTAACTAACTTCAGTAATCGTGGGTAGTTTGAAGTTTCTTGAGCTAACTCTAATTCATTACGAAGATTTATATAGCGCCTAAGGTGCGGATTAATATAGACATTACATGTCTTCTAGTACCTCTACTGCCGTCTTATTTGTTGAGCTGGTACTAATTTCTGTACCGTACTGTAGGAGATTCCATTGTAATTTGTAGCCCAGCTGCCTAGCAGCTCTAGCTGATCAAGTCGACGGATTAGGCGAGGCCTAATCCTTACAAGTCAACCACAGGCACACACGATTATAATTATTATAGCTGAAATGTTGCTTACCAGTTCAATTAAATTTCGACAGTTTGAGGAAGAGTGTGCAAGTCTAAGTCGACGAAGTCGATCGTCGTCAGAGCCAAGTCGATGGAGTCGTCGAAAGGTCGTCGGCCGAGCCAAGTCGATCGTATACACTCGACTCAATCGACTGCGGGGTCTGCTAAATATGATTTTCAAAGAAACTTTTAAAATGTTCGAATATAATTATTGCTTTGAAGTTTTTTTCGCACAGTTCAGTTCATTAAAAACGGAAAACACTTCATTTCCACAAATCCTACCCAGAATCCACATCATCCTCTTACCACTCTTGCCACTTCAATCCAAACGCAATCTGACTCTCTGCCTGCCTAACCCTTTTCATCTTGACCTGGAAACGATTTTCACCCAACCTGCCTATCGATTTTGTTTTGACTGAGCGCCTGTGAATGAAATGGTTCCCGCAACTTCACATTTTAGGTGCTCTATAAATCTGGAGATTACAATAATGACTATACAGTATGGAACGCGGTTTAAATCAAAATGAATCTTTGCCTTCACGACGTCGTAAGACTGATTATAAAATTATAGGCCTAATTATACAGATACAAAAACCAAATTCTTTCCTTTCAATCAGAGAAATTCTGATTGAATTGGTAACAAGTAAGATATTCAAATTTATAAATGTTGATATTTCCACAATAGGCCTATTATGATTATTCAGTAGGGGCCTATGGAACACGGTTTTATTCGAAATGAATCTTTGCCATCACGTAAGACTGATACAAAACCAAATTCTTTCCTAACACACAGTAATTCTTATTGAATTGGTAATAAGTAAGATACCCGGTATTCATATTTATAGATTTTGACATTTTCACGGTATATTGCTAAATATTGTGTCGTTATTGAAGCACTGACATAATTGCATCTGAAAATGTTGAAGAATGAATCATTATACAGTAAGCTTATGGAATGCGGTTTAATTCAGAATGACGTCGTCAGACTGATTACAATTATACAGATACAAAAAACAAATTCTTTCCTTTCATTAGGGTTCCTAGAATACTTGACAGTTGTTGACATGGAGAGGGTAAAAAAACTGCCTAAAATTTGTTCCATAATTAATGGAAGACCCGTTACTTGACCTTTGCCCATGACCATTAAACAAGAATTTCCAGCACTGCCACTTGCACCCACACTGCCAGTTTCATTCAACAATTCCAGCACAAGACAATTACACTTGGAAAAGTTCAGTTCAGTTCAGTAACTGATAATCAATCAGCCGTTTATTGAATCAACAACAGCACAATTAATTAACAATCAGTCATTTTAAAAAAGAGTTAATCTGCTGATACCGTCAACAGGACAGCCCTAAATGATAAAATAATAAAAGCCCTAAAGGATAAAATAATAAAAGGATCTTACGTACATTCTGATGAGCCTTTGCGGCAAACTCTTTTAGGATCTCAGCCGCCTCATACTTTCCCTGTTTCCGGTAGATGGCGCCAAGGTTATTAAGTACAGTCACCATGGTTGGACTGAAAAATAAACCCCATGCTGAATTTAAACAGATTTAAACTGCAAAACAGTTTTTGCAACTGCCACAGTAAATGACAGGGATATACTCATTCATTCATTCATTCATTCATTCATTATGAGAATTTATATAACGCCCCTTAAAGAAACCTACTCAGGAGCGCTCCCAGCCCAGTCACGACTAAAGAATAAAGACTCGAGTGACTTATAAAACCCAGTTCGGTTGCTCAGTTCTGGCGGGAGATCATTTCACAACTTGACCAACATCAAGCAACATGACCTACAGAATTGACAATCGATTGATATAACTATCTTTTGATAGAAGATACATTAAAATAGTATAGATAAAAGCACCTGTCAATGGTGGACGACTTATACCATGCCCCCAAATCGTTCAAGGTTAATCCTTCTCCTGTCTTTCCCTGGAAAGAAACAAATAGCCTTTACATTGAACAGTATGCCATCTAAACTCTCAGCACTTTGGTCCTTAACAGTTTTGTCTTTAAGTTAACGGAGACAAACGGAATTCCCGCTTTTTCAAGCTTCTTTCTTCTTCTGAAGCTTTCCTTAGGAGAGAATGGAGATGGTGGCTGTATCTCAATTCAACAGACAACAGCTTTCCACTGTTTGTCCTGGGTTCATATCCCAGTACTTTCAACATTGTATCCTGTACATACCATTCTGTTGCGTTTGTCGACAGTTTTGTGTTAAATAAACGAATATGATAATGATGGTGAATTAACACTTGTACACTTTCAGTGTACACTTGTACACTTGTACAATGAAAACTCATTACACTGCCATAACAATAATAATAACGGTGTTCCTCAGGGCTCCGTTCTTGGTCCTCTTCTCTTCATCCTTTACACTGCTGATATTCCTTCTCTCTTCACCAAACACTCGGTTACTGGCCACCTGTATGCGGATGACGTCCAGGCTTTTGGTCATGCCCCCCTTCGGAGCAGCTCTCTCTTGTTCGATCCATTGATGCACTGTCCTCTGACCTCCACCTCTGGATGTCCTCAAACCGGCTTTGCTTGAACTCAGCTAAGACCCAGCTCATTTGGTTTGGCACTGGTCCGCAACTTGCTAAGCTTGATTTCCCCCTTCTATCTCAAATGTTCCCCGCTTTCACCTTTTCAACCAGTGTCCGCGACCTAGGTGTCACCCTGGATAGCAACTTGACTTTCAAAGAGCACCTCTCAACCCTAACCCGTTCTTGCTTCTATCATTTGAGGCGGCTTCGAGCTATCAGGAGATCTGTCTCCTTGCATGTTTTCACCACTATTGTTCATGCGTTCGTCTGCAGTCGCATTGATTCTGTAACTCCTTATATGCAGGTCTTCCTAAAGTTCGTCTGTCAACCCTCCAATCAGTCCTAAACTCTGCTGCCAGACTGATTGCACGCCTTCCCCGTTTCTCTCATATCTCGACTTTCATGACTAATAAACTGCATTGGTTCCCTATTGAGGCTCGTATCCAATATAAGATACTCCATTTGGTCTCTAGAGCTTATCATGGCCAGGCTCCAAAATACCTGTGTGATCTCCTCCGTAAACCGGTTTCTGCTCTCTCTCAGGTCTCTTTGCTCTAGTGATAGAGTTGACCTCTTTGTCCCCCGGACCAGGACAGCCATTGCTCAACGCCGCGCCTTTGCAACTGTGGGTCCTTATTTGTGGAACAACCTTCCCCACAAATTCGGGCTGAGATTTTGGCAGGTGGTTTTTCCACCTCTGTCCGTTGCTTGAAAACCTTTCTGTTTCCTCGGAGTGCTCACGCTGGAAGCGCCTCTGAATAGTTATTACTGCTAGAGGCGCTATATAAATGTTCAGATACAATACAATACAATACAATACAATAACGACAATTTATATGGCGCCCTAACACAGCCATGCCGCTTCAAGGGCGCCTCACAGTCAACTGACAGCAGGGTAGGCCTTAGAAAACAGATAGCTCTTAAGTCTAGATTTGAAGGCGTCAATTGAGTCAGCCGCTCGTAGGGCAGGAGGGTATCCTATCACAAGGGCGATTTCGAAAGGGCGACTATCAAAAGGGCGCATTCATAAAGGCGCCGCCTAAAACGGCGAATATTTTTAAGGGCGCTGATCAAAAGGGCGCGCAATAGAAAGGCCGCGCTATCAAAAAGGCGACCAACACGTTTAAATCGTATAATAACTGAAACAATTGGAATCTTGTAATATTATTGAAATAGTAATTTAAGTCGAAAGTTGTGTAATACGTGTATTTAGATACACTGATGTCTTTAATTAAATTGTTCAGGTTGAGATTTTGATACATCAAATGTTGAAGTTTAAATATATGTTTACATCGTATAATAACTTAAACAATTTGAATCTTGTAATATTATTGAAATAGTAAGTAAAGTCGAAAGTTGTGTATTTAGATACACTAATGTCTCTTATTAATTTTCATGAACTACAACCGAATTCTGCTGTAACATGTGCGAGTCATAAATCAGAACTGTAAGTTTTTCGGTTAAAATCGTCATTTATATAGCCTACAGCGAAATATCGTCCGTACAGAGTAACTATATATCATAGGCTAGGTAAACTACCACATGTACATGAAAGTATTGTAGGTATCAATGTTACACAGCTTTGCGTATGTGCGCATTTATCTAATATCTTTGGCTTTGAACTACTGTGAACTTTCTCGAATTTCCTCTGATGTAACTTGGGTTTTGAACTACTGCGGACTTTGTCGCCTTTTCGATTGTCGCCCTTTTATTGGAGCGCTCTTTTTGATCAGCGCCGTTAAACAGGCGCTTTTCTTAGCGGCGTCTTTTTGATCGCGCCCTTTTGATGTTCGCCCTTTCGAAGTTGCCCTTATGATAGTAAACCGGGCAAGAGGACGACCCTTCCACTATCCGGGTCCGGAGACTGAGAAAGCGCGGTCACGAAAGCAGGTTCTCATCCGTCGTACTGCATTGTAAAATAACCGGCAGGTGATCCGATATAATTGTTAATTATTATTGCTCATCTGACTCAAGGCTAGGTCCTATATGTAATTTCATTAGTAAACGTGTTATCTATTAGAGTACGGGTAGCCGAGTCGGAGGTAATATGTGTAGGTCTTACTATGCATGGCATAAAGTGGTATGAGTTTAAGGTATTAAAAATGCACGTGTAGTCCGATGATCATCGATTTTAAGCAGGTTACAGTCTACTGCGAAGAATGTGCGGCTACTTGTACGACACAGATGCGCCCGGCCTCGCGTCGACAGATGTCGCCACGGTTGCCGCTATCGCTAAGGGCGATTCGCGTCGCTGTAGAACGGTAGATTAGAGCCGGAAGATTAGTGATACGACCAGAGTTCGAATCCCGACCAGTTTATAATGGCCACTTCCCTCTACTATCTATCTGCCTTTCGGGATTTTTAGTAAGAACGTATGCTGCGTCTCATGCGCTTCTGTGCCATTGAGAGCGTGAGGATCGCGGTTAGCTTCCCAATGCCGGCTTATTGCAGAGATTTTAATCTCGGGCTAGCACGGTCCTTGCACGAAGACCCTAAATTCGTCCATTTAAACGGGCGAACGGAGATGAAGGGCTGGGACTCACCCGATCAATTTAGAGAAAAATGAGCAAGGTCGAGGCCACATTTGGCGGCTATAGAAAATCGCTAGAGATACACGGAAGCAAATTCAAATACACGACCCTACAACCGGTGAGTGCCAGCCAACGCAGCCAAAGGTAACTATGCAAATCAAGCGGGAACGATATATACAGGTAGACATAACCCGTGCGAAGCCGGGAAACACGTCAGTCGATTACATTTTCGCGGTTTATTTAAGAGACGCTGACTTCGTCTCCACATTCCAGGGACTCTTGTTACTTCCGGTCTATCCAGGCTTTGAACTGGAAGTACCTCAGGTCATAGGTCCACTGGAAGGACGCGGCTGTCGCATTGGCAGCAACTCCAGTTACACTGCAATGCGTTCGAATTCTATTCTACAGCGAATTCTAGTTTTGCCGAGGCGTCATCTAGCTACATTGCTACTCTCTAGACAATTCGTTACTTCGCCCACTTGTGACGGCAATTCCGACTGAAGAGCACCTACTTGCGAGCGCATAGCTGATTTCAAGGAACCTACTCGCCATATGAGGTCAGACTGGAATATATCCAACCGCTCAAACAGTTTGTCAACGACAGAACCAGCTCTAGATCCCATGGGCACAGGCGAAGCTCTATCAGCTTCGCCCTCAATATGGCGCTCGATACATGCGGGCAATTTGCAACATTCGTTACACTTTTACACTAAACATTAGAAGTTGTTATTGTAAACAATCAAATTAAAGTAAAAATTATCCTACTTTGTTGTCCTCCCTATCTTCTGCAATCATCCAGATTGGTTTGCATGAATCTGACGAAACACAGCAAGAAATTCTATCAGTTCAAGTGAAGTATTCAATTCAAAATTTACCTAAGAAAAACTGACTTTCCTTAAAACATCTACCTATTACACTATTCAGAGAATTCATACTACAAATATAAGCAGTCATTTTTTTAATTAACTAAGGCCAAAAAACTTCCAACCATCAGTTTTGCCAAATTCCTTTTCATGAGCTCTTGTCAACACCTCTTTAAACAGCACTTCTGCCTGTTTGTACTTTTCTTGATTCAAGAAAGCAGAAGCCTAAAATAACAGAGACAACAGTACACATATCCGGCAGTCAATCATCAAATATTCTAATCTATTTCTTGATCACTTACTGTAAAATATTTCTTTTGTCATATAAGCTAAATCTTTAGCACACGTTTTTGACTCTAAGCAAGTCTAGCAAGGTTCTTCTGTGATCTCTACAGCTTCTCTACAGTTTATATAACTGTTATTTTAAGCAATCTATACATCATTAACTCTTTTCGTCTTTCACTTTTCCCAGTCTTCAACTTTAAAAGATGTTATTTTGAGCAATCTGTGGTCACAACCTGTGAAGTGATGTCAAATCATGTGACAGAGAGACTTTATCCCTTTGTTTAAAAACAATAATTATGAGTCTAATAGGCCTATAGCAATAAATAAGCATACAGATAATTATATGTAGCCTATGTTGTTTTCTATCCATCAAATTGAAATGTAGTGTGCCATTCGGCGCAGATGGTCAGTCGAGTCAATTAAATCAGCTTAAATCCAAAGTTAAAGATATCATTCGCTTAAGTTATTGTCAAAAGGACCTAATTATTTCAAATCGAAAATAAAAATTCGTTGATTGCTCGAATCGTTGTTAGCCACAAAGTGTCGACCATTTGACTCATCCAGAAGAATCCTCGTTGGATATCGTAATCCGTGTTTTCCATCGTTTGAGAGAATTTCTCTCTTAAATTCTAAATCTTGATCCAGTAAAAGAATTCGATGGTTATACATATCAGCGACGATTACGAATCCATTTCCATCGACGGACAAATAGACTGGATAATGCATTTGTCCGATGGTTGATCCAGGTTTTCCACCGAATGACTTTTAAAGTTTTCCATCTACATCAACTATGAACACTCTATGCAGATCACCATCACCGTGACTGACCACGAAATGACCATTGCTCAGTTTAATAGCATGCCATGGATGACTAATGCCCTGGTCCAAAGATAGGTTGATTTCTCGAATCAATTGTCCGCCTGGCGAATATTCGTTTAATTTATTTTTCTCAGAAACATTTAAAATGACATTCGATTCATCTGTGACAGATAGACGACCAAAATCGTCTCCTGTTGACCAATTCTTTATTAAATTTCCATTTGGATCAACTCTCAAGATTTCCCCTTTTCGATCGGATATGTATAGACATTTAATTCTGTTGCAGGATCTTAATATAAGGTTTGGCAATAATATTAGCCTACACAAATTCTATTCAGTTGCCGACTTCGAATGGGCACACACGCTAATAGTTTTTGTATGTCAATTAATGCACAAATTCGATCAATCGAGGTGGAAAATGGTTTGAAGATTAATTTTCATTCAAAAGGACAATAATAGTACAGTCTCATAGTCTATGCTGATAGCGCGCTTTTGTCTTGCGTGCTAACTTCGGAACACCGTTTGTATTCGCTTGTATGTAGCGCCTTTTAAGTCACTCACAAAACCAGTATTGTGTATTGTATCTAAAGATTTATATAGCGCCTCTCTCAGAATAACTGTTCAGAAGAGGTCTCAGCACGAAAACCCCGGGGGAAAAGAAACGTCTTTAAAGAACGAGAGACCAAAGAGGAAAACTAGTCATTAGTTTAGCCCTTAATGAGGGGGAAGGTCATTCCAAGTAGAGGGTCCAACCACAGCAAATGCCCGGCGTTGAGCCAAGGCAGTCCTAATCCTAGGAACAAAAGATCAAGCCAATCAGCAGAACGCAAGGAACGAGATGAGGTCGCAGATAACAGCTTTCGCATATAGTCAGAAAGATACTTTGGGGCACTGCTCAGTTGCGCCTTTGAGACTAGAAAGAGGATCTTATAATGGATGCGCGCAGTGATAGGAAGCCAGTGCAAGACATCAAGCATATATATGTAGAGATATGCGACAAGCGAGGGAGTCGGGCTATGAGCCTAGCTGAAGCATTTAAGACCGATTGAAGGGGAGAAAGACGCTGTTTCGGGAGGCCCATAAGAAGTTAGTTGCAGTAGTCAGCCTGCACTATAGCCTCAATGATGTTAAAGTCACTATATGGCCTCAATGATGTTAAAGTCATTAAGAAAAAAACATTGTTTTGTTCAGCCAATAGTGCCTAAAACTGACTAAACGTGCCACCCCTGGCAGGCGCCTGCAACAACGCATAGTCCAAGCCACAGATTCCCATCCACAGTTGGTTGTAAATAACATGTATAGAGTTTTTGGACCTCATAGCCTGGAAGAGAGCAATGAGGCTCGCAATAAAGAAACTTCAATGCCAAGCAGTCTCTCGCAGATTGCAGATTGCAACTGCGTGCTGCAAAATCTGGACATCACTCAGTCACCAGGTGTGCGATCATGGACAAACATTCTAGCAGCCCGCCAATAGTCTAGTCTATTCAAGGCATCAGTTCATGGTTACTTCAAGTTAAATTCTAGTCAAGAATCACAATGGGCAAACAGCCTCTACACATTAGAATGGTCAGCATAAATCGAAGTACTCTCCTGGGCTTAACACTGTACTGCTAGTAACCTCAATCCCTCATGGCTGGCAAGTTGATAAGGTTGTCAGGTTTGGTCACATTAGAAGTCTGAGCAAAAGAAAATTATCAGGCAAAACCTTCACGCGATCAACCACTTAATCGAAAATGGGACATGCTTTCCTTGATTATCATTATAGGTATAATGCATCAATTTGTAATCTACCAACATGGTAAACAGAATTTCTACTTAGATTGGCATCAGCTTATTCTATGGTAATCTGACTACTCAAGCATGAGCTCAATTATCACAAGCAAGAACCTTTTGTAAGATTTTTGACTCTTCTGGTACTTTCTGGCAATAAGTTCTGCATCCATACAAACCTTCTGTGCCTAAATAACATTGACCCTGCTTTGACAAGCACTACAGAACTCAAAGGGCTACATTCAAAGTTGTAAGTTTACAACGTTTATCTTTTTTATTATTTTCCAAAAATCGTCGTTTTTGTCACGTTTTTTTCCGTTTTTATTTTTTGCATGTAGGCCTAACTTTATTTATTTATTTCTTCTTCTTCTTTGCTTCTCCTCCGTCAGGCCATGGCCAACGATGAGTCCTCAACTTGTCGTCTCCAGAATTCTCTATCCTTGATTTGTTCCTTTGCTTCTGCAATGTTCATCTTCATTCTCTCCAGATCCTCTCGTATATTATCCATCCATGTCTTTTGTTGTCTTCCTCTACTCCTAGTTCCCTCCACATATCCGTGTAAAGCCATCGATGGTAATCTGTCATTACCCATTCTCATCACATGTCCCAGCCACTTTAGCCTTTTCTTCCTTATTCTATCGACAATTGTATCCGTCTGTCCCAGCTCTCTTTTAGTCACCTCATTTCTAATCCTATCTCTTTTGCTCCTGCCCTTTATTCTTCTCAGCCAGCTCATTTCCGTCGTCAAGAGTCTCCTCTCATCCTCCCTCCTCAGGCACCA
Source organism: Aporrectodea caliginosa (assembly GCA_020284085.1). Taxonomy (NCBI): domain Eukaryota; kingdom Metazoa; phylum Annelida; class Clitellata; order Crassiclitellata; family Lumbricidae; genus Aporrectodea; species Aporrectodea caliginosa. The sequence goes on from JACEVL010000469.1 coordinate 1,020,421, forward strand.
GCATTCTGAGCCATATAGTAGTACCGGTATGACCAAGGTTTCGTATAACTTCAACTTGGTTCTCGTTGATATGCTTTTATCTTTCCAGATCTTATTTAGTTTACCGAACATTGCACACGCTAGAGTACTTCTCCGTTTGATGTCTTTTGTGCATCTGGCATCTTCTGTAATAAGTCCTCCTAGATATGCAAACTCGGTTACTTGCTCCAGCTCCTCTCCTCCCAATCTGATGTCCAGTGCCTCCTGTCCAATTTATTTATTTACTGTGTTATTATTTTTAAATTTTATTTTTGTCTGCTATCCATTACGTTGTCTCCATACTGTCAAGGATTCAGCTAATTTATGTCATTATATAAAAACTAAACTTTGTAAGTCTAAAGTTTACTTAATTAAAAATTGTACTTACAATTTTTACCTATAAAAATAGCTTGATATGGAGTTTTATCAGTTTATCTCTCAATCGGGGATTACTATGTACAATGACATTTCGCATTTCGTATAACTTAGAAATTCAAATAACTCATAAACATTTTATTTCTTCAACTGTGCTATTTATTTATCAAATGATGACCTTAATTGTTTATGTCAGAATGGACTTATGTAGACTTATCTTCATAATTTAAATTTGAAAAGATTTCATAAATTTTTATTTCTCAAATTCTTATTAAACCAAACCAAACTTATAAAAAGGAAAATAATTGTTGTAGATTAATGTTACCTGATATTTACTAGGGCCTAATAAAATTGTCATTTGCAGATAAAAATTAAAATGGGTAAACAAGGCTTTTAATTTGAAAGTGCAGTACAATATAACAAAGTCGAATTATATTCCTTTCCGTTTTTCCCCGTTTTTTATGTTTAAAAAAAAAAACGTTTTTTGGGTTTGCCTATCATTTTCTATTTACCGTTTTTAACAACTATGGTTACATTCCAGGACGTCATAGCTTAGCGTCGATCGTCAGTAAGCTCCTTGAATTTCTACTCCTCATGATTCGTCGCTTTTGTCTGTTTCAGCCTTGGTGTCTAAATGCCAATGTCTTAGGATAATTTGTGTTTTAGCTCATCACTGTTTGTTTACCGTCTCAGATGAGCAACTACAGTAATATTACTTACTTCAGTTTTGTATTCGAATGGAATCAACTAACTGAATTAAACAATTTTAGATTAGCTGCTAAAACAAAGTGAACTAACCAGGTCATTCCTGGCTTTATCAACAATTGAATCTTCAGGGCCAAGTTTAGTCTCATAGATGTCCAGTGCTCGCTGGTAGTACTGCTCAGCCTAAACAATGGCAGATTATGAAATGAATAATTCCACAAACAGTACACGATGCTAAAAATGGTCAGAATCAACTATGATAGTATTTGCAAAGTTTTTAATCTGAAAATCTGCACAGTGCCTACATTATGACTGCTATCAAACGTTTTCATTTAGATTGCAAATATTGCTTGCTCAAACATTATAATATCCTGTGCATGTTCATAATTTTACATCAAATATCTAGTGTAGTAGATCCTCAAAAAGCTAACGGTGGTCAAGAAGCTGAAATTCTGAAGAAGCCTTGATAAAGATGTAACAAAAAACAGCTAACTAGTCTTAAATGGCAAGATGACACAAAAACTGTTAGATGCACATATCTGAAAAACTTACAATAACATGACATTGTAATTATCTGATAAGCCCTACTCACCATCATAATATAAAACGTGAATAACAGCTACTAACTTAAATAATTACAGTTACTTACATTTTTTTCAAAAGTAAATTAATGTTCTTGGCGAGTTTATTGAAGTGTCTATTTTATACCCACATCTTTAACGTTGTTCTCGATAGCCCAGTGCTGGTAGTGGTGAGTAGATAGGTAAGGGCAGATTGAGAAACACAAAGGAATTACAACAAAGGGCGCTACTGAAACACAAAGGAATTATAACAATAGGCGCTACAGAAACAAAGGAATTATAACAATGGGCGCTACTGAAACAAAGGAATTACAACAATGGGCGCTACTGAAACAAAGGAATTACAACAATGGGCGCTACAGAAACACAAAGGAATGACAACAATGGGCGCTACAGAAACACAAAGGAATGACAACAATGAGAGTTTTAAAAACAATGGTAGGGGGGCGGCAGCGGAGGTCAACCTTGACTGCCGTTGAAGTCTCACTCTTACCACTACTGTCGATGTTTCCGGTTCATATCGTAACTCAAAGCAAGACAAACAGTCTCTGAGTTTTGACTTTCCAATATATATAAAAAGAAAGTTCGCTATACCAGATCCAAAGTCGTTGGCCTCAACATCTAACACTGAATCTAACAAAACTTCAAAGTTTACACAGATCCCTGTCATACAGAGGAAAGTTATGTGAAAGGTATAGCGCTTCGGCGTATTTCACACCAGTTTGACTCGGCTGTTTTGACCTGATCGTACCTTTTGCACGCACGTCTATAGTGCAACATCGGGCCTTCTCGGTCGTGGGCCCGACCATCTGGACTGGACTTCCGTATCCTACCTAAGAACTCTTCACCTGCATTTCAGATAGGCCTACCTAGGCCTATCTGAAAGCTGTCCCTTTCAGCAATAATGCGCAAACGTGAGCCTCTCCATTCTACCTAACTGCCAAGCACCGAATTCTCTCAACATTGTCGTTACCGCTTGCGCGACACCCTCCATACACACTTTGCTTTCTCGCCCTGGTGCACCGCCGCCAACTCACGCTTACAAGATAGTTAGAGCTTAAGAGAGGGTGAGATAGTGAAATTCAATTGTTAAATATGTCGTCGGTTACAGGAAAATAAATTGAATTGAATTGAATTGAGATAGTGAAAGAAATGGGGTGGTAAGCGTCTCTAAAAGCCTCTACCACCCAAATGCCCACCACGCCACCTTCACGTGGTACCCCTGTTGGAAACAAAGTGCGTGGTGGACGACCGAGCCCTCGCCGGTATATGCGAGCCCAGAGACAAGGAGTCGGAAGGACGGACGATGAAGGACATCGACGCTCGGAGATGGTGTCTCGCTAAAACACCGAGAGGAAGGCAACGGGAAACCACCTCTCTAATTTCCCAAGAAACACTTGCAATGACGACGGGGGGAGATCGGGAGATTGGAGGCTTTTGGGATGTGGGTCTAGAGAGGGATGGAGAGGGTGAGCGGGACTGGGCGTGTGGCGAGTGACGGGGTGCTGCAGGTGATTGATGGACGGCGGTCGCTGGTGGCAGCAGTGGGGAGTGGGGGGGGCTGGGTGAGGCGCGTGTTGGGAGGGGACTCCCTTCTGGGAGAGGTCGTGGTGGGGGAGGGGGAGGGGAGGACCGGGGCGGATGATGCTGGGGTGGATGGCCGGCGGATGCAGCGAGTTGGGGAGGGGGTACAGCACAGAGAAGAGTGGCGTCATTGGAAGTTGGAACCTGCCGAAGGGCAGAGAACTTCAAGAAGAAGAAGTGAAAGAATGTAAGGAAGAAAGACAGAGATAGAGCCAAACACCATGACAATGAGTTATTGATATAGTTATGATATACCATAACATGCTTGCTGATATAGTCTATGGGAGTATTACTGTTGCATTGGCCTACTATTATAATAGACCAAGTCATATTAAGGCGTGCTGTGGCTATGTCTGTAAGTGTAGGGCTGTAGGCGTTCTGCGTTACCGTATATGACCGCTATTTCGGAGACGCCGGACAAGTTGGTGGCATGCTGCGTCTCTTCTTAAATGGATGTACACTAGACTCTTACAATGGTTGCTGCTGCTGTTGCTGTTGTTGTTGCTGCTGCTGTTGATGTTGCTGCTGTTGCTGTTGCTGTTGCTGCTGTTGCTGTTGCTGTTGTTGCTGTTGCTGCTGTTGCTGTTGCTGCTGTTGCTATTGCTGCTGTTGCTGTTGCTGCTGCTGTTGCTGCTGCTGCTGCTGTGAAGTGCAACGTGTGCGGTCGTCCTTTCATTCTGTAATGACGTTGTATTACACCAGCAACGGACGAACTGACAGAGCGACGTCAGTGCCTTACTTCAACCTTGGCACCGGCGCAGGACGTATACTGTCCTTCGCACGGCCATGGCACGTCTCCATGCCTGCCTGCCTCCCTGCCTGCCTGTCTCTCTCTCTCTGCCTCCCTCTCTGCCTACCTGTCTGTCTCCCTGTCTACCCCTCTGCCTGTCTGTATCCATGTTTGTCTCTCTGTCTCCCTGGCTGCCTGCCTGCCTTCCTGTCTGTCTCTCTGTCTCCCTGTCTGCGTAACTCTCTCCCTGTCTGCCTCCCTGTCTGTCTGCCTGCCTACCTCCCTGTCTGCCTGCCTACCTCTGTGTTTCTCTGTCTACCTCTCTGTCTGCCTCCCTGTCTGCCTGCCTGCCTTCCTCTCTCCCTCACGACGGAAGACGACGACGACGACGTCGCCGGTCATGATTAACGCGACTGGCGCGTGTTGCATCGTCTGCGCCGTCGACTATAATGCAGATATTGTATGGATCGACGATCGACGGCCAACCGCCACCCATCCTATGCCAACACCACCGAGGGCGGCGGCGGCGGCGGCACACCTCTCCTCCTGCTCTGCCTCCTTCTACTCTGCCTCCTCCTTCTCTGAAGAAGAAGAGGAAGTACTGGTTCAGTTGGCGCAACTTGTGGTCGACGTCGGAAAAACCCGGCTAAATTTCCATTCAAGATGTGTGTCTCGTTGTCGTCTGTATGCAGAAGTCCGCTGCTCTGATTCCCAAGAACTGTCATAGATTGCACGAACATTGGTGCTAAACCACAGCCGACCAAATACGCCCCGTCGCACGCGGCTCCTTCGTCCGTCCGTCCGTCCAACGGGCGCTACCTGCTTTCCTGGCTCTCTCAGCCCCAGGGGCCGCCTGTCCTTGCGGCCGAAGAGACGCTCCACTGGTCGCCCTACCTTCAATTAGCATTATGTCGAACCGGTTTACATGAACGCAGCCACCATCGGCACATTGACGGCGACACAGTCGATGCGCATGCGCAGTCGACGCTTTCTCCGAGAATAATTCTATAGCGCTATAATATCCAATCTTTCCCATTCACTTCGCCCAAATGGAAATTGCGTCGGAGGAGTATCTATAGCTCGGTGGCCGGTATACTCGCTTGCCGCATGCCGCTAGCCGCTAGCCCTGCGGCTGCTGCATGTATACAGTATTACACGTCGAAAGATGCATGCCGTTCGTCGCCGGACTGTAGTAGTTGTCGTTTGTCTGTGGGCTGAAACCGGTTAGGAATCCGGTGGTCGTGTCCCTGTTGGGTAGGACACACACCTGTGGGGCCACCATCTGATGGAGAGGAAGATCCGACGGGAATTAGCCCTCGCACCTGCCTTAGCATTTACTGTTCGTGCCACCGATGTATTTATGGTCTTCGGGTGTCAACGCAACCGAAGCGTGGGTGTTTATGGGTAAACGGCTGACGACTGAAGGATACGACGACGACGACGACGACGACGAAGACGGCGATTTTTTATGGGTCAGGATGTATTCAGCGTCAAGGATCAGGAACACCTGAGGACAGAGCCTCCTTCACCTCATCGCTCTGGAATTTACTCAGGTAGGCCTAATCGTCAGTCTGCATGTAGGCTAAACAATGTCAAGTTGCCTTTATCTATTTGATAGGCCTACCAAATGATGGATCTAAGCGCCTGCCCTGCTTCATCCGCTTTTCTCATCCGACAATCAGGTCACATGTTAGGATTAATTTCGACTAAACTGCGTACTAATCGGTAGGACTTTAGAATTCATTGTAGATCTCACACTTATTTCCGCTCGCTGTCTTTTCTAGCCATGACAGTGAGACACCTATCGTCCCTTGTTGGACTACTTAAACTCTCCTCCCTATACAGTTTTCACTTATTTCAAAATTTAAAGTTGCGAAATAACTCAGAATGTTAATACCCGTGCGACAGCTCTGACCTCAGACACCACCGCGAAACCCGGTTCTTAAGTCGATTAATTGGCCAAAAGGCTCCACAACGTATTCATTACAAAGTATTACATCAGCTTGACATCACTAGCTTACTCACTTCAAACTAACTTCTAGCCACTGTGACCAAGACAAATTTGTAAACATTTCACACAGTCGGGAACTTTCTGACCAGAAACGCGACAGAAAGTCGATACAAATACCAGGATCCACAGTCATGTTTATGCAAACGACGTACGAAGTTTCTTCTTTCTAGATCATTGCAGGATATTTGGCCAGATTTCAGCAAGTCCTGTCTGTACATACACGCATCCCTTGCAAGGATAAAATACTGAGCTTGACGTATTAGAAGAAAGATGAAGAGAAGATTACATTGAGGTAACCATGGTTATGAAGTGAGAGCGATTTCATTTTTCTTAGCCTCGGCATATGGTGGAGGATGGTCAGCCCTCTGCCTCCGATCGTCCCACTGACTTTGTACGGTCTAATGTGCGATTACGGCAACGCGCATCTTGCATTATAGTATTGATGTAACAATTATGGGTAAAGTATCAATGTCTGTGAGTGTAGAATTAGGGTAGACATAGCTTGGTTTTAAGTTTTTACGGGCCACATTAAAATCACAATTACGTAGGCCTACTCTTGTGATTGCCTGTATGTATGACGTTGTATTTAGGGGCCGTCCATAAATGACGTCACGCACCTAGGGGGGGGGGGGTCGGAGGGTCGGAAATTTGTGACGATGTGTGACATGGGGGTGGGGGGGTCTGAGTAATGTGACGTCACACCAGGTCTATGTTATTAAATTTAGCAATTAACAACAATTTAATTTTAATAATAACAGCACTAATTTTGAGGATTAAATTTTCATTATTTTTTAATTATTTTAATGTATACGGGCACCATTATTAATAATTTTCTAATTATTTCAATATTTGGTCACCGTTAGATTTTAAAATATTCATGCTTTCGCTATTTGTTCCATGAAGGAGCATTTTGCTTCGCCATGGAAATTGGTTTTAGGGGGGGGTCAGAGCTTTGTGACGTCATTTTCAGAGGGGGTCTTACATTTTGTGACGAAGTGTGACGAGGGGAGGGGGGTTAAAATCGGCCAAAATAGCGTGACGTCATTTATGGACGGCCCCTTAGGCCTATGTACGTACACATGTACCTATAATTATGCGTACATGCATTCATACATAGACCTATTTGCATGCATTACATGCCTTCTCTTGAATTGACATTATGTCAATTTACGTTTACACTTTCAGTAATAATGATCTATTCTAAATAGGCTACATATCGTCCCAGTTTCTGAACCTCCTATTGGCGATGCGTAGCATCACACCTGAAGATAGCCTCTGAATCTTCTGACTGATTTGTTCAGTTTCTTCCTGTGCTTTTAGCTAGACACAAATCTGTTCGAATTCGTGTTTTTTTGTTCGAGATAATAATTATTAATAACACACGAGTTGAATATAGACGCATTATACCTACGTACTGTATAAACGAGCTTGTAGCCTGATCACCGGCATTTTACGAAATATATCTTGTGAACAATTTGCGAGTGGCCCTGATGTGGACTGCTACAAAAACCTGCAAAAAAATGTTTATCGTCAGATATGGACAGCTGGATGGAAAGATAAAGACAATAAAAGCTAATATAGCTTACTTAATCCATTAACTGTTTAGTTCCTCGAATGGATCTGGAAGACTCTTTTACCGTTGTCTATGTCTCGATTCAAGCTTATCTCAAGCATGATGCATGGATGAATCGGCCGAGAAGCAAGAGCAATTTGATGTAAGGCTATGGCTCTCGATTCTTGTGCGTGTGTCGAATAAAACCAATTGTGAGTCCTAATATATATTTTTTATCTCGAAAACCATGGCCTACTGAAAATATTTTAACTCTAGATGGGATCAATGTAGATAACCTTGGGATTCATATTTCTCTAATATGTCATGGCATATTCGATTAAATTTCGCATCTCTCAGACGGTTTTATCTGGGTAGTTTATGGCCTTGAATCTGCCTGCGGCCCACATGGAACCGGCCTTTACGGTGTAAGAGGGTTTCGGACCTCCCTCTTCGAATGGCGGGTGCATGAGAGGAAGGACGAAACGAGGAGAGGTGTTGGGACAGTTGGCAGATAGATTAAGTGAGCTCACTGGAGCGCTGTGGTGCTAAATGCGAAGGATTTCTCCCGGCACTTTTTTTATTGTCTTCCATGTAAAACAAATATGAGCGGTGATAGAACTATAGCAAACTAGGGCTGCGGAAGTTATCGATTAACTAGTCGATTAATCGTTAATTAATTTTAACGATGACATTTCTTTTTAACGATTAATCGAAGACCGCTTGTTATATTGTCAACAAAACACGTTGCTCACTAGAACCTAGCAGTGTTTATTTACGTAATTGGTTGAGGGCAGACATTTTAACTGAAAAATATAAACAAGACCACTAATTAATATGAACAAACAGGCTACTAAGTAAGTAGTAACTACTAACTAGCAATGAATAATTAAATATTAATAAAATAATAATATCGTTGAAAGATAAACAATAAATAATGTTAATTTTGTAACCTATTTGTCATTACTTCTTGGGAATGCATTTAATCAAAAGTTAACTATTAATAAATTAATTGTTAATTCTTAAATAGTTAACTATTAAAAAAATTTATCGTTAACACACCTATAGAAAACCAACTACGGAAAATATAGTTAAACTGTGAAAGCAGGGTCACCGAAGTTTCTTCGACACGTGCACCTAAGCTGGAGACTGATGATAAATGCGCTAGAAAATGGCAACTGACGACCGAAACGGCAGCTAATGTCTTTCGAGATATTGCCTTCATGAGTCCAGCCAGAGAGGGAATATTGCAGTCTGGCATTTCGGACGAGGAAGGCACGAGGAGGGTTGGCGGCACGAGGAGCGTTGGCGGCACGAGGAGGGTTGGCGGCGGCGGCGGCGGCGGCGGCGCCAGGCGAGGAGACGGTAGCTGTCACCCTCCGGCTAAGATGAATACTAATGCGAGAAGCGAATTCAGACTGATTGCATTCCTGATGGAATTTCACAGCCACGCGCTTCTCTTGGCGTTCACAACTAAAGCCAATACAAACATCGCTCTTTCGTTTAGTCATTCGCTCCTCCAGTCCATCAATCAGCTTACCTACTAGCTAGTCAGTCGGTCGCTCAGTCAGTCGGTGAGCGAGTGAACCAGTAAGTCAGTCAGTCATTCAGTCAGTCAGTCGGTCGGTCGGTCAGTTAATATATATATATATATATATTTGTATACTTATATGCATATAAATGTATGCGTAGTAGTGGCAGTGCAGTGCAGTCGGTCAGTCAGTCAGTCAGTCAGTTGACCCCATATATTATTTTGTATACTTATATGCATATAATGTATGTGTAGTAGTGGCAGTACGTAGCATATTGCAAGCGTGTGTGCAACTGTGTGGAATCGAGAGCTCCCTGTTCTGAGATGCAGGATGCGTTTTGTGCTGAGCGCTGGACTGGAATTGCTTGACGCGTGAAGGGGAAATCGCCGATTCGAACGTGTTGCTCAGCAGGAGCGACTTTCAGCTAGAGGAGTCCTCATATATGTAGCACTAAATATATGTAGAACTAAGTGCAGCATGCAGACTAATATTATCGAGGCCGTGTAGGTGACCGATGCAGTTCGTGCTAATTCTACCAGAAATTATATGTAGACCGTGACAAGGTATTTAGATCCTTTATCGCCAGAATCCACCAGCCAGAAAACATCTTCTCGTGTATGAGTCGCACGATACAACAATGGATTTGAATTATTCTTCCTTGAGACTTATTGAGAATATTGTATACCAACGACTGCTCTTATCTCCATCTTTAAAAATGTCTCTACTGTAAGTGTATATATATAATTTTATATATATATTACATATATATTTCTATGCTTTATCGGCTGTGACTATATGCCTTTGTGTCTAGTAGCATGTCATCATTCACCAGCTCTTTGTTCTTTAAAACATCTGACTACATGACCGACCCAGGAATCTTATGCTGATCCACACGAAAGAAATGAGTCTGTGAGAATTCGTGACACTGTGACTGGCCATATCTATTCGTCTACTCCAGGTATACAAGACTTTGATGCATCGCCTGGGAAGACTGGGGCGAGAAGCAAAGGGCATTTACTTCGCCCATCAGAGGACGCTTGACTGGGTAGAGAGTGGAGCGGTGGTCGCAAGGCCATTTAGGCAGAGATTAGAACATCTGGAGACCTACCTTCCGGCAACCCATTTACGGATGATCGTTAAATTTGACATCTGCTTCATGCTGCACAGCTCCAACTGTAAAATGTGCGACCTTCTCTCCAATGCAGTCCATCAAGGTTTCGGCTTTGTGAACACTCAGTCCTTATTTATTAAGCTGACGACCTAATCCAGTAACGTGTAAGGCGCTTGTGTCTACCGTCTAAACATCAGCCATTAATATGCCAATGGCAAATGGTGCACTCGCCAATGGCAGTTCTAACGTGTTGTTTGGAAAATAATAATCTTTCGAGTCTTTAATCTAGTCGAATCTGATACGAAATAATACAATTCAGTCCGTTTTGTCTAATGTAGTCCAATCCAATCTAATCTAATCTTAAAACTCGTAATGCACAAGATACCAATCGACAGACGCTTACTGTTTACTGCATGCTCACGTCAGAAGAAACGACGCTATTTGTACCAGAGGCAGTGACGATAAAACTACTTTCAAAAAGTCGTTACGCATCAGTATAGTTGACTGGACAGCCTGTTAGGCGGTGTGTGTGTGTGTGTGTGGGGGGCTTTTCAAAAAAGGACAGTGTGTGCTGAACGCTGCAACCAGGTTCATCGCAGAGGCGCAAACGTTCGACCATATTTACCTCTGTACTGCACGATCTGCATGCGCTGATTGCCCGTTTCTAGAGGATCGCCTTCAAAGTGGCAATACTGGACTGCAGTGTCTACTTGGAATGGCGCAACTATACTTACCTAAAAGACTGCATGCCATGCATCTTCAGTTCCTGGTAGGTCTCTACAACTTTCAGCAAAGATCTACGGCTTACTGTGGTCCGCAAAAGTCAATGTGACGCGCACATGAACATTCGATACATCATCGATAAAAAATTGTTGGGAATGCGATGCCATCAAATTCTGTGCTCCAGAACTTTCTATCGAAGTTTGCGGAAAAATTATTGAAGTTCATTTCAGTTTATGTCATATGACTAGGCCGAGCTGCTGCTAGTTCGGCTATCACATTCCTTCGCAATTCTCACGTCTGCTCGATTTTCTTCATATATGAATTTCTCTTATCCTGTCTTTCTATTTCAAATTTGTCCAGCTATTTTCCTTCTTTCTGCTATTCTTTTCTTCTTCCTGCCTCTTTTCTTTCTTCCTCTCTAACGTTTTCTTTTCGTATTTCCATATTCTTTTTCCAGTTATTGTTCTCCTTTGCTATTGCTTTGTTTTCTTCCTTGACCTTTTTATTTGCTTTAGTTTAATTTATTTCTTTTTTTCTGTTTTATTAATTTGTTCCTATTCATCATGGTTTCTTTTTATATTCTTTCTTCCCCTCTCTCCATCCTGTTTTCATCTCTTAGTACTTTATCGTTCTTTCCTTCTTTTCACATTGCTGTTCTCAGTTTTAGATATTTTTTATAGCTTCTTTCTTTCTGTACTCATTTTCTGTATTCGTTCTTTTGCTAGTTTTCATTTCGATATTTTTGTCCTTTTCTTTCCTTGCTCTCTATTTTCTCTTCTTTCATTTCATCTCTCCCACTTTCTGTTTAATATCATTAACTTACATTTCTTTTACTTCTCCAGCTTTCTTGTTTTCTTCTCGTGCTGGCCTCTGTCGTATTTCTGCTTGTTTTTCTGTCAAACTGTCTGTCTTTTTTTCTGTCTGTCTTTATGGGTCTCGTCTATTTCAGGCAGCATTCTCCTTTCTATACCGCGCACACACGCCATGACGTGCTATTTTACCCTCTACCCTTTTCTTGTTATTTTCTTGTGTCCTGATGACATTTGTATCTTCGCACCCACTCGCAATCATGCAAGCGCCTAGAGCTACACGTGTCAAAGACGGTGCTGCATCTGTGTGCGCGCACAAACACAACAGGCAGCAACTCGCCAACAGCTGCTTCCATTTCACTCACTCAGTCCCGAGCACACACTGAGTATGCATTCGGAGCATTTGTCTAGTATACTGTAAATGTACTCGCCGGTGTTCCCGAGTCGATTGGAACATATGTACTTGGTGCTCACTCGGTGAGAAAATGGAATGCATCCTCGGCCAGTTAGCTCGTGCTTAGACCAACAGGGCTTAGACGGACGGTGTGACACTGACGCTGAGAGAAAAATGAGGGAATTATTGTGACATACGTCAAATTTTACAACCGGCGCGAACGTGTCCAGAGGGAAAAACGCGCGAAACCTGTTCAACGTCTCACATTTCGCTACAGAATCTGCGCATATAAACATCGAAACTAGGTTAATACTATGACGCTCAGAGGCAGACGTGCTGTAACTAAACCTTAGAATAAATATAGCCCACATTTAGCTTATTGCAAATATATCAAAGTAACATCTATTGTACCATGTCCTACTGCATGCCATCAGTGACTGCAGCTATACATCCCTTCGCTGCTACGATTACGATTCGGGTAGGCTACTTATTTGCATATCTGCACCGCCCACACAGCTACATGTAGGTCCAAGCAATTAGCTTATTGGCAGCACTCTAACAAATCAAGAGGTAACAAGGTTGGGCTAGGTTCGGTTCAAGGCCAAATTTCTGCTGATTTCAACAATAACACTGCTACTTTGTATGTGGCACATGTGTTGCGTGTATCCGGTAGGTAACACTATAACTTGTAGATTGTAGAAAACCTGATGGGTGCGGATTGAATGGAGAAAGGGAACTGTTACCTCATTACATTAGACTAGTTGACATCATAATCTATAGAATGGATTAATCAATCAATCAAATCAAATCATTTTTATTGAACCATCAAATCAAGAAACAAAATACAAATTATAAGAAAAAAAAATACATGTAAGCAGAAAATCATCCAAGGATAATCATGTTGAAAACAGTTAAGAATGAAATGACAAATCATTAAGAAGATAGTCAAAAGAACAGGGTAATATGGTCAATAAGGGAGACCTAAAGGGACCTAGGTCCCGCTAAGAAGGTCCCCACTTTCAATATTAGAAGAAAATGGCCAGTTCCCAAAAAACAAATTACAAGGCAGTGGTGAGTACCATAGCAGATCAGTTCACAACAGGTAAACAAAAGACAGTAAAATTGATCTTCACTGTTCAGTTAAGCAGTACTTTTTTAAACAACATATTAATATAATAATTGCAGTATAAGTAAAGACAGCAAATAAGGATTACATATAAAGAGTAATATAGAGAAAGTAAAGGAGGAGAGAAAAAGAAGAGAAGTAACTCAGGAGAACGAAACGAAAACAAAGAACAAAAAACAAAAAATAATAGCTAGAAACACATATGGAATAGGTTAAAAATGTAAGAAGATCAAAGGACCACGGCAGTATCTGTACATCAAACATGCAAGAGTTAAGATCCATTAGACAGAAGATGTTCCCGGAGTTTCCTTTTAAATGCAGTGAGGTGAGGAATATATCTTAAGGAGGGAGAAAGACTATTCCAAAGTCTGGGACCCCATATAACTAGTGAGAATTTGCGTATGTTGGTGCGTGAGAAGTCAACGAGATACTTATTCCCTTTATTCCGTGTATAGTGCGGGTGCTGATCAGAAATATATTTAAAGTAGTTACAGAATGCATTTGGGAGCTGATTGTGAGTATATCGGTGCATGAATTCACCCACTTGATAAATATTAATTTGTGCAATTTTCAAAATTCCCAAGTCTTGAAATAGTGCAGAGGTGTGAGAATTGAAAGGGGCCCTGGCCAGGACTCGAACAATACGCTTTTGAAGTATAAGAAGCCTCTTTAATTTGGTTTTATAATTGGATGCCCATACTAAATTACCATAAGACAGATAAGGATACACAAGGGAGTAGTAAAGGCTCAATAAAATTTTATTTGGTAAATGTGCCGAGATGCGTGTAATAACCCCTATAGATTTAGCTACTTTAGCAGAGATGTGGGTAAGGTGTTCCGACCATCCAACGTGTTGGTCAATAAAGACCCCCAGAAACTTAACAGAAGCTACTCTGGGTACTTTCATATTATCAATTAAGATAGTTTCATCGGATTGCAGGATTAGTTTACGATTTGATGAGAACAATATATAGTTAGATTTACCTATGTTAAGGGACATTTTATTCGCTTTAAACCAGTCAGAAATCAGTTTTAGTTCTTCATTTATCACACCTATTGTGTGCTGGTAGGAGGAAGTGGAGATGAACAAGTTCGTATCATCAGCAAAAAGAACAAAGTGTAAAAGAGAAGATGAGTTGGGGAGGTCATTAATATATATGAGGAAGAGAAGAGGCCCAAGAATACTTCCTTGAGGGACTCCGAATCTCATGGTACCAAAGTCCGAGAAAATCAGATTACATTTAACTTGATGATAACGGGAGGACAGATAGTTTTTAAACCAGAGGAGGGGAGTTCCACGTATTCCATAGTTTTCTAACTTTTTTAGTAAAATTTCATGATCTACAGTGTCGAAGGCCTTGCTCAGGTCTAAAAATATTCCTATAGAAAGTTTTTTACTGTCAATGGCCTCTGTAATTTTATTATGAATATCAATGAGTGACATTACTGTGGAGTGACCTGACCTGAAACCATGTTGCAAAGGGTATAGTAAGTTCATTTTTTCAATATAGTTATATAATCTAGAGTAGACTGTTTTTTCTAGAAGTTTGGCAAAGTACGATATGACCGAGATAGGCCTGTAGTTAGTCAAGTCCTTCCTATTGCCTTGTTTGAAGATAGGAGAAATTATGGACTTCTTCATGTCAGTAGGGACAATTCCTGTAGATAAAGAACAGTTAATTATGGCAGCCAGTGGAGTAGCTATATAGCATATAGATGGACCAACTATAGTAGGGTCTAGACCATCTGGCCCAGAACTGTGGGTTAGTTTAATAGAGCCATTGAGCTGTGATAACTCCTCAGGCGAAGTAGGGTAAAAGGCAAAGGAATTGAGAAGGGATGGGTCAAGATAATCACTAAAAGGCCGAACTGATTTTGGAATTTTATCCGAGAGATTTTTAGCAATAGAAGAAAAGTATGCATTGAATTTTTCAGCCATTTCCACATCATCTGTAATTTTATGATTACCAATTACTAGCTCCTCAATACGGGTAGCATGGTCCTTATTATCAATAAGAGATTTAATGAGCTGCCACGTCTTTTTTAGATCATTGGAGTATCTCGCAAACTCAGTTGCATAATAATCTTTTTTTGCTTTCAATTTGATCAGTTTAAATTTATTTCTATATTTGATAAACTGGTTTTTGTTACGTTCATTTGGGTTTTTTAAGTATTTTTTATACAGGTTGTTCTTTTTTTTGCAGGAAACAAAAAGACCACTCGTCATCCATGGATTGACTGGATTATGTTTTTTATTCCCGTCTCTTTCAATTAGTGGAAAAGCTGAATTATATGCATCACTATATTTTCTAATAAAAGCTGCATAAGCCCCACAAGGGTCTTGTTCATCACATAATTTCGATATAGGAGAAAAGTCAATGTTCATTAGCAAGTTATAGAAGGAATTTATCTTATCATGGCTTATCAGTCGCTTAGTAACCCGAAATCTCTTAAGATCAGGAGTGGGATTTATATCAAGCCAGGCCAACACTGGGAGGTGATCAGAAATGTCCACCACAATTATAGCAGAGTGAGTGGAGAAAGATCCAATATTAGTTAAGATGTTATCAATTAACGAGAAGCTGGTTGAGGTTATTCTTGTGGGTCTAAGAACAGTTGGCAAAAAATGATGAGATGAGATCATATCATAGTAATTACCGGTCATGGGGTGGTCACTGTGTTTGAGAAGATCAATATTAAAGTCCCCTGCAATCATGACATCCTTCCCGGGTTTGTTTACAATATGTAGTAGTTGGTCAAATTCATTGTTAAACTCCAGGAGGGGTTTACCGGGAGGTCTGTAGATCACCCCCACAATAAAATTACTACCTTTATTCAAAGGGATGTTAATAAATAAGCCTTCATATGAGTCATGCCTAAGATTTAGATCTGATAATTGAGGGTGATCAGTGACAGGGATTTCATTTTTTATGATGAGGCCCACCCCCTCCTGGTCCTGTCTTTCTAGACTTATGCACGAATTTATATCCCGGAAATATCATAGAGTCAAACTGACTGTCGTTGAGCCAAGTTTCTGTTACAGCTAACACAGAGGGTTGAATTTCTTCAAGAAGGAGTCTTACATCATCTTCTTTGTGGTATAGGCTTCTACAATTGAGGTGAAGCAAGGAGAAGGGAGTGGTGGAGACCCCAGAGCCCATAATTGACAACACCTGGTGTGGAGTAATGTATCCATGATCAACTGGTTTATTAATGTAATAATTATCATCTGGGTCAATATCTGGGTTATTAATCAAGGGTCTATTGGCTTGAGTCTCAAGGGGTAATGCAAGAGTGGGCAGGTTGTCCCATTGGGGAACAGGTTTCTGGATTGGTAGATGTAATGGGATATGGTCCAAGAGTTCAAGTGGTAACTCATCATTTCCAATTTTAGCAAATGGTAAATTCAGCATTAAACACCGCTCACATACCCAGTGGAGTGACTGAATATGGGGAACATCACCTAATTGACACTGCCGTGATCCACAAGTAGAACAAAAAATAACAAAAGCATTCTTAACTAAAGAGGCAGATGAGACCCCACAGGGCAACGTCAATGACATTGGACCTGTGTGCAGAACGGTCGGTGGCTAGCCAAAGTGACAATCATCTAAATATGTTAAAGGAGCATAAGAATTCAGATAATCAAATACCGCACCGGTCAAAAATTAAAGGTCAGATTAATTGCACTGAGACACATCTAAGTATTAAGTTGAGTCTGCACATCTAGAGGATAATCAAAAAGTTAAGTTATAGTATAAAATAATCAAAAAGTTGAGTTGTAGTATTACACTTGCGTGGGCAGCAGGCCCACATACAATAACGGAGACGGAATTGTACAAATTACTCAGAATGTAAACTCAACTATCCCAGATTGTCAAAGGAGCAATTAGTTAAAGCAAATGCAACATTAAAGCAGTGTTCAACATATTGATTGCACAGGATATAGCACGTCAAGTGAACAACATAAACATCAGAACCAATGAACTCAGCCGAGTAAGAAGAATTAAGGACAACGGTGCACTGGTAGCCGAGTCAACAAAAGGTGACAGCTAGTTCACAATAAGAGAAACTATAAGACAAACACATGCTCCTGCCAACCCAAAAGGAACACATCACAAGAACCAAAACGAGGTGACCGGATATCTGTTCGATCTAACGAAAACTAGGTAAATCCTAACATTTAATATGTTAAAGTCTTTTAAACGTTCATATCCCACAAGACTTTACCAGTCATTATCAGACCTTTACTACTCTACCAACACATTATCAAATCTTTAGATAGAAGCAGGTAGTAGTCAACGTTCAACCTGGAAGATCTAAACTAACAAAATGAGGTTAATTGTTCTTTACCAACACATTATCAAACCTTTAGACAAGTGGGCTACATGATTGAACCTTTAGACAAGTGGGCTACAACGTTCCAGCCTAGAAAATCTAAATTGACAAAATGAGGTTTATTGTTCTTAATACAAAACTGTTATCATAAACTTCAAACTACCTTAATCTAGCTCCACAGTGAACCATAGAACAGTGATGGTAAGGCATAAGTCTCAAACTATGAGTGCTAAACAGAAATCATGTGGTGAGCAACTGCCCCAAGACTTGTACAAGTAAACAAACATGGACTAAACTCACGTGCAACGTAAAACCAAAGATTAGATATTCCATTGAACCATAGCTCCCCTGTTCCGAGCTAGCGAAGCTGAGGTGGATCCATCCTGGAAGCGCAAGAAAATGATTTAACGTACCGCGTCAAAATGTCACCGACAGGACAGTCCAGGAGAACTCCAGACCAGAGGGACTTGAGCATAGAGAGTTAACGTTCAGATGAAGTTTACTAAGTTCTCTAGATCCTTCATGGTTCGGCAGAGTTTAGGTTTTTCATCGGTTGAGTTGGATTTACGTACGAAGACCAGGCCTCCCGCTGTCCACGCAGAATGAGTCTTCTTTTCGCGCACAGATTTTCTAGCTGAGGAGAATATGTGGGCATTTGCCTTGGTCAGATGTTCATTGAAGAAGATGTGTTCGGCGTTGGAGGCTGACGGAAGGAGGCGAAGCGATTTCCGTGCTTGGAACACCCGGTCTCTCATTGACCTGGACGTAAACTTAACCAGGACCGGTTGACTCCGGCCTGCTGAAGAAACCGGTAGCCGGTAAGCAGTAGTTATGTCCGAAGCGGAGATGGCAATTCCCAGCTTGTCATTACAGAGGTCTATGATGTCCGTCAGTAGATCAGGTTTGACCAGTTGGTCAGGCGCACTCTGTGAAGCGGTGGACCAGACGTTTGAGGGTAGACCGTGGATTACTAGATTGGTTAGTCTAGTCGAATTTTCTAGACTGTCGACACGCAAGTTTAAGCCCTCGTTTACCTCCTCAAGTTTCGAAATTCTTTCAATGAGAGGTGCTGTTGCGTCGGCCACCTGTTGAGACACTTGCTGGGATGCGAAATTCTCCAAGCTTTGTTGGACCGTTGCAATGAACTTAGCCGATAGTTTCTCGAACATTACTTCAATGGTTGTATCTAAATCCGTTCTTATGCATGTTCGAATCGCGTCAGCAACACGTACCTCACCCACCAAGTCCACGAAGTCGTCAACCTTCGAAGCTTTTCTCGCCATACCATCAAATATCCGTTTGGGTAAGAATTAACTTGTGTTAGACATCGCGGATTTATTTAACGAACAGTTTTAAGTTATTAAATCACTGATTTATCATGTCAGGTTCGGCAGCCACGTATTGTCAGTCGGCCATCTTGCATAGATCTCTCTTAAGAACGCAATGAATGGATATACTTAGTCATCTAGTGTTCCTCACCTTAAATTACACAGATGCTGTCCATGTAGACCTCTGTAAAGAATTAAAAGATAATGGATTATCTCGGCAACCCTAAAAACCTTGCATCACTCATTTTCGTTACTTCCAAGACACAGCCATTCTCATACGATTGTGTTATCACTTGAGATTTGAATTAGGTTAAAGACGACAGGTTTGGGCAAAATAAAAAGACTGATGCATGCACATGACCATTACAAAGATAAGGCGGACAGGGCCGGTTTCGTGTGGTGGGGCCCATGGGTACCCAATATCATAGGACCCTTTTGTGCAGCAACATTTCTGTCTTTGTTGATGCGCAGTCTTCTACAGGGACAACCATATACCTACAACTCCCTTCCCACTGTCTGGCTCCCTTCCCTCCTCTCTATCGCTGATACCATATGTTCATTCTTTTCGGATAAAATCTCATCCCTTCGCTTCACATTACAATCTCGTTTCGATACACACTCCTCTAGCACCGATTCACTTCCCACTTCCAATCCTGCTCCTCCTGCATTCCAGTCATAGTTCCCAATTCTCCCGCCTCTGAAGCAGAAGTCCCACTCATCCTAAATTATCTTCCCAACAAGCAATGCGAATTAACTTAATCCTACATCCCCAACTCTTTCTTAAAAGACTGCACCTCTGTTCTCGTTCCTGTAATCACCAAAATTACCAATCTCTCACTTTCTAATGGCAATTTCCCTATGGTCTTTAAGCACTCTCTCGTCTCCTCCCTTCTAAAAAAAGCAAATCTTGACAAGGAAAGCCTACCTAGCTATCGTCCCACCTCTAATCTTTCCTTTCTATCTAAATTAACTGAACGAATTGTCCTTACTCGGCTAAACGATTACCTCTCTTCAAACTCACTCCTCAACCACACCAATCTGGCTTCACTAAACGCCATTCCACAGAAACTCTACCTGCCTCTGTAGCCTAAACTAAAATGGTATCTGCTGTCAGCCACCAGGTAGTCTCCTGCCTCTGTCTCCAAATGTGTTAAAGGCAATATTAGTAACCATGTTTTTAAATTTATGTAGATGAAAATAAAACGGGAAAATCATATTGCTTATAAAGTGCTTTCTATAATATTAATACATGTAGGCATTAAATAATTTCTCAAATACAAAACAGAAGTATAAGCTTTAAACTTCATATCTAGGTTTTCAAAGACGTCACTGATACAGACGAACAAGGAATAAAAAAAATGGCTATAAGAGGGACAGTTATAGGCCTACAAACTAAAAACAGATGCATGTATAGCTTGAGACAGTTAATTAGCTCAGTTCGGCCAACAGCTAGGTCTAAATCTGAGTAGGCTCAATAGCGACATTGTGCACTCTTCTATAGGCAAAGCCACCAACTGATTAAAATCCAATTGGCGTAGAATATCACTCTCTATGCTCAACACTGCAAGCTGGCTAAGTTTCTCATTCGTCATACTTGTGCGAAGCCTGTTCTTAATTAGGCCTATCCTAAACTCATTGGGAGGGGGTTTAGGTTCAGGGTTTACACTCCGGCGGAGATGGTACGAATAAATGTTCTCTATTGTCTAAGGTCATTTGTCACGTAGTCCAAGTAATGTTATGTTCTCTTAAATTTATATTGTCTATACTCTATACAGCATAGTCTTGGTCTGCCTTTGTTTCTTTTTCCTTCGAATCTTGCATGCAGTTCATTGTGTGTGATCTTTTTCCTTTGAATCTTGCATGTAGTGCATTGTGTGGGATCTTTTTCCTTAGAATCTTGCATGTAGTGCATTGTGTGGAATCTTTTTCCTTTGAATCTTGCATGTAGTGCATTGTGTGGGATCTTTTTCCTTTGAATCTTGCATGCAGTGCATTGTGTGGAATTCGATCAACTTGCATTCAACTTGCGCAGCTTTATCTCAACTTGCACAGCACCGAAAATTGAAACATTTTCTCACGTTAACCGTAACTGTTCATTACAGGCTTCTTCGCTTTATTCGTGTGGCATCCTCCTTGATAAAACGATTATCCACGAGCATTTAAAGAACAACAACAGTACCACCAGACACAGCATCCAACCAGAGAATCTGACTGGAAATACATTAGTTGACCAATTCTGTGGTCTTCTTCTTCGCAGCCGAAGTCCCTTCTGAAGAAGAAGAGGTTCGGCGCTTGACATCCGTCGTTCCAGATGCCGGGTCGCAAAGGTCTTCTGGCACCTCAGAACAACTTCCTCGACACCATAGCCACCAGATTCGATGGAACACGTAAGTAGACCACTTGAAGTATAGGCTTAACTATAATAGCCGTGCAGTACCACTGTTACCCGGAAGACGATCAGAAACCATCCTTAGGCCAATTTTCGTTTGCCAGATTTAAACTGCACTATAAGGAAGCACTCTCTACTCAGCTTTTCTCTTCTAATGCATGCTGCTTTTAGAAACACTCTTTTGTGATATGCATTTCAGTATAAAAATGTGCGTTTCAATTTACAGGTACATGTTCGTAAATAAAAAGACCACACATACATACATACGTACATGCATGCATACATACATATTTGCACATGCATAGATAGTCTATTCATTGCCAAATGCACACATGCATACACATTATGTGCATACACACACACCTACAATGGAAAAGCGATTAATTGCAGAGACAAACATCTGATCAGAGGAAAGTAAACAGCGTAGAAGACAAAGCCTTCGCCGACTGGTACCTAGGTGATTGCAGAAAACAAAAGCAGACGTCGCCGTGAACATTGTTTCATTGAGGATCAGTTGCCCATTCTAGATTTCCATTAGAGGGAGGGCTGCCGTGAAGGGTGGGCGTCGGAGCTAAACAGCATCCAATCGATTGCGATACCGTAGTTAAATATTTATTGTTATTATTGTTATTATTAATTGTGACTATTACTTTTGTTATTATTATTATTATTATTATTATTATATTATTATTATTATTATTATTATTATTATTATTATTATTATTATTATTATTATTATTATTATTATTATTATTATTATTATTATTATTATTACTACTACTACTACTACTACTGCTACTGCTACTGCTACTGCTACTGCTACTGCTACTGCTACTGCTACTGCTACTGCTACTGCTACTGCTACTGCTACTGCTACTGCTACTGCTACTGCTGCTGCTATGAAGAAACAAAATTGTTCGGAGACAGTTAATCAGTTATGGAAAGGTTACGTCTCATACAGTTCTAGAAGGGACAAGGTATTATTATTATTATTATTATTATTATTATTATTATTATTATTATTATTATTATTATTATTATTTATTATTATTATTATCATCATCATTATCATCATTTGCGAGAAGTGTTAACGCGCGCAAAGTATTCAGAAGCGAATCTGAGGTGCGGTTAGTCACTCACCAGATGAGGAGCAGTTAGATATCCAGATGATTGAAAGCCAATGAGAAATATTGAATTTTGAGGTTTTCTTGATGTGAGCCATTCCTTGGGGCCGCACCATGGAATGCACGAGAGCCCATGGTAGTTCGGCATCGTGGCTTAGTCAAAAGACCCTTCCTGTCTGAAGATCATTAGGGTTACATGTAAGTAGGGATCAATGGTTGAAGGCAGGTAGGAGTGAGGCTCGGTGTGAAGATTTTACAGGTGAGACAGGCCAGTTTAAATATTATCCAGAATTCTACCTAAAGCCAATGCAGCTGACAGAGCAGCGCTAAGGAATGTGCATAGCATCACGCGAGTCAGGAAGTCTTGCGTGCGTTGAACCAATTTAGACATTCGCTGATGAATCCAAATGAGAAGATAATAGAAGTAATTAATTACCATACGTAGACAAAGGATAGAGAGCAAGATGATCTGATCGATGTTGTAATCATGCATCGCCAGATGCGTAACTTTGACCTAGAAAGTGGGAGGGTACCAAATTTCGCATCGTTTCCCCTTCACGGCTGCTGAATAACTAAAACGGCGGCGTTTATGCTCCATGCCTTATACACATAATAATAATAATAATAATAATAATAATAATAATAATAATAATAATAATAATAATAATAATAATAATAATAATAATAATAATAATAATAATAATAACAACAACAATAATAATAATAATAATAATAATAACTATTACTATTACTATTACTATAATAATAATTATTATTTATCATATTTTTCCCAAGGTAACTAATAACTATCATGTTTGAGACTCTTAAAAAGTCTGGAGAAAATAAAATCACACCTCGAACAGCTAAATTAATTAAGTTGACGATGATAATAATATTATGATGGTGCTAGGTACTTGTTTCGAGTCTTCAAATGAAGGCCTGTCTTTGAGAAATTAATAATGGGTATTGTTTCATCTGGGTATGAAAAGTGAGAGGTATGGTACCATTCAGTTCAAAAGGTGGGGTACCTGTAGGCTACCTCTCTCACCTCCAAAAATTATGCCTATGTGCGACGCCTTCTTCTTGGTGGCGAGAGCCACTCTGGTGACAGATCGGACATCTGCTGCTCTAAGCATCATAATCATAACCAATTGAAGATAGAGAAGAACATCGAACTCCGCCACTGTACGCACTCTGCAGTGCCAGTCCCAAGCCTGAATCAAGGAGGAGGGCGACACTAATCATCTTTGTTATGACACAGTATCGTTAAACAGCAACTAACCAAACCAGAAGAACATCGCTTAATATTTGATATAAGTTCATATTCGGACCTCACCTTCAAACATAGACTTACGACGGCTATTATAAAAAGGATATTCAACGAAGTACAAAGTGTACAATAATATTATTGCAGTAGTCAGTCACGTCGTTACACCTTTCGTGAGTGGTATAATATCAGGGCTGTTAAAGGCTTGGTTTTATGGTTTTTGGTTTTTAAAAAAACCAAAAAAAACAAAAATCTGCAAATTTTGGTTTTTTGTTTTTTTTACAAATTTCAAAATTATAAATGCCAAAAATGTCGTCTCTTCAAGTCTCTTGGAAATTGTTGTATGGTCTTTGTTAACTTCGTTTTATGACATTCTACGGTTCTACTGTTCTAATTAATTTCATTTATATGCATCTGATTAATTTGAACTGTATTATGCCATTTTTATGAGTTTTTGATCCGAAATAGGAAAATCTCCAAAACAAAACACCAAAAAACCAAAAAACCAAAAAAACCAAAAAACCAACTTTTCATTTTGAAAAAAGTTTGGTTTTTTGCACCCCTGTATAATATAGGCGTAGGTGTATTCATCTTTTCAACGGCGTGCTCTTCTACTTTGGATGGTTTTCATCTAGATACGGATCTTCTCTGGATCAGAATCCAATACTATGCACATTATATCGACACTTGCAACTGTCCTCTTGCGTTGAGGCTTGCTAGAAACGCTTCTGAGTAGAAAAATCTATCTCGAAGAATCGCTAAATTGAATGAATTAGATGAATGAGATGAATGCGAATGCATATGCGTAATGTGGAGCCTCCTATAAAGCAGTCTTTGCGTACTGTACTATATATATATATATATATATATATATATATATATATATATATATATTATGAATCAAAATTCAATTTAACTTTGCGACTGAATTCATTATATATATATATATATATATATAATGAATTCAGTCGCAGGTTTCTATTGAATTTTGGATTCATAATCATATTATATCAGAATTCACGTTGTGTAATGGCGTGTGCTATTAGTATATAGGTTTACGCAGCATGTAGTTATAGTTGAACATATAGAACCTATATAAACGCATGCTATGCATTGCTCATGCACATGAGTTTGAGTTATTAATCATATTCTTAACTCGTCTATTTAACCTAAAATACATTAGTTCGGATTCCGATTGTTTTCTTTGCATTAGGCCTATTTGCGATTGCTTTGTTGATAATATTATGTCTTCAAACTCTGGTCAGATTAATCTGAAGGGAACAGAAAATATATTCGAGGGCTTGGCCAGTAACAGATTCGAATTAGGTCTGAAAGGTCATTGAAAGCACTGGAGAGGAGATAGAGCCTTTAAGAGGCTCTAAAAAGAAAGCGCTAGATAAATATCCTTATATAAATACCCAGATATACGTCGTGTGATTGACAGCATTCAAGAGCCCGAACTTCGGATGTCGCCGTCTACAGCGTTTGTCAACAGGCGTCATCTAGGTCTACATGAATGACATTGAGTCCACACTGACTCATCTTTCGTGTAGGCCTATAATAGATAAGGCCGATGCTTACGGGGCGCCAGACGGCCCTCACATTTTGAATGCTAGAGGACAGCCAATACAGAATACTAACGTCTTCCAATACAAAATAGTAACAGGAAGCCAGGAGCCCTTTCAAATTGGAATACTGCAGGGATACAAAACATTGCAGGCTACACTAATCCTAAGCCTAACCCTAAACGTTTTAAAACCTCCCAGCTGAAGGACTCCTATCGGGGACGTTTGCTTTCTCCTTTTTCTTATACATTTTCCAACCGTACGTGCAGCATAGTCGCACTGAGGAATATTGCAGTTCATTCATTGCACTTGCAGACTTCTTCGGCACATACGTTTTCATAGATTCTAACTTCTTGACATCAGGCATTGTAGGATTACCAAAATTACTCGTATCATACAGTTTCTTCGAATTTTCTAAGTCATTAAATCTAAAAACCTTTGAGCAACATAAAAGAAACTGTCCGTCACGGCCGCCATGTTAGTTATGAAAGTGGACACGTTCTGGAATCACGTGATACGTGACTGGCTAGTTTTTTAAATGTATGGGCTGCCTGGCAGTCCGCTAGTAACTTTGAATAAATAATAGATATATAGATAGATTAGATGGATTAGATAGATAGATAGATAGATAGATAGATAGATAGATAGATAGATAGATAGATAGATAGATAGATAGATAGATAGATAGATAGATAGATAGATAGATAGATAGATAGATAGATAGATAGATAGATAGATAGATAGATAGATAGATAGATAGATAGATAGATAGATAGATAGATAGATAGATAGATAGATAGATAGATAGATAGATAGATAGATAGATAGATAGATAGATAGATAGATAGATAGATAGATAGATAGATAGATAGATAGATAGATAGATAGATAGATAGATAGATAGATAGATAGATAGATAGATAGATAGATAGATAGATAGATAGATAGATAGATAGATAGATAGATAGATAGATAGATAGATAGATAGATAGATAGATAGATAGATTTATTGAAACCAATTGCATACCGCATTTTGGTGTACAAAAACTTAAGCATATCAATAACATTAATAGGCGTCTTTAGTACGAACGTATACAGAGCTTTCGTAATATTGAATTGACATAATTATCGTATCATCTGGTGGCTTCCGCTGTCGTTTGCGACGATTTTTCAATGAAAACCGACAGATGTTTGATTATAGTTTTTCCGAGCAGAGCATATTTTGAACACTCTCAGACATTAACACATGCACAGAATTCCATGGGAGACTTTCGTTGGCCAGACGCTAGGTTACGCGTTTCTCTGTCTAAATGAAATTTCAGAACTTCCGAGCGGAGCATCATCGCCTGATAACGAATGAACGGAACATTGAAAGCGATTGACTTTAAGATCTCTTTTCACAGTCCAACTGAGAAGTTCCTATAATCACACTGAGAAGTTCTCAGACATTTGGAAGACCATCTATCTACTGGGAAGGCTTTGTCTTGCTTTACTTCACACGTTGATTACTTTCTTCTTTTTTCCATCAGAAGAATTATCATCGAGCTCCTGTTTTTCGTTTTCCTGTTCTTTTGTTTCTTTTGTCTGTGGTATTTTTCGACGACCTTCCACCTTTCCCTAGCTTTTCTTCCTAAAGTTCATCGAGGTCTAGGCCCTCTATGTGTTGTTTTGTTGCTGTAAAGGCGACAGAGGGGTGCGTGCGTGATTTCATCAACTGGTTTTCTTTCGCTTTCCTCGGTCGTTTCGATCTGCGGGCAAAGTAAAGGCTTAGCAATGCCTTGTCTCAAATCAAATTTACTGCTTGCTAAACTGTATTGTTCAGCGGCGCTTACCCAAAAGCAGGAAAAATCAATACCAGCTTGTTGCAAAGGCCGACTAATTTAACTCTGCTGTGAGAGAAAATGCATTTTACAAATTAGAATAGACATGCTTTATACATTCCATTAGTCCTTTTCTACGCTGGAAATGGTTTCGTTCTAAATGCAGTTCTGAGGACTGTTGTCGATGTAAGTTTTACACTGGTAAAGTCGGATGCACTATATATATAATGTAGTAGTTTGTCATCTGGGTTGTTGACCTAAGGGGTTCAATAAGCCTACTCATTGAACCCTACTCGTCAGGGCAGAAAGCTGCAGCGAAATTTCTGTTCCCGTTGCGCCCCTATCTATAATACAATTACACCGACCACACAGCGTAGATTGGAAGATCAGCAGGCGAAAGAGAGAACTGGCTACGAACCAGAAAATGCCGAGGCTAAGAAAAAGCGGCCGCGAACATTTCAAAGCCGTGGAGCTAGCTTAATTGTTCTTCTTGTTCTTTATTTGTTGTTCTTGTCGTTCTTGCTATTCGTTTTCATGTTCTTTTGTTTTTCCTGTTTTTGTTGTTGGTCTTCTTCTTAACCCTCAGAAGGTTTCGCTACCTTGGCCTACACTCAAGGTCTCGGGGGTGCAAATGCACCCCAATGTATTCTCGATGTATTTGAATCAATCGAATCATATAATACTATAAATAATTGGAGCACAGACAAAGTAGTTTTAGTCAAGTAAATTCTAAGACAATTTATTATGTCATATGACGTCATGACATGGCGTCAAAGCAACATGTCGAAAAATGTACACTTTTACAGCACAACTATTTGAAAGTTTTCTGTACAACACAATTGTAACACTGATAGTGTAAGACCTACAGATGAAAAAGCAATATTGCAAAATATCCAATAAGTTTTCCTTATCTACTTTGCACACTCATGCACAGCCTGTGCAAAGTGCGACTAAATTCATTCATTCATTACGGATATTTATATAGCGCCTCTTCAAGAAACCTACTCAGAGGCTAAATGGTCTGCGCAAGCAAATGAACCACACCTATGACACGTAGTACGCGATTTCTTGTCTTTACTGCGGTCACACAGAATGCAACGACCCTGCTTTCTCTTCCTCACAGCATTGTCTGCACCGCCATGGCCATTGTTCTGCTCTTCATAAGTGTTTTGTGTCGCATCATCTCGAGCATCGCCTTGTGATTCATGCTGTTGTTCAATGCATTCATGAATTGTGGTTTTGAGCATGAGTGACAATTCAGGAATACTCAGTCTGGATGTTAGATGGTTATAGACCAAATCTTTTCCAAGCTGTTTCAGGAAGTCTTCGACAATGTGTTTTCTTTGCATTCCACTGGGATTCACATGACTCCAGATATTATTTTCTGAGAATCATCACTAAAACTATCTTCACCATCCGATTCTGATGACTGACTTTCTGATTCTAATATAAGCTTCCTTGCCTTCCTCCGCCCGAAAGTAGCCCAATATAAATTACAACGTAAACAAAATGAAAATAGCTGAAAATGATCAAAATTTATGTAATTATTTACTTCTATTTGAACTTTGGTAACTTGTTTCATCGTAAAGTTTAAAAATTGAATGCATCTGAACAACGCCAAAAGTGACAAAGCATAAACACCCTAGTGCTAAAATCTCGCTCGCCAAGCATCTGAGTGTTTTTCCCAGTTTTTTCAATACCGTTTTCCGTACAACGGACAAGAATGAAAGTAGCCCAAAAAACCGCAACCCGCGGACAGCGAATTTTTCCCGCAATTAAAGTTTGAAACTAGCCCAATTGGGCGGGAAAACCGCGGAACTGGCAACACTGTGTCTGGCAACAAAGAATATTGTAATCTAAGAAAGGAGTCCATAGATCTAAAAATGCCAAGTTAGATAATTGACTTATAAATGCCGCAATATAACACATGGGGTGCATTTGCACCCCGAGGACCGCAATGTATAAACCTCAAAATTATCAGAAATGTTGAGGGGTACAATTATGGGCAAATAGGGTTAAGTGCATCCTCATAAATAAGGAAAAGTCATAAAATGTAGGCGTCATATCATGAGTCCTTCTGGGTGAAACAAAGGAACAAAGTGTGACTAGGGGTGCAAATGCACCCCAAGAACGTCACAGGGTTAAATCACAGCAGGACCGCCACATTTTGCATACCATAGACCGTAGATTTCGGTAGCGTCTTGGCGCTGTGTACACGCCAGCAATGTTAATGCAGAGCAGGTAGCATTTGGATGGGTGACCGACCGACCGACCGACCGACTGCCCGACTTCAATGCACTGATAAATGGCAATTTTTTAGCACGAAGCCAGACACGGCCAAAGTAGGCAGAGAGAGCAGAGTGATACTTGGTGTGACATGATGTATCCCCAGTGCACTGGGACTCGTGTCGTTGTTTGGTCAGTCACTGTTTTCAGTCGGACAAATCGGGGACAGAGAGCCAGAGAATGATGACGGTTGATCGTTATGTTAATCGCATGTCGCTCTTTTCTACGGCCTTCATTTCATTTCGACCAACGTCGTCCGAGAAGGAAAAGCAAAGGTCACGATTGAACGCCGCTATATCGCTGCCCGTCTCCCCGTTCATCCGTCCTTCTGCCTATCCCTCCCTGCGTCCATCTGTATCTAGAAGGCAATGATCTGTCCATCCGTTCATCCGTCCCTCTGTCCCTCCGTCCCTCTGTCCCTCCATTCATCCGTCCTTCTGCCTATCCGTCCCTGCGTCCATCTGTATCTAGAAGGCAATTATCTGTCCATCCGTTCATCCGTCCCTCTGTCCCTCCGTCCCTCTGTCCATCCGTCCTTCCGTCCCTCTGTCCCTCCGTCCCTCTGTCCCTCTGTCCCTCTGTCCCTCTGTCCCTCTGTCCCTCTGTCCCTCCGTTCATCCGGCCCTCTGTCCCTCCGTCCCTCCGTCCCTCCGTCCCTCCGTCTCTCCGTTCATTCGTCCCTCTGTCTCCCCTTTCCCTTCGTTCATCCGTCTATCTGTCCCTCTGTCTATCCGTCTCTCTGCCCCTCCGTCCCTCTGTCCCTCCGTCCCTCTGTTCCCCTTTCGTCCATCCCTCTGTCCCTCTGTCCCTCCGTCCCTCTGTCCCTCCGTCCCTCTGTCCCCTTTCCCTTCGTTCATCCGTCTATCCGTTCCTCTGTCCCTCCGTTCATCCGTCCCTCTGTCACTCCGTCCCTCCATTCATCCGTCCCTCCGTCCCTGCGTCCCTCTGTCCCTCTGTCCCTCTGTCAGAGGGACAGAGAAAAAACGGATGAACGGATGAACGGAGGGACAGAGGAATGGATAGACGGATGAACGAAGGGAAAGGGGGACACAGGGACGGAGGGACGGAGGGACGGAGGGACAGAGGGTCCGTTGCGGCGACCCAACGACCGAGCGACCGTCGGTCTCCGATTATGTGCATGAGGCGATTCATCACGCTAGCTGCGATCGTATTTCCTGTGTCATGGTCACGCAGGGCGCTGAAGAACATTGCGTGGGGCGAAGCAACAAACATCGGTGAGGGAGAGAGCGATGGTTATATAGGGAACGTGTGAGTTATCACGATTGCAGGTATTATTTACAACGACGTTTCGCATCTCCTCCGAGTCCCATCCGTTTCTCCATACATTCTAAAACTAGTTTTTAGCTAGAGAGATTTTCGGTTGCAAACTTACCAACTTGTCTCCAGGGGTCTGGAAATTGTTCGTAATCGTAATCGTAATCTCCAAACTTCTAAAGCGCCACTCGAAAGACAAGCGTAGGGCACCAGCTTATTCACGAGCGCTGCGTCTAGTCAGAAGGGTTGTCTGAGAGGGTAGTCCGAAGGAGGTCCGAGTCCGGTTTCCAGAGGATCAGAGGGGGCCGAGTATCTGTTTAAGATGGGTGTCGTTTAGGTAGATGACCAGTTGAATCGGGGTAAGAGTTCTTGAAGAGCAGAGACTTTAGTTTCGAGTGGAAAGCCTTGTGGGTGATGGATAGAGGAGCCTGGGGCAGATGATGGTGGGTGATTGGAGATGATGGTGGAGGAACCGAAAAAGTGCGGAATTCAGGAGGTAGGTCGTTCCAGAGACTTGGTGCAGTGTTGGATATTGCTCGGTTGGAGAACTTGAGACGAGTAGTGACTGGAGGTCGAGAGAGAGTGAGAACGGAGGATGATCGGGTAGAGCAGGTTGGCCGGATGGTGAAGAGTCGCGAAAATATCTGGGCTGGGAGTATTGTAGAGAGTTGTAGGTTAGTGATAGGACGTTGAAGTGAATTCTCTCTGGGATTTTTAACCAATGGAGTGATTTTAGGATGGGAGTGATATGATCATGCTTGGACGTTCTGGTGACGGCTCTGGCTAATGAGTTCTGGATGAGCTGCAGACGCTTTAGTTGGGTGGATTCAAGGTTGAGAACGAGGGAATTGCAGTAGTCGAGCTTTGAGTGGACAATGGAGGCAGCAATGGTGGAGGTAGTTTTGAAGTCGAGCATGCATACGGCGGAGGTCACGAATGTGCATGAAGCAGGAGCCCGAGAGGTTGGAGATGTGATTAGAGAAGGAGAGATGTGGATCAAAAGTAACACCAAGATTACGGACAGAGGCATCAGAGGTGAAGGTAAGAGATGAAGAGTTAGTGGACAGGTGTTTTCATCACGGCTTTTGTTTTCATCAGGTGTTTTCATCACGTGTTTTCATCACGGCTTTTGTTATGTTGTCTTTCAAGTTATATAATAGCCACCTAATTATGAATTAATACAGTAATTAATATCGAGTAACCGTTCATCATCCCTACAAATAATTATGCAGCATAAAAAAGTGATAATGCAAATTAAGACGATAAAGTTCTATAAATTTACATGCAGTTCTATGCATTTACTATTCCAAGACAATCTTTGGAAATCTCTCACTGTCTCAGGGTAGCGCTTCTTGACTCTAAGTCATAACATTCACTGTTATGTTATATTTATTGTCTGGCCTCTGAAATTTATTAAGCTCATAGCTGGTTATCAGTTGCCAACAGCAGCCCAGTGCTGGCCCGATATGGCTCCGATGAATGTGACTGTCTAGGGCGGCACGAGCAAAGGTAGTCCAAATCGTATGGTTCTAAATGTTCCGCTGCTCGGTAGCCTACAGTTTATCACGTCAGTGTCAGCCAGACACAAGGACCTTGTGACACTATGACGGTTATGACTAGTGAGCAAGTGCTGTGGTTGAATTGCGTAGTGAACCAATTTAAGACAGGTTCAGAATTATCATTTTAAAAGGGCCAAGTAATGCGGCTATCGTGAAGCAATCATACGAGTGACACAGTTGTTTGGTTTGGTAGCGTTTATTTCCTAGGGTGAATGGAACCTTGGCATATGGCGTACATATTAGCAATTTCTCATTTTTCATTCTCATTTTTTTTCTGACAATGCTATTTGTGTAGACTATACTCAACTGTCATCCCTCTGCTAACATGGTAAACGGGTATCCCTAACTTAGCGGGACTTCAGTCCCTTCTGGGAACCCGATTGTTTCCCTTAAATGTTAATAAGATAATCATGTGATCTGTCTGTTTTAATTTCCAAACTTATGATCGTTGATTATGGTTATTCTGGATCACTACTTGTAAACTATTCTATGGAAACAATAAAAGGATTGATTGATAAAAGGATTGATTGAATTTATACACTAAATCTAACTACTGCCAATTTATTAGATGCTGCAAAAGGACTGTTGCTATGTCTTAAAATAACTTCTGTCCAATTAACAGGAAATAACTGTAAGTCATTTATGTCTGTGTGTTATTATGCTCACATATTCACCGTTTGGCATCCACTGACAACGGATGTTATTTTACCAGACATCACTTATCGCACAAAGCAACGACTGTTTCGCCTCTTCTCTATATATCATGTATAAATAAACACACTCACACGCACACACATAATATGTCTGAGACTCGACAACAGGTGCAATTTATGTAGGTGCATATAAAGACACACACACACACACGCACACATACACAAGCCCTATAAATGTGTGTGTGCGTGCATGTGTCTTTACATATTCCTATATAGAGAAAGGGCGAAACTGTCAGTATTTTGCGTGAAAAGTAATGTCTGGTAAAATAACTGCCACTGTCAGTCGGCACACACACACACACACACACACACACACACACACACACACACACACACACACACACACACACACACACACACACACACACACATATATATATATATAATATCACATAAACATATATAATTCCCTATGTGTGTGTGGTAGTGGGTGTACGTGTGTGTTTGTTCTGCTGTGAAAAGTACTATCTGTTAGCGTTACAGGAATCGGAAAGTAGGCCTAAAGGTAATCGTCAGTCGGCAGTCATCAATGGATCTGATAGAGCATTAGAATTACGTCTTTATTCTTTAAAATTTTATAAATTTAAACACGCATAGACTGATCGAGAGTTGTTTCTGCATCCAAACACATATGCTTGCATAAACGAATAACGTCGTTTGCCTCTTGATTTAGATCTTGACGTGTTCCTCGGAGGTTTTTTAAAAAAAAGACTTTAGCTTGAGGAGATGATGTCCATGTATAACGTGACGTTTTTCTGACACCTTGTACAAAACGTTGCTTAGCGTCTAGACAGATTCCTACTTCGTGATGTGTTATGCCGCTGTTGACACAGACTGGATTCTGCGTGCGCTAAGCTCAGACGCTGCAAGGCAGAGTTAAATAGAGAGAGAGAGGGAGCCATGCAGAGACAGAGAAGGTGGAGCAGAGACATAGAGACATAATTATATAGATCATAGATACAGAGAAGAAGTGAGGAAAGATGAACGCGATGAAGGATGTGAGAAAGGTAAAGATAGATGGATACACAGAATTGATAGGGGAATAGAGTGAAAGCGAATCAACAGAGAAAAAGGACCTACACAGGCACAGAAAGAAGATGCCAAGATATAAGAGAAAAGTAGAACAGCAGAGGGTAATAAGAGACGAAGAGAGAAAGAGAGATGAGCGAGACGGAGAAGAAATGGACGACGTGACAGAAAGATACGAAAGGTGAATGAATAAATAATCGAGAGTGTAAGAAAAGACAAAAAGAAACAGAGATGAAATTCTCTCGGCAAAGTAAACTTTAGAGCGAAGGACGCGCGAATCGACGAGAAGAGAGAAAAGAAACTCCAAGAGAAACGAGCAAAAAGGCAGACGATTGCTCCAGAATATTTAGGACCTAGCACGAAGGAACTGCGCAAAAATACCCCGACCTCTGACCTTAAGATCCGATTGGCTGGTTGGCTTCTTGGATCGAAACTACATCAGCGACGAGAACTGGCTGTTCAATAATTCAAAGCGGCGGTCAAGCGGCCACAGAGTCTGAGACTAGTTTCCGTTAGAGAAAGCTATTTCCTTCTTGGCGTCTAGTGTGCGTAAACAAAAGATTTACTGGCGACGTGGATCCATAGAAATCACGACCGTCGCTACACGCGATCATAAGAAGCCAGACAGTTGAGCAGAAGGAAAAACGACCAGAGACAGTTCGCGACGGAAGAGGCTCAGAATATGACACTTTTCCGGTTTGGTTCGTGAATCCTTTAGTCCGGATGACCAGCTGCAAGGGCTGCAGTTCGGTCTTACAAAGTGGCGATATTTTCTGATTTAGAATCGATTCTGAATTCGCTTACAGCTATAATTCAAAAACCTGTCTGTGATTCTTGTTTATAGGAGGTCTAGTCTGAGTCTAGACATGTTCTGAGTGATTTTCTGATGTCATCGAATTCTTGGCCACGATTTTTGTTAAATTAAATTTGAGGAAAGAGCGATACGGGCCATACGGCCCACCACAGTCCATAACCTACTGCTCAAGGGCCCATAAATTCTTCAAGCGATAATTGGAAATTAAAATACACGAAGTAACTAAGTTATCGTGACAAAATGCTCAACGAGCTCGAAATTACCAAGGTTTATTTATTTGCTATGTCGATCAAGGATGCAGTGGTTCTAAAACAGACTACACGTCTTCTGAACCACTCAAAAACTAATGTTATGTTATGGTATGTTAAGGGAACACGAAAGACGTGAGAGTCAAGCGTAGTCTTAGCGTGAGGAAGCGAAAAACGTCGTATCGGCCAATGTTGTTTATTGTAGCAAGTTTGATTCAATGCGGCTGAATGTCATCGTGTGTAATGTTATGTAAAAGATTCACTACATGTCTGTATGACTTATCGTGTCTGTTGTTAGACGAGGCTGTGGGCCGAGACAGCTTCTATGGCTGCCTGCAAAGCCACAGACAAAGCAGTTAAGACAAATACGCTTCGTCATTGTTAGTGCTAATGCACTTTCTGGTTCATGATGCATTCTATATGATTCGTAATGCACATCGAGGCTGGTAATGAATGTTGCTACCAGCTACTTTTGTTGATTATTGATGTATTTTCAGTGTGGTCGGCTGGTTTTCTCCGAAAGCGTCGTGTGCGTTTCGAGATAAAACATTATATTTGAGATAAAAAGGCAGCGGGCGCATGATAAACGCCGCTTCTCCATTCGCTCGGTTTTCGAATTTCTCATATTAAGTATAGACAGGCGGGCAGCCAGAAGAGAGCAAGAAAAACACAGAGAAAGAGAGAGAGAGAGAGAGAGAGAGAGAGAGAGAGAGAGAGAGAGAGAGAGAGAGAGAGAGAGAGAATAGAGAATAGAGAATAGAGAATAGAGAATAGAGAGGAGAGGCAGAATGAGAGAGAGTTAATGAAAATTGAGGAGAGTCAGAGAGGAACAGAGAGAGAGAGCGCGAGAAAGATAAATAGTAGATGGAATGAGAGACAGTCAGAGACAGAGAGAGGCAGAGACAGAGAGAGAGTCAGAGACGGAGAGAGACAGAGATACAGAGAGAGAGAGACAGACAGACAGACAGACAGACAGAAGGCACAGTGGTAGTGTAGAAAGGGCAGTGAGAGAGAAAGAGACAGAAGAGAGACCGACAGACAGACGGAATGAGAGAGAGAGAGAGCCAGTGTAGAGAGGAGATAGAGAGAGCCGGCTAATGGTAACAGACGTGTTTTATGCCAAGAAACCAATTCCAACATCCAAACATCGACCTATTGGGTGCTTTAACAAATTGCTTTGGCCGTTCATGTCACGCATGTGAGCAGAGGGACTCAGGCTGAGGCGGCTGCAATACAAGGGTACGTCCTAACTATACACGAGGTAAACACAGGACATTAAACTGAATGTGCACATCCAGCTATGTATGGTCATCGAAAGGACGATGAACCGCAGTAACTGAAAGCAGAAAGGATAATACAATGTTAACAACGTCATGGAGTGTAAGGAAAGATAGGAAAGGAAAAAGACAGAAAAAAGAGTCAGACATACAAGAACACATATAGACGTTATGTAAAAAAACTGAAACAAAAGAATGAAAACGAAGGAATGACAACAAAGGAATGAACTGGTGCCCTGCGCTTAGACATTAGGTTAAAAGAAGAACTGAAACAAAGATATATTAAAGAAATGATGCAGAAAGGATGAAGTTTAGGGATCAGCACAAATCAACTGAGGGAGGGGGTGCAAATAAGAGGTTAAGAACCACTCGGGTGTTGTGTTTTATGGATATGGTGTTTAATGGATGTGTTTATGGATACAGCGTGTTATGGGTGTGTTATTTTATAGATATAGTGTTTTTATGGATATGTTGTTTTATGGATATACTGTGTCATGGGTGTGTTGTTTTTAGAAATTAAACTGTGCTATGGATGCGTTGTTTTATGAATACAATGTAAGTAATTAAGTAAGTATATTCTTTATCTATCCAATTGCATAACCGCACTTTAATTTACATGAAATTAAAACATTATAAAGCATTCTCGTTAAAAAATCTTCCTCATTAAGTTAATCGCCCGTGGGATAATTCGGTCATGCGGTCTGGGACGCAGGGAATAGGGGAGTGTCTTTACAGGAGGGAGGAGCGGGTTCAGAACATGGCCCGGGTCGCAAGGCAGCAGTAACGATCTGGGCTATGGATATAGCGTTTTCAGTATATTCGAGCCATAAACGTTCGTTGATGCAGCTCTGATAATGGTTTTTGGCCCTTCGAAGGAATCGGTAAAAATGAATATTGTGTGTGTTCGTGTAGATATAATGTTTCAAGAGTGTAGTTTTCATGTGGTTGTAATATTTTTCATAGACCATTAACGATGTTTCTGTGTAAATGAGAGTTTTTCTGTTATTTCTCGAAATTCTTATCGTGCCGTCGAAGTGTACTCAAGGAAGCAGAAACTTGGCAATTCCGTGATGAACAACTCTCAAGTCTAGCTTTATCCAATTGTGGCTTCACCCTCTGTTGGTCACTCATGGTCAGCCGAAGAAAGCGAGAATGAGAGCGACGGTGGCGGCGACTTCCTTTGAAGTCGTCTGTCCACAGATGAAAGGAGCTGAGACGGAACTGGATCAGCGACGCTTCATTTCCTAATGAGGCTCAGTCTCTGATGCGAACACAGTTGAGAGCATGCTCGGGGCACGCAGCGGACCAGAAGTAGTAATTAGCGCTGCAGGCTGTCGCCGGATAGTCTCCAATTCGAATCCCGTTGCGTCGTGATAACAAAAAAGGAAGATCATTGTACGGTTGTTTAAAGCGTTTTCGTGTTTGCATTTCACATACCGAATATATATATATATATACCGACCTTATATATAGAACTATATAAGGTCTTAGGTCATGACTGTATGTAGGTGGGTCTAGAAATAACAGAGAAGAACATCTGGAAGAGTGGAATTCTTAGATCGATATATACAGCAGTTTGCACATGTATATGTGTGTGTGCTTGTGTGTGTGTGTGTGTGTGTGTGTGTGTGTGTGTGTGTGCAATACATACTTACCTACATTCATATACGCGGACAAAACTTGCCTTGACGAGTGACCGAGGACAGTGGAGATCTTTCATTCGTACCCATCGCCGCAACAGTGCTGTCGTCAGGAACTGATGACCACGATAATTATGATGATACATACATACATGCATACATACATACATACATGCATACACACATACATATCAGTATCAGAAGCAGTAATGTCACTCAGCCTTAACCACACCGAGGCAGGAATCGAATTATATGGAGGACTGGTGAATAATCTCCGATTTGCTGACGACATTGGTACATAATCCTCCTCATTAGAAGCGGACCAGAATTACAGGATATTATGACACAGATTGACGAAACCAGTAGAAGATTCGGGATAATGATCAACGCAGAGAAAACCAAAACAATGGTATTTGAACAGACCACAGAGACACCGATAAGTATCAACATCCAAGGAGAAGTAAGCTATTGAGCAAGAAGAAGGGCTAATAAACGCAGATGGCAGCAACGAAAGAGACATAAAAAGAAGAATTGAACGCACTTCACAAGCATTTTAAATGATGAACAGCATATGGAGAAGCAGATAATTAGCAAAGAAAACCAAGATAAAAATATACGAGATGATGTTGCAACCGATTTTCCTATACGGATGAGAATGCTGGACAATGCGAAAATATGATGAGAAAAGAATTCTTACAGCAGAAATGAGTTGGTTACGCAGGATTTCGAGACTTCAGAAACTAAGAGACGATGACAATAAACTAGCATTAGGGGTATCCGTTGAATTGAGCGCGCACATTTCGCCGACCTTCATCTCAGCGACCTCAATTCGCCGCCGCGAAACTGAGCGCCGACACAATTCGGCGCCATCAAACACAGCGACTACACAATTCGCCGCCATTCATTTCAGCGCTGCTTTAATACTAAATACCGGGCGTAAACAACACGTGTTCTTGACTAGAACTTCAAAGCAAAATTGTTCTTAATAAGGCGGGGTTTGGCGGGTAAACTTGCGCTTTAGGGTCCCGAATAATGACACCCATATTCGAGGGGAGTATGTATTATAATCAGCCTAGTTCAATGAAGAAGTTTAGCACTAATGGCGTCGTGAGGGTCGTTTAGGGTCAGGTTAAGCGTCGTGAGGGTCGGTTAGGGTCAGGGTTAGGGTTTGTGTTGTCATTAGAAAATCTTTAAAATCGGGGCCCCTAAAGCGCAAGTTACAAAAATAAACTTTGACATTGTTATCATAAGAGTCGCTTAAATGAATGGCGGCGAATTGTGTAGTCGCTGTGTTTGATGGCGCCGAATTGTGTCGGCGCTCAGTTTCGCGGCGGCGAATTGAGGTCGCTGAGATGAAGGTCGGCGAAATGTGCGCGCTCAATTCAACGTAAACCAGCATTAGGTATCCTAACAACTCCACTAGACAAAGTCGTTCAACGAAGAATCCGGTGGTTTGGAGAATCCCAAACAATGCACTACATTCAAGATTCGAAGGAAAAAGAAACAGTTGGCAGACCCAAACTACGCTGGATAGACAATATAAATGAGGACATAACATCACTTGGACGAACACTTGGAGGAGAGCACTTGACCGAGGACAGTGGAGATCTTTCATTCGTACCCATCGCCGCAACAGTGCTGTCGTCAGGAATTGATTATCACGATAATTATGATGATCAAATCATATCAAATCAGTTTCTTTCCTGAACCAACATAGTACAATTATGGCAAAAAAACGCAGTAAATTACACGCTTACATACATACATACATACATGCATACATACATACATACATACATACATACATACATACATACATACATACATACATACATACATACATACATACATACATACATACATACATACATACATACATACATACACACATACATACATACATACATACATACATACATACATACATACATACATACATACATACATACATACATACATACATACATACATACATGCATAACAATGGCCTACACGGATACCATTTCCGAGAAAAACATAGCGAAACTCGGTGTAGCTTTTGTTCTTAGAATTTGTGACCGTGTGTTTCCGACAGAGACTTCTGCTAAGCGTAGCCTATTGATCTCAGAGAAACGAGTTCAGCTCCGGACCATAATCCCAAAGCGATCAATCAGTGGAACTGGAAGTCGATTATCCCCGTCCGACGCAAAGACTGGTCGCAGTTTGCTCTCAAGGTCGGGTGAACGACCAGCCAGGATGGCGTGTCTTGAACTCGCCACTGGCGTCAGGCACGATGATCCACGACCTCTACACTATACCATATCGTATTGCAGTAGTTACATGTACGTGTACGCCCTTGCGAAGTAGGCCTATTCGTGAAACTATTGCTGTCTGTGCAATGAGGAATTTTCCAACTTATCGCACGGCAGTGTGTTTGATACTGCTGAGCAAATGAATAGTATCAAAATTATTGGCTTTAAGCGATAATCTTTAATGAGGTTTGTAAATGCTCGCTATCAACTCACAATCGTAATCGTAACTGGAAACTCTAAATGTCTTAAGCGACGCAGGGCATCAGATCATTCATGATTTTTAGTCATCTGTGACTATCGAGTGATGCTTGACGTTCAAACAATAATTATTAGCTACGGGTACTGCCTCAACTAATTTTGCGACTGTTTTGGTTCATTCTGTAAGATAGGAACTAAGTTTCAGAAAGATTAAGCAACAGAAATAAACGTTTGAATGAACTTTAGACTATATCTGCACTATCAGTTTAGGAATTCGTAAATAATCAGACGACATTTCTTTAACCGGAAATGCAACTGAACAAGCTGTGACAGAAAGGAAACCCTCACTGGAGATAAGTCTAGACTCGATCTGGTTAGTGTGCAAGTGAAAACCTATTTTTTTAGGAAAGGTAGTCAGACAAAGTGGCTAACAACTGAGATATAATATTTTAACTACCAGTTTCAACTACTCGTGAAAAAGTAGTTAATTATTTTTTTACTTCTTAAAAGTAGTTTAACTACACGAGTAAACTGTTGTCCATCACTGGTAACAATCCATCACTTTTTTGTCACAATCTGGGATTCAAACATGTAAATTGATGAGTTAGCAATAAGCATCTCTTCAACATAGCATTGGAAACACAGACCGAGTTGGATTGACGGTCTCCATGGTAACCGCTATTTGGTGGGGCATGATCGAGAACAAAGTTCTCCCAACTTGGGTTGAATATATAGCAGAATTATCCTCATCGCAAGAGATCTCCATCGTCTCATAAACTGCCATGCGCCAGTTTTAGGATTTGACCTCGTGCGGCCTTGCATAAGCAGAACACTAAAGCGTGTTATTCCGAGAATCATCATCGAGGACAATCCGCGGCCTGTTTGTTATGCCATCAGAGCATCATCAGAACACTGCAAAGAGCAGTGTGCATCCCATAGCGTGATAGCGCCATATAAAAGCACTCAGGGTCTCTGCGGGGAAAGTGGACTAAATATGGTATTTCTGTTATTCATGACTGTTTGTCCGATGCATTTACTCTGCCATCGAAGAAGGAATTAGTGGAGTTGGCGTTGAGGGATTTACAAAAGCGCGGAACCGCTGTGTTTCCGCATTAGCACCGATATGTGAAAATATGTGAGACCGAAATAAGTGACAGACGCATGACGATGATAATGACTATGGTGATGATGGTGATGGTGACGATGCTGATGGACAATGATGATGAAGATGATGATGACGACGACGACGACGACGACAATTGTATTGTATTGTATTGTATCTATCAATTTATATAGCGACTCTCGCAGTGCACACCAATCAGATGATGATTGATGATGATGATGATGATGATGATGATGATGATGATGATGATGATGATGATGATGATGATGATGATGATCTTTATGCGTTGCTATAGTGATGCTGCTGCTGATGATTGGTTGCAGCAAAGTTCTTGCTAGTTGCTGCAGGAGGATTTTCTGTCTATGTGACTGTAATAGAAGCTGTGCATAGCGCCAGTTAGAGTCTAAGAGGCAATCTATTTTTGTGCTCCATGGCGCATTTACGGACTGCAATAACAGTTCCCTTTTCAATTCGGATCTCAGAATTCCGCGACTTTTTTCGGAATAAGTTAGCGTTTTAAGTCGCTTGTATTTACGGACATAGATGTGGCAAGATGAACTCACTCTCTGTATCGGCATTTATGATCGCACTCACCAAAATTCAATGACTGATTAATACGTTTATAATTTGGCAACAATGGTACATAGACGCTGAGGAAAATCAACTTCTCGAGAGGAGACTAGTAGAAACGAGTAGACTATATAATAGTATACAGGGTGGGCCAAAAAAAAGTGCCCCCCTACGCATTTTTGCTGATATTTCGGCCAAAAGTAAGAATTTTTAAATCTCGTTTTATAGGCTTAAAGGTAATTCATATCTACGTATAATGGCCAAATATCAAAGAAAATTTTCAAACAGAACAAAAGTTATATCACTTTTAGTGA
The DNA here is from genome assembly GCA_020284085.1 of Aporrectodea caliginosa. Lineage (NCBI taxonomy): Eukaryota > Metazoa > Annelida > Clitellata > Crassiclitellata > Lumbricidae > Aporrectodea > Aporrectodea caliginosa. Next base: position 1,062,837 of record JACEVL010000469.1, read on the forward strand.
GTCCACCTCACTGTTTTTTGATGATTCAAAAACCTAACGCAGCAAAAAGCAACAAAAACGATTTTACTAAGTCATTTGTCAAATAATTGTTATCAAACAAACTTGATCGTTGTTTCACAACTTGAGTTCAATGTGTCCACCACCAGTACCCATACATGTTCTGAGTCTTTTGGTAAAGTTTTGATGTCTTTGTTGATGGGTTCCAGAGGTAAATCTTCCCACATCAACTTCAATGCGACCTTCAATTCTCTTATCGTTTTTGGCTTTGATCGCAGATTGTGATATTTCTCCAGCATAGCTCCCCTTACGTAATTAATCATTTTTTGGAGTTCGGAAGATTTGGGCCTTCCACTTCCTTTACGACGATCCAGAGCCGATCTCCTTTCATCAATGCGGGGGCATATTTTTTAACGGTAGGCCTACTCAGCTTCCACTGTTTATCAGGGCAAGACTAGTGGCGATTAGAGCTTTAGCTCAAAGAAAAGACCCTGCTCATGAAGTGTCTGCATACGCATTTTGTCTGTAATTGATACCTTGTCCATCTTCATATTTTAGAAATTTTCATTGTTTCAATAAAAAATTATTAATCTGAAAAATTCTTTATTTAGCAACTTGATCGTCTTCTTGCTAAGTGACGTCACAGTGACATACAGCTACGCTGGTATCCCGTTTCTGTTCTAAATAATAATATGTATCTGGCAATATCAAGTTTGTTTGATAACAATTATTTGACAAATGACTTAGTAAAATCGTTTTTTGTTGCTTTTTGCTGCGTTAGGTTTTTGAATCATCAAAAAACAGTGGGTGGACTCACTAAAAGTGCTATAACTTTTGTTCTGTTTGAAAATTTTCTTTGATATTTGGCCATTATACGTAGATATGAATTACCTTTAAGCCTATAAAACGTGATTTAAAAATTCTTACTTTTGGCCGAAATATCAGCAAAAATGCGTAGGGGGGCACTTTTTTTTGGCCCACCCTGTATATTACTCGGTGTTGTTTTTCGTAAGCAGAGCTGATGAGGTTTTAAAGTATCGATAGGACGTCGTTTTTGTCTACAAAGAACTGGCTTAATCGCACATTGGAAGCTGGCTATAGAAGAAGAACCCGAATCGGCTGTGGAATGAATTGCTTAGCTTTGCAACTGATGCAACGCTTTGTAGGCAAAACTACCTCCTCTCTGGTGGCATCTCTGCCTCTTTCTCTCACCTTAAAACATTCCTTTTCTTTCGAAGTACCTCGCACCGGGAGCGCTTCTGAAAGGCTTATACTGTGAGAAGCGCTTTATAAATGATCAAATACAATACAATACAAAAAAACGCTGCGTGTGTCATTTGTCGCTTAGACCAGACTTGCTTTCACAGACAGTAGATTACATGTGATGTCTCTTCCAAAGTCGCACGAATCGAGCGAATGAGAAACGAACAGTGTGACATTGAAATGTCTGTTTGCTCTCTATCAGGCTATTTGTTTCACTTGTTATCAACGATTATTGCTAAATGTTCGGAACAGAATACACAATCGGACCCTTCGCATTAATTGCCAGTCATTTGTTTGGCGATGTTTGCACAGAATATTGTTTTTTGTTTCTTTCCGGAAGGCTAGCTAATATTTGTTACTAATCCGACGCGATTAATTAATTATGATAAATGGCGATGCTACATGTATGCATGGCAGTCGTATAGTTGCAAAGCAAATATATCAGACGATTAGTAGCAAAGCAAATAGTAACGATATCCAGACAGGACAAGGTGACATACAAATGAACACATATATAAATAAACAACTAACTACTTGATGTAACAAGCTGCGTTCTGTCAGCCTGGTGTTCGGAATAAACGAAAATTGATTGATTGATAGACATTAACTGTTTGTTGAAGCCTTTCATCCATCGGAATAATTTGCAGCAACAAACAACTTGCATTTCTTCGTCCTAGGCTCTGCTACGGCGCTATACAAATCCCCGTCTTATTATTATAATCATTATTATTATTATGCCTATTCTTATTAGGCGTTTTATTATTATTAAGCTTATTATTATTATTAAGCTTACTATTTTTAACGTCATCAACACTGTATAAAGGGAAGACTTCTACCAGGTGATATGGTGTGATGGAACCACCTAGGATTGTACCCAAGGGCTTCTTCTGCAATTCAGGTTTTTCCGGCCCAAATTACAGTAAATCACAGCTTAGCCCTGAACCTGATGCAGTCTTTGCTAAGACTTTGCATCACTGAATTCATTCTAACTGATATCATGTGAATGAATATGTTATCTAGGGTTTCTTTATTTACTGCTCTGAACGCTAAAGAAGTTTACGCTGTGCCTCAGTCGAAAACCCAGAGAGACGGAGGAGGAGGAGGAGGAGAAGGAGGAGGAGGAGGAGAACCCTTGGATCACTGACCGAGCGACGACTCGTGGCGTAGTTTCAGCGATATGTATTACGACAGATAATCAGTGTCAGTGTTGGCGTCCATGCATGATTGATGTGACAGTATATATATTTATGCCGTCTGTGGTCATTTTCAGTGAATGACGAGATCAACTTGGACTTGGCCTAGTCTGGTCGTAAGGACTTGAGAAGCCAAGTAGCAGCTTTTAGTCTTGACTACTGTAATTAGGCCTTAGCTTAGACCTTAACGACGTCATCATATAGCGTACTGTCACATGAAGATCTCTGCAGCTGAAGTGTAGTTCTTAGATTAAACATCCTCAACCGCTGGTGTGCCGACGGTTAAACGAGCTCATCAAAAATATAATAATAATAATAATAATAATAATAATAATAATAATAATAATAATAATAATAATAATAATAATAATAATAGTTTGTAGTAGTAGTAGTAGTAGTAGTAGTAGTAGCATCAGCAGCAGCAGCAGCAGCAACAGCAGCAGCAGCAGCAGCAGCAGTAGTATAATTAATGCCAATACTGTTACTATTCAAATAGCAATATTATTATATTATTTTTTTAATAGTAAAAGAATAATCTTTGTATTAAAAAAATGGAACAATGATGATAATGAAATAATTAGTTATAATGATATGCAATGACATATCGCCATCAGGAAGGAATGCGCTACAGATAATTTAGCTGAGATGAATACATCGACCGAGGTGAATAGATGACCGACTGTGGCTCAGAATAAGCACTAATTGTCTGGTTGTCTACATCACCTGGTCAGTTCAGCGGCCATTGTCTGCAGGTTGAAGCGACACCTTGCAACTGCTATGTGTTTACCTTCGACGGATCTTGTTGCGCTCTGAAAGTCGTGTTCGCTGGTAATAGATTCGCGGATTAGCCACAACGTTCGTAGCAGAATAACTGTTGTCTGTTAAAAGGGACGAAAACCTGCAGTTCGACAAGTACACGTTCGTCCAAGGCAATAGCAACAGAGACTGAAATCATATTAGGTGGAGGAGGAGGAGTGGAAGGAATGGTGGAATTAAGGTCATCGTGCCTTGCTTCGACGGAGTCAGACGGAAGAGAAGGAGAAAGTGTGCGTTGAATTGTGAATCAGCCAAGAATGTCGCTCTGCTGCCCTCCATGCATAATGTGCCTCACTTTATATTCATCCGTCGAATAACTATCGCCGCCCAAACAACCGTTGATACACTGCGACCTGAATCAAGGAAGGCATTTAAATTGGCGGCGCTTGGATCGCGTTATATAACCCATTGCAATCATCTTTTATTATGCTCTATTAGCCGATATATTCGCTTTTAGTTCATATACAGAACATTCTTCAGCGTCTCGTATCTGAATCAACTTCTGGATTTCGACTCACAACTGAACCACTTTTTACCCTAAGGCCAATATTGCTCAGTAAGCACGTTCTCTTGATTTTGCTTTACAGGGTCCAAGCAAATTCAATGCACGAATGCATAACAGGTATTCTGCTTCTAATGGAAACGCCTGCTGCAAATTTTCCGTCTCAGTATCCTTGCCTGTATCCTTGCCTGTCGCAAACGTTCGATGCGAATACCTACTTCAACATCAGGATTGTTCTCACTCTCCGTGCTTGTGATGCAGCAACTAATATATCGTTTTGATTTGATAATTGATTCTAACAATTGTTCCAGATGACATCTTATTATTATCTTCTTTTTAAAATTACAACAAACATCCGAATTTCTTCAGCGAACAAGTTTCGCTTAGATTCAGTTATGCGCTTTTCAATCAATCGTTTACACGAAAAACTTTAGGGATTTACCCATTGATTAGTTTATAATATAGGGCACCGTGACAACACCGTGTATTTTTTGCTAGAGCTATATAAAAAAAGTGAACGGGCAATAGGACATAAGTTAATTCATGTCATTGTTTGAGTTTCTGAGGTCGTTTATAACTGCTGCTGATGATGATGAGTTCTCTGCCAGAAGGCAGGTCCATTGGCTTTTAAGCCACCGGGGATGAGATGAGTGAGGTGGTTTCCCGTTGCCTTCCTCACCGACAATAATATTGTGGGTGAGCAACTTGTCCGGGGTCGCTACTCAGTGGCTTGAGGTAGATTCGAACCTGCGACCCTCCGGTTACAAGACACAGAACATACCGATACACCACCACGTCCCACTCTGCTGATGACAGCAATAATTATTTATTTATGGATTTTTGCGTGCAGAAGTTTTATGTTGGTGATAGAAGCAATGTCGTGATTAAACTGTTGACTTAGTCTATTTATGTGAAACGCAGCATGCAGGTTTTGCCAAATGTCATAAAATTTCACCACAATCACAACCGACTCGGATGAGCATTTTCAGATGAAATTGCACATAGCCTATATATATAACACGGCGAAACGCTTGTGAATAATAAATAAGTGCATCGTCATCACCATCAGTTCCTGACGTCAGCCATTCGGTGACGATGAATACAAGCAAATGATCTCCATTGGTCATGTCCTCGGTCATTTGTCAAGTCCAGTGCTCTCATCAATATTGGTAGAAGTCTCGTCACGACGTCCTCATTCATATTGCCCATCCTATGCTGTTTTGTCTGTCTTTGTTTTTATTTCCTTCGAACCTTGAATGCAGTGCTTACGCTATAAATTTCCAATTGTATTGTATTGTATAGTGCATTGCGTGGAATTTGGTCCGCTCGGACTTTATACATGTCTAAACCATCGGAGTCTTCGCTGGACGACTTTGTCTAGCAGATTTGTTTGGACACCTAACAAATTTCTTATTAAGCCATTATTTCTAATTTTCTGTATTTTCTGTATTTTTTAAAAATCCCTGCAATTTTCCGCAGACAACTCATTTCCACTGTAAGAATTCTTTTGTCATCTTGCTTTCGCATACTCCACCACTCTGATCCGCACAAGCAAGTAAATAGTTTCATCGCGCTTGTTGAACATTTTGAAAAATGTTACTTGACTAATTAACAAAGAAGTGAATAAAACTGAACATGTTGAAGTAGCTTCAAGTGCAGCAGTAATTTTGATGTGCCTACGACGAAGACTGCGAAAAAGAAATTTTATCAATGCAAATACTTGATCGAAAAGCGCGTTCCAGAGTCAACCGTGGAGAGAGGGAGGGTGATGCAGAAGGAGGAAAGGTGTGATCTCGAAATGCCACAAACTGGGACAGTCTCAGCTGGCGCTAAACGATAATCGCCCCTCTGCTCTGGACACATAGCGTCCTTGAGAGTGATGGTTGAGAACCATCAATCATCGAACCTATCATAAGAGACGCGAAACAATGGCCATATGTAGCCTTTCCCTCCTCCTCCTCCTCCTCCTCCTCCTCGTCCTCCTCCTCTTCCATCTCCTCCTCCTACTCCTCCTCCTCTTCCTCCTCCTCCTCCTCTTCCACCTCCTCTTTCTCCTCATACTTCTGACCTTCCTCCTCTTCCTCCTCCTCTTCCTCTTCTTTCTTCTCCTCCTCCTCTTCCTCCTCTTCCACCTCCACCTCCTCTTCCTCCTCATTCTTCTCCTCCTCTTCCTCCTCTTTTCCTCCTCTTCCTCTTCCTCCTCCTCCTCCTCTTCCACCTCCTCCTCCTCTTCCTCTTCTTTCTCCTCCTCCTCCTCTTCCTCCTCTTCCACCTCCACGTCCTCTTCCTCCTCATTCTTCTCCTCCTCCTCTTCCTCCTCTTTTCCTCCTCTTCCTCCTCTTCCTCCTCCTCCTCCTCTTCCTCCTCTTCCTTCTCCTCCTCTTTTCTTCTCCTCCTTTTTCTCCTCTTCACCTACTCATCTTATCTCACCCTGAATGGACGATAAAATGAGCCAAACTGAGATTTAATCTCAGACGCTTAGCATCTTCATCGATCGCTTCTACACCGCTGACTCTTCAATGATACTCTCGAACAGATACATGATTGTATAGGCCCTATGCAATGTTATGTAAATTTTCAAAATTCGCTGCACAAAAGCTGCGCCAGAAAGACCAGCTTTTTATACCCGCGCTATACGAATTAAATTCGCAAGAGGGAGACTATCACAGAAGTTCTTTACGTTTCTCTTGTTTATTATTTTGTCATAAAACAACTTGGTTGGAGACTGTTATAGCAGTTCGTTTATCTGGTTTGTTTACTGGTCTCAGGATAGCCTTGTACTAGTGCTGCAGTCAATGTACATGTACAATCCTGTAGAATTACAGTTCACGCCATTTTTTTTTCTAAGGTTGATATTGCATTATGTCTCAAGAACTTTGCTATTCTTGATTTCTGTCTTTCAAAGGCACCGACTTTTGCTTTTGTCTCTGGGCGCTTAGGTTCTATCCCGGGAAAACATTTTATGTTCTACATTGCCGTCGGTGAGTTTTACCGCTTTCCGGAGAAAGAACATTGTTTTCTTGTCAAGGGTTACTTGGTTAGCAAAAGAATTTGAAACTTTCAGAGTCATTATTTATTATGTACGGGCTGTGAGCTCATGCAATGTGGGGCAATTGTAAAAATTTGAATTTAAGGTAAGAATTCTTCTGGGTGCGGCGCACCCACTGAACTTTCTCCCTGGTTGCATTCGCACCCAAGGCTTCAAGAGAGTCGACGCCTATAATATAGGCGTCGACTCTACATATATTAGATGCTGTCTTTTAATGGTTTCATGATTTGCAACTGGACTACTAGAACAGAGAAGGATAAAGGCAGTTTAACAGAAACGACTCTGTCAGCAATAAGATGTAGATGTTACACTGGAGACTTCCAGGCTTGTATATGTACAAATTAACGATTGGGGACATTTGCGTAGACGGATTCTTCCTCTGAAGTCTCTGCTCATTTCTGCAGAATAAATGCCATTACGGTTTCTGCTTTGCCTTGATTTCCTCAGCGAATAGTTTCGAAAAGATGTTCATCCTTACATGTATGTACTACCAACTCATCTGCCATATGCAAGTCATTACAGAATATATCACCGACTCCAACACGTAATCAGAAGCAGACTCATCTCCGCTCTATTATTGTTTCACATATTATACATCTGTTTATATACACGTAATAGACCTGTGCATTGAATGAAGAATTGAAGAATAATGTTTTTGTATTTATATAGGGCCTAGCAAGCAGCATAATGTCTCTGTCTTTGTCTTTGTCTCTCTCTCTCTCTTCCTCTCTCTCTCTATTTATATTACATATATGCGTGTATGCGTTGGTACATAAACAAATTCATTCAAAGCACTAACGACTGTCTAATATAGGGCCTACCAACTCAGAGGTGAAACTTGACGTGAACTATAGTCTGCAATTCATGTCTCGTGATTGAGGTAAGAAGGAGAAGGAGGGGCAATTCCTTGCAGAACAGCAATTAATTGAATGCAGATTAAACTTATGACAACCCTTAATACAAATCTGTCTGTTCCATGTTCGCGTCACCTGTCACGTGTCGTCTGTAACCTTGTGTGTGTGTGTGTGTGTGTGTGTGTGTGTGTGTATCTCAGTGTCTGTTTATATGTCTGTCTGTGTGCGTTTGTCTACCTCATGTCCGTCCAAATCGTTCAATCTTCCAATCATCCGTCGATCCATCTACCGTTCAGTACACTGATCCATGTGCAATTTCGATCTATCCAACGATTCATCCACCCGTATGACTGGACGAACAAGTGCCTTCATCGTTCATATACGTCTATTCATCCAATCTATCCATCAACCTATTTACCTATCTCTTCATCCTTCTACTTATGCTTCGGCTGCATATATTCATCATTTGAAGTTTCCTTTCGGCAGAATACGGTAACGGGATAAAATTGTTTTAATCAGCATAAAATTCGTAGATGATACATGCGACCGTTGTCGTAAATGGCATTGTCTATCTGTCTGTCTGTTCTTCCTATTCGCCTCAGTATCTCTCTGCCTGCATCGTCTGGTCACTCTGGTCAGAATCAGAGGCGGCTCAGATTCAGTCCGATCAACAGACAAAACACTCTCAGCTATCGACTTCGTACTTGTCATCCTGCAAACTGCCAGAATGACATGCTTCTTTGCTGTCGCTCGACTACAGTTTCTTTGTTTTCTCAACCGTCTGACATTTAGGATTGGCATGGATTGCGACATAGACAGTTTGATGTCAGTCTTCACGATCTTACTTGCTTAGTGCTTAGTCCTTCACATGCAGGTCTGCACTTCGGGCAATGCATCTTCTCTATTCGTCTCTGTCCATGGCCAGTCTTTCAGTCTCGTCCCACTACATCCCCAAGTACCTCAAGTCGTCCCTGATGGTCTCTGCCTAGCCGTCTTTCCCTTTTCTTTTCTCCCTCAGGTGTCCAGCTCATCTAACGATTACGATCTAGTCTAATCTAATCTAATCTAATCTAATCTAATATGATCTAATCCGATGACTTCTATAGCTCCTGTCTCATAACGCACAAGGCATCAATTGCTGGTTGCTTCGATTTGAATCGTAGTCATGGATCATAATCCGTTAGAGGATCCTGTTTCAAATCAGATGGGTAAAAGCAACCAGAAATCAGGCCACGATGGATGAGCAACTTGAAATGTATAAGTCTTATGTTCAGACCTGAATCATATTAACGAGCCGACAGAACGACCAGAACTGAACAATGAACATTGAATTTCCAGCTTCTGGTCAGTGACGGGAAGACCCAAGAGTCCAAAACTGTTGGGATGTGGACAGTGGACACAGCAAAAACTAAATTAGCTATGGATTGAGAGCAATATTTGGTTAGTATGAGAACTTAAGCATTGAGCAGAGATAGGCCGGCTTTAACGCTTTAACAACGAGAGTGTACTAAAAGCGGTTGGGAAACCAATGCAACTCGTCGCTAAAGTGTTGAATGTATATAGAATGTAAAGTAAGTAAGTAAGTATATTCTTTATTTATCCAACTACATAACCGCACTTTGGTTTACATGAAATTACACATTATAAAGCATTCTTGTTAAGTTGTCAGCCTGTGGGACAATTCGGTCATGTGGTCTGGGACGCAGGGAATAAGGGAGTGTCTTTACAGGAGGGAGGAGCGTATATATAGTACTTTGTGAGCTACAAGACAGATCGTAGACGGGATTTTGTGTTCAAAGAGCAGCCAGTGTAACGAGTGCAATATGGGTTTGATAATTTGATTATTATGCTGATACCTAAGGATTTCTGTTATGGCGAAGATGACAGCTGAAGACTTTGTCTTATTAAGCAACGGAAGAACTCATAACTATTGAACCACTACATGCCCTTTGTGACTTGCAAAACGACGTAGGTAGAGAGATACGTTTTTGCACCTCAAGAAGGAATGGGCGTACCAGAGGTAGTGGGCGATATCTGTCTGCACAGATGGGCGTAACCAGGAATATAGATTTTGTGACTTGCAAAAACGACGTAGGTAGAGAGATATTCAGGCGGATCGGAAGAGCAGACAGCCAATACCATCTACAGTCGAATGGACCATCTAATGGAAGACCCTTGCTTCGTCTTGATTAGGACAATTTATCCTTTTTCCCTGTTACCATCGTGACTATTTTTGGGAGATGTTGTTGGGCTTATATCGAGCTAGAACGACTGCAATGGGAAACGACATTTTGAAAGAGAACATGTGCACAAAACCAAAATGAATGACGAAGGAATTCACCAAATGATATCATTAACATACTGTACAAATGATCAGGATGTAGATCACTAAAGAAACCCCATATTACACTCATGTTAGGAAGGGCTGTTCATTAGTATACTGTACAAAAGACTAGGGTATACGACTATACGGTCACTCAAGAAACCCCATAATACACTTATGTTAGACAAGGGCTGTTCATTAATATTGGTCTACTGTACAAAGGACCTGAGTATAGAGTCTTTAAAGAAACCCCATAATACACTTATGTTAGGAAGGGCTGCTCATTACTATACTGTACAAAAGATCAGGGTATACGGTCACTAAAGAAAACCCATAATACACTTATGTTAGCAAGGGCTGTTTTCTATGACTGCTAGCGGAAATTCTGCAATTCGTCAGAAAAAGGACCTGAAATCCCGATGAAAAGCAAAGAGAAAACAACTATTTTTCTGTTCTGAACTAATTGGCTTCTGCTTTCTCTCCTTGCCTACTTCTTGTTGTTCTGTCGTCTTCCTTCCGTCTCTAATTTATTCCTTCCTTCTCTTTTATTTACGTCGCCGTCGCCTTCAAACCTCCGTTCTCATTTGCCGTTCTCCGCCACATTCACGAAGTTTATCCCTCCAGTGAAAGACGCAATCTCACCTCATTGTTGGGCGGCCGCATATGGACTCAACGAAGTTCCGTTAGGGGAGAATTTCTGTAGGGCGTCACAACAATACGCCGTCCGCCCCTCTCATTAGGGCGGATGCTGTCTTTCTTCAATATTCGTTGTTGTCGTCGTCGTCGTTGTAATCATCCTAAATCATCACACCGTCGTCGTTGTCTGTGTCAGACATCTGCCTGAAGATAGCAGTTGAAGGATTTCTGTCATTAGGCAGCTGAAGACGAGTCATCAATCAACACAGCAGTCGTAATTCTCTCGTCGTCCAACCTTCGCATTGCGTGATCAACCTGCATTCGTGTTGGATCTATTATAGTAGTAACTCATGCCACGCTATTGTGTATACAGTACCTGTATCAATGCCTTGGATAGTACTCAAAAATAAACATCGTGTTTTTCATGTTTACCTATGAAAGCTGAGCACTCAACCTAGACGCTTGTGAGACTTTTTATTTGGAATTTAGGCTAAAGCTGGACAGCCGCATAATGAGTTACTTGTTATGTTGTTATTTATTAGGCAATTACCCTAGAAAAATTATTATGGTTGCGTGATCTTCACTCGTATACAAAGTCGATAGGGCAAGATATTGATTTTCTTTGAGAATCAAGGACGTGCTGCAAATCAAATAAAATCATTTATTTCGGTAACGAACTAGGAACAGTAGCACTTATTCAAATGATTAGTTTGGTTGCACAGGGGACTCTGAAGGGTTCTTTTGACCCCGCTAAGTACGGCCCTGTATGGTATAGGAATACGGCCTGATGATGAAAGCCGCAACTACGTCAATAGTCTAAACGAAACATTCAAAGAACAAAATATTAAATCTTATGTAGAGATACAAACTCGGCATCACGCATTAAAATTTAGCAGTCAATTTAAAGCAAATAGCTATCGACTTTGCTCAGAGCAATGACGAATTTTCCTGGATTTTCCTGGGATGATCCGTTTTAAAAACTGCGTAATCACATGAATATAGAAGAACGAGGCAGTCAACTCATGCAGCAACAATCGAAGATTCAATTTCTGTGGAAAAACGACCCGATTATACTAGTAATAGGGCTACTAAACTCGAAAATATGTGATTTAAAGGGAATGGGCGTACCAGAGGTAGTGGGCGATGTCTGTCTGCACTGCAGGTGGGTGTAACCAGGAGTATAGATTTTAGAACCTCATTAAGAAGAGTCATGATGGGCGGATGTAGCTTCTTCCAATCGAGACCGAACAGCGCTTCCTTTTCGATCAATATTGGACCATAAATAGACCCTAATTATTCTTTCTTAGTGGTTGTATAGGATTGATTTTTTGCTTGCGAGTAGAAAGCAAACTGATCGATTCTTTAAGCAGGTTAAGATTATTTTTGGCATGATAAGTCGTTTGCTAAAATGATTTTTTTGTTTATCTGTGTTTGATGCAAAATTAGAAGTTTGTTTGTCGTCCTTGCTGAATTCTGCTAACTGACCTCATCGTCTGAATCTGCTCTGTTGTGGTTGCTGTGGTTCAAACCCAATGCAGTAAACTCTGTTTCGTCAAAATTCGGTTCTCACGCCTAGGATTGAAATGACAATGCAATTGTAAATGGTCTATACATTAATACTATAGCAGAATTTCTCGTGGATTAATGCATTACCTACGACAGGTCGTCTAATTCCGGGGTGCAAACCGGGTTGGCTGATACTTCAAGCGCAGGATCACAAATTAAAAAGTAGTTCTTATAAATTATCGAATTCGTTTATACAGATTTTAATGTGCGATTAATATAATTATCCTGATTAGTCATTAGAAGTGAATTGGATGGCTGTAATGCTGGCCATGAGCTGTCGCGTGCGATGCTATTGTTGAAGTTGGCGCTGTCACTGTTTTGACCATTAGGCAGTTACTTTCATAATGCGTTGTTGTATGATTCCATGATGGCAATGGCTGAGCTTGTGATATCAGTTATTGTTGGTTCTGCCAGTTTACATTGGCCCCACGAGTTCCAAGTAGAAGTCGGAATAGTTTCGACTAATTGCGATAGTCATGGCATCATTAGGTTTATTAATTTTGACCAGTGGATGTGTTGGGCTGCGTGGATTTCCTTCTGCCAGATTGTCCGGCTCTCCTGAAGGCACAGTGACCAACCTCCCAGAGTGGATTTTGGTGGAGGTTATCTCTCGCGTGTCTACCGGAAATAGGTGCGTTTCTGGTTGGCCAGGGGCGCCTGACCACCGTCCAGATGTTCGTTTATTAGTCGACATGTTATCGGATACTACCACGGTTGTTGCACTTCAGCGGCCAGTTGCTAGATCAGAGAAGGATTTCTGCCTCGACGCATTGGGAAGTGTCAAATTAATTAACGCAACGTTTGCTTTGGTAGCAGCAGTGATAATGTCTGTTTCTGCTGCTGCTGCTGATGATGATGATGAACATGAGGATTACTGATAATGACGACGGTAAAGGTTAAGATTAACAAAAAGCTGAAGGGTAAGATGAAGATTATAATATAAATATAAAGACTGTAGTAGATATAGATATAGATATAGAATTATAGATATTATACATGTAGATATAGATATGGATATATAGACTTCGGTAGAAATAGATATAGGAATACAGGTAGATATAAAGATACAGATACAGAAATTGGTGAAGATGATGACGGCGACGATCATTACACGAATAAGATTCAGAACTAGGACATGAAGAATGAGACTACAAATAAGAACCAAATAGAATTCATGTGAATAGGAGCAGGAAATAGAACTAGAACAGACAGGATCAGGTATAAAATGAGAATTTGCTCCAGGCACTGATCCATATTATAGTAAAAAATATAAAATGAGAATATTGTTGCGCTAGGCATTGGTCGTTGGTCCATTATGTCCTAAAAAGATAAAATGAGAACAAGTTGCTCTAGGCGTTGGTCCATACGGTTAAAAAGGAAAGAAATTGCTTTTGCCAGGAAGGCGCGAAATTGTTTGATAACTATCAAATGAGGAAAAAGATAGCGACAATAACAATAATAAGATGATTAATGACAATGATGAAAAGTAAAAAAGAAGAAAAAGAAATGAATATAAAAGGAAGAAACTGGTGGTGGTGTTTGTGCTGGTTGGAGTGATCTTGATGCTGGTGGTGGTCGTGGTGGCGATGCTAGTGTGATGGTGATGGAGTGATAGTGGTTGTGGTCACCGCAATGATGATGATGACGACGACGACGACGATGATGATGATGATGATGATGATGACGACGACGACAATGACGATGAAATAAAAATTTCTTTTGTCAGAAAGGCGTGAAATTAGTTAATGGCGATGTTTGCTTGGTCCATATTTACAGTGCTTCATAAATTATTGAATGCGTATGGCGGTGTTATGACAGTGTCATGTATATATAAGACATTAGCTACTGTTGGCGCAATTACGCAAACGCTGACGTATGTAGGAGACTAAAAAACATAATAAGTAAGATGGAACGCATTCAAATCTGTCTTGTTTGCTACTGTTTATTCTGCAGACAGCAACTTTGTTCTTGGCAACGCACAGGCTTCTGGTCATCCTATCGTCTATTGTTCGGACGGATTCTGCGAGCTGACCGGATATGCCAGAGCACAGGTATGCAATCTTCAGAGGCAAGGTAGGGCAGAAGAGCTGTACTTCATGCGAGTAGTTACAAGTCTAAAGCCCATTAAACTTTGAAGACCTTGTAAACTTTATTCATTTACTTCTTCTCCTCCTCCAACAACTCTTACTCCTTCTCCTCCTTCTCCTTCTTCTTCTTCTTTTTCGCATTCTTCTTATTATCATTCTTCCTCTTCATCATCATCGTCATCTTCTTTTTCATTTTTCTTCTACTTCTTCTTCGCATTCTTCTTCTTCGGTGTTCTGCCCTTCAATAAAGAGACAAAAATCCAACAGCGCCATTCTTCTCTATGTTGCGTTTCCCCCTTTGATTTCTTTATATCCTCGTCTGCTTCTTTTATACATCATCCAATTCAATATCCATTTTTTGGTCTTCAAGGGGCTTTCTTCCATTCCAATCCCCATTCGAGCCCCGTCCTCAAGAGCAAAGTTCCATGCAGTGTGTGACCAATTCAGTTAATTTGTCTCCTCTTTATTGTACTGACCAATGATATTGCACCAGCTGCAAAACCTCGTTTGTTCTATTATCCCTCCAGCTGATCCTAGCCATTTTATTCCATATATACCTCGAGCTTATCCATTTCTGCGTTTTCAGTAGTCTATGTCTCCGATCTATATAGTGTGACGCTCCAGATGAGGGTTTTCACTATTCTTTCGTTAGATCGAGATTCAGTCTTACTCTCAGAAGAATGTAGAATGGCAAGGGTGATGATGGGCGGCCATGTCTAACGTACCTGCCTATTCTTCCAGGTTGTGAATTTATCCTCTGTACTCTCACTACCGCATGCCTAGTCCAAGTACAAGTTCTCATTAATCGTCTCTTCCTCCAGTTTACTCCTATCTTTTTGAGAATTGCCATGAGTTTGCATCAAGTCACTCTATTTGATCAAAGGCCTTTTCGTGATCTATGAAGCAGATATACAAACCTTTTCCGTGCTGTAGATATCTCTCCCCTAGTGTTCTCAAGACAACAAGTGCATCTGTTGTTCCCTTATCTCTTCTGAATCCAAACTGATATTATCCTATAAGCTGTATGGCATCTGCTTTGTCTTCCAACCTTAGAGTTAATATTGTCAACATGATCTTTGATATTCTACTAATAAAGTGATTATATGCGCTCAGTGTTCGACATGGAACTGAGCGTAGGTGTAAAAGTTATAAGAATTGTTGCAGCATATATAATGCAAACTGATTTAATGTAAGTAGACAGTTACTTGTATACAGAGCGTTCTAACTACTTCTCAAAGACGCTACTGCCAGCCTCAATGGTGCTTGAGCTCGGAAGAACAGCATGTTCATTCACAGGCGAATGATGCTCGAAGTCCCTGTTGGCAGGCAATCGCACACACTTAGAACACAACGAACAGATTTTATTTCAGTTTTGTACGTGCAGCTGTTAATGAACGTTTGGAGTTCCTGTACCGTATTGCACTGAAGATGACGACGAAGACAGACATATGATACCTTGACAGCGTTTACAGTTAAGCTAAGATCTACGCTGATTGGCATTGACGATGGCAGATGGCACTGAGTCACTCAATCCCTCTGACACCAGCCATGGCACATTGAAAGGCAATTCGTATAACTAGGTCTATAAACTTACTTAAGGTTATGTAATCGAATGCCAACATCTCTGTGGTTATTGTATTGTATTTTATTGCATGTATTAATTTACATAGCGCCTCTCACAGCAGTGGTCATTCAGTAGCGCTCCCGCTGCGAGAACCTTTAGAGAAGAAGAAGGTTTCGAGGAGGGAGAAGGATGTAGGAAGAGACCCAGAAAGAATGGCAACACGTAGAGAGGAGGGAAGGGCATTCCATAGAGAGGACTCAATGGTGGCAAAAGATCTAGTTTGGGCCATAGTGGTCCTAACTCGTGGAACAAAGAGAGTATGCCTGTCCTAGGAGCGCAGAGTTCGATGAGGAACTGCAGAGAGAGAGAGAGAGAGAGAGAGAGAGAGAGAGAGAGAGAGAGGGGGGGGAGCGAATGTGATCAACGAGGGGAGCGAATGTGGTGTTAATAGGTAGCAATGTAATCGAATGTCAACATATCTGTGGTTAGGTAGTAATGTAGTCGACGGCTCAAATCTCTGTTGTTTGGTAGTAATGTAATCGAAGGCCAACATCTCTCTGGTTATAAGCAGTAATGTAATCGAATGCCAAAAGCTCTTTGGTTAGTAGTGTTCCGTTTAAATATGTCTCATCTCGTATACGTTGATCTTCCTTCATGTCGTTGTAAATACCGCTGTTGGCAGACAGAAGTCTCGGCGTCATTTTAATCGACATAGTATATATATTCGTTTTCGTTTATTGGTATAAAACAAGTAGACACACCGCTATCTGATACATAATCATGTCATGATAGTAGTTGTCGTTTTAGTCATTATCAACATCGTCGATATCGCTGTCGTCGTCGTCGTCGTCGCAGTTATGATGAGGCAGGTATACATATGTCCGATGAGTCGCCGAGGTCGTTTCCCATTAGGGGACTGCTCTGCTCTGTGGAGTGCCTTCCATCCATTCCGATATGTCCGACCGACCGACGGAGCATCGGCTTATCCGAGACCACAGTCGACGCAACGGGACCATTGCTTTGTCAGACGGAGGACTCAGTGCCAACTGTGCAGCTCCCGTCGGACAAGGCACCTCTATCACAATACATAATCCTCGTGCACAGCAGAAGCAATCTCTGCGGCAATGCATACATGTAGTTCTCTCACAGAAAGCATTGCCTTCTGCAGGACAACAATCATAGTCCGAGATGCAACAGTCTCTCGTGGCAGAGAGAGCATTAGTTTTACACAAATGAACAACCTCTGTAGAATCCTTTGCACCGAAGACGGACGCATAGATGCTAATGCAAACAGAACTGGCCGAATAGAGATCTCATTATCCAGTCTGATTCCATCTGTGGATTCTGCTACAGTTTGACTGATGCCATGTTTCTCTTCTGAGTCTCCGCTCTAAGTTTAAAACAATAATTTTCTGGAGTCTCTATAATATGGGCAGTTTATAAGTTCTCATAAGACTATGCATAAATTTGATGCCAAGTAAATTATTTAAGAAACCAAAAGGAACATTACGGCAGAATTTCTTCAGTATAAGAGTTGTGGACTTGTGGAATGAATTGGATGATAGTACGGTCTCAGTGGACAGTGGACACTATCACAGCTTTTAAGAGGGAATTAGGAGAGATAGACTATAATAAGCAGTACAGGTTAAAATGCAGTGGTTCTAAAACAGACTACACGTCTTCTGAACCGCTTTAAACTCTTGTTATGCTATGTTATGTTATGTTATGTTATGTTATGTTATGTTATGTTATGTTAAGCACTTTACAGTAGTCTATTCACTTCTCAGCCTGTGTTCTGCGTCTTCTGACCACATGCCATTCGTTTGCATACTCACTGTATGGCTTTCCTTCGGACGTTTACTTGGAACATATATGCGCTGACCCAATCACGTTTTCGTGATGTATCCGTTACTCAGGAGTCTAAGGATGAACTTGCTTCAGCAATAAAAGAGGTTTGCGGCTTACATGAAATTACATCTTCGAAAGCAACAGTATTTCTTAACCAGTATAGTTCCTCCTATCTCACTCTCTTATTACCGCAGCCATCTTGAAAGGGTTCAAATATCCTTGTGACCGATGGTGCATCTCCCAGCGACTTCTGTAGACTATTCAAAAGATGCTTTCGACAGTCAACGCCCTGAACGAGGAAACCAGAAACTATGCTCTGACTTCGCCTCCTTTTTATTAACAAAATCGGCCATCTGAAATGTAAAATTTCTCAATGGACTGCTAATCCTGGATGAACCTACGTATAGTGTCTGACTCCGGCTTCTCTGGCGCTACTATTAATGGCATATCCCTTGTTGCAAATTTTGAAGCCTTGTTTCACCCTAATCATACTGTCTCTAAATCCTCCCCCGATGAACTTCATACCTATGTCACTTAGGCGTACCGTTTCTTTTCGGATGTTATCTCCCATCTTATTGCTCATTTGGCCAACTTGTCTGTTGTTGAAAGCTGTTTTTCATCATTTTTTAATGTGCCTTTGTCACGCCTTTACTTAAGAAGTTTGACATGGACATCAACAGCCTGATAAAGTTTAGACCAATCTCCAACCTTAATGATGTTTCAAAGATGCTTGAACGTCTCTTCCTTAAACGGATCAAGAAACACATTACTTCATCTTCTAATTTCAGTCCTCACCAATCAGGGTATACCGTGAAAGTTACTCTACTGAAACTGCTCTCGCTTTTACGCTGGGCAACATCTTCTCATCTATTGATAATAGAAAGGCGTGCCTCTCGGTACCTCACGAAAACGGCAAAACGGCCAAGGACAAATCGGCCCCGACAAAATGGCCCCGATAAATGGGCCCCGAACGAAATAGCCCCGCCAAAATGGCCTCGACAAAATTTAATTTAAGCTTGCTAGTTTCATACGTCCTTCAATCGGACTCAGGAAGTAGGTATTGGTACTGCTCGGTTTCATTCTTCTTTCTGCACTGCTGATTTCCCATAAGGAATCTGTTCCCAGCCCCGATTATTTACAATGTTCACTTCACCAATCAGCCGTATAGCCAATCACTTTGGAGTCCCGTTACAGCAGTATACCGCTGATACTCAGCTATACATTGCACCAATGGATCAGTCTGGCAAACTAATACTTGAAGAGTTCCTCTCTTCAGTGCATGCATGGTTCTGCTTCAACGGTCTTGCTATAAACCCTGGTTAGTCTGAAGCAATCATGTTTGGTTCATGCCAACGACTGCGCTCTTTCCCTTCTGATTCTTGTGTTGACCTTGCTGGCAATGTTGATCCTCTACCAAAAGCTGACAAAACGTTTGGAGTGACTCTGGACAGTCATCACACATTCCAATCCCAAATAACGAGACATACAAAAATATAAAATATAAAATAATAATAATAATAAATAATAATAATAATAATAATAATAATAATAATAATAATAATAATAATAATAATAATAATAATAATAATAATAATAATAATAATCAAGTCCCTGAGGGATCATGTTTACCTCGGGGCATAAAAAAAAATAATAATAATAATAATAATAATAATAACGATAGTAGTAATAATACTAATAATGATAATAATAGCGTATCCGTAAGTCAGAACCGAGATCATCATCATAATCATCACCATCATCATAATCATCATCATCATAATCTGATTGTGCCCTTTCCACGCACTTCTATAATGCAACATCGAGCCTTCTCGGTCGTGGGACCGAGTATCTGGAATGGGCTTCCTCTGTAGCACCGTCTCCTACCTAGGAACTCTTCACCTGCATTATATACCTCTCTGAAACTACTCTTTTCAGCCGTGGTTGGGCCGGGAGCGGTCTGAGTAAATATCCTGAAGGGGCGCTATATCAAGTTTCTTTGATTGATTGAGTCATCAGCGTCATCATCATAATCATCATAATCATCATCAATTCATCATCATCATCATCATCATCATCATCATCATCATCATCATTATCGTCACACTCAGTCATCATCATGTTATGTTATAATCATCATCATCATAATCATCATCGTCATGATCATCACAATCATGATCATGATCGCCATGATCATCATCGTCATCATCTGTATTAATGTATAAATTGTAGGTGATGTCGAAGAGCTGTGCTTGTACCTTTCTCTGTGGACCAGAAACAGCAACTGACAAGATCTGCAGCCTTGAAAAGTCGTTCGAGACGCACAACGAACTAAAGACGGAACTGAAGCTGTATCGAAAAGACGGTAACCAATCATTAGACAAAAGACTCCAAAATTAATTCCAAAAGACTCAAAGGCAACGGTAACCAATGGAAGATTCTAAGACAGTCAAACACGGTAATCATAATTAGAAGACGACACCAAGAGACTCATTGACAGAATACTCATTAGAAAATTCTGAAAGACATAATTATGGATAATATTAACATCAGAAGATTCTAAGAAATTCAAAGATGGTAACCATTAGATGTTAGGTTAAAACAATTTGTACCATTACAACAGCAATAACAGTTTTCCAATAAGATCGTACATGACTTAGTAGTTTAAATGAGTGATAAGTAACTAAGTAAGTAAGGAAGTAAGTACGTACGTAAGTAAGCAAGTACATTTTGTATTATACCAATTGCATATGCGCACTTTGGTGTACATGCAGTTATAATACACAGTATCACATTTTTATTTTATAAACGATCTGCGTGTGAGAATGTCCGCTTGTGGAATAACGGTCATGTAGTCTCGCGTGCAAGGAGTAGGGGAACGGCTTTTTTTTGGGGGCGTGGAGATCAAAACTGCGCAGAAGACGCTAAGTAGGTAACTGATTAGAAAATTCTGAAAGATTTATTGATATTTAACTTCAGAAGATTCTAAGAAATTCAAGATGGTAACCATTGGATGTTAGGTCTAAAAAATCTTCGGTGAATGATCCCGGCTGAAGCAGAGACATGTTTCGGCCGAGTACCATTAGGTACAACAGAAGTAACAGTTTTCCAATAGGATCATACATGGCTTAGTAGTTTAGATCAGTGGTCAGGCAGATAAAAACTGGTCAGAAGACGCCGCTAAGTAGGCTAACTCTGAATGTGTGTTTGTCGATAGGAAGCATCTTCTGGTGTCTGTTGGACGTCGTTCCCATCAAGAACGAGAAAGGAGAAGTCGTGCTGTTCCTCGTCTCTCACAAAGACATCTCCTCTTCCTCCTCCTCGTCTGACCAACGCAACTCCTCTCTCCATTCCATCCAGCCAAACAAATTCGGTAAGACTCTGTCTCCTCATCTGTGGTCGCCACCGATTAATCGGATTTACTAACAATGAACGATTCCGAAATGGAGACATTGCAGACTATGCGACACCAAATGCATGGCCATCAGGTGCTGTGCAATTTTAATGGCTGTTGTTAGAGCACGCAATACACGTCAATCGTGCATGTTTTATGCACGTATACTTATTTAGCCTACACAAACGTACACACAGATACAAACATACGTAATAATATACATACATAACATACCTATATATATATATATATTGTATTGTATTGTATCTATCAATTTATATAGCGCCTCTCGCAGTGCACACCAATCAGAGGCGCTATATATATACCTATATATACATGTATATACCTATATATATTATATATATATATATGCTTGGAAATATATATGCAGAGCCAAACCTGACTGATATGACTGGCATATAAATAACGCTCTAAACCATCTTGACAAATTACCTCACTTATTTATCCGTCCATCCATCTGATTCACCCGTCCATCATTCACATCCGTTCATCACTCCACTGGCTCAAAATTCCTGAACGAATAGAATATAAAGTCCTATCTCTCACCTACAATACGCTTCAATCCTCTCAGCCCTCGTATCTCCGTCAGTTGTTCTCGGTCCAACCTCTTCGTTCAACCCGTTCATCTTCCACCCCTCACACTGCTCCGCCCTTCCGTCACCTCATCGCTTAAATTTGCAAATCGTTCCATAGCCATAGCTGTCCCGCCTCTTTGGAACAAACTCCCGCCTGTGCTACGACAAATATCCGATCCATCCTATGAACTCACCAAAACCTCACCTCTTGCTATCTCTCCACAGGTCTTCCACTCAAAACTGAAAACACTGCTTTTTCACAAATCCTATCCCGATTCCTTCTCTTCCCTCACCTTCCTCGCCATTTCAACTCTACGCATCATCCACCTTAGCCGTCTGACTGTCTGCCTGCCTGACTCTCTGGATTTTGACCCCCTGCCTATCGATTCTGTTTTGGTTAAGCGCCTGTGAATAAGCTGGTTCCCGCGACTTCGCTTTTGTGGGCGCTGTAGAAATATCGAGTTTACGATTACGATCTGGCATCCGTCCGTCTATTCCTCGTCCTTCCATCCATCCTATTCTTGCCTAACTATTGCGTATTCTTCCGCCCTCCCGTCTTCCATCCTATCCATTCGTCTCTTGATCGTCCTTCCTTCCTTCCTTCCGTTCTTCCTGGCTTCCGTTCTGTGGAGTCTTTCGGTCTCGGCGGTGAGGGTCCTTTTCCCAGCTCTGGTTCAATTGATGTTCCGTTGCACCTAATGATGAATATTCAAGGCACCATTCAGTCGCTAAATCGCTGCCTTCCAGTAGAACGGAGCAGGTATTGATTCTCTGTCGATGGCTGTCATATGGCGGACGGCGGCCTCTATCACCGGCCTCTGTTACCGCGATCTAAGTATGACTGATTGGCCCGGATGCTTGTGCTATGCCGTCGTTAACGAGTAATTGGTCTTCGTCGGTGAATGATCCCCACTGAAGCAGGGCCATGTTTCGACCGATTCTTTGCCCTGGATTATACGCGGCTAAGACTGGAAAGCCTTTGGCAAAGTCCAAATGAAGCAGCGTCACGATACAAAGGTCCGCGTCGAGCCTCGGTCTTGATTTGCTGTACGGTTTTTTTCTCAAGGTAAGATTCCTGCTTTATAGTACGCTGTCAGCCTATGGAACAGATGGAAGGATGAATGGGATGAAAGGATTCCTGTGACGACCTGAGCAAAAGTTAACAAGTGAAAAATACATTCTGATATTACCATACGTTACCATACGTTACATTAGTTGCTATAAGATGGATTCTTATCAGGAATTGCTTTCAAGTAGTCTCGTTTTATACAATATATACATAAAATACAATAATACCTGAATTTGATATTTGCTGTCCTTCCAAAGTTCAAAAGTGCACATCGATGGCGCAGAGCTGCCTCGGACGAGACTCGAACCCGTACAGCATGTATGCATGCTTGTATGTATGTATGTATGTATGTATGTATGTATGTATGTATGTATGTATGTATGTATGTATGTATGTATGTATATATGTATGTATATATATGTATGTATGTATGCATGTATGTATCCATGTATGTATGCATGTATGTATCCATGTATGTATGTATGTATGTATGTATGTATGTATGTATGTATGTATGTATGTATGTATGTATGTATGTATGTATGTATGTATGTATGTATGTATGTATGTATGCATGCATGTATGTATGTATGTATGTATGTATGTATGTATGTATGTATGTATGTATGTATGTATGCATGCATGTATGTATGCAAGTATGCATGGGTGTATGTAATGTACTGTAACATAACACTTATATAGCGCGTGGTTAGAGCCTCTAAGAGACTCTGTGTACGCAGCTATCAGTCAGATGGAAAACGTGTCTTTAATGTTCGAGAAAATGCAATGCTGTCTGCAATAAGTGGAACTGAGCGAATGTAGGTAAATTGTTCCATAACGATGGTCAAACGACAGAGAATCCCCGACGTGCACGTATCTCATGTGGTATGAGAGCGTGGTACAACGAGGCCATTCCGCATCGCAGAACGAAGCATCCGGCGACCGGGCTGCACTGTGGAGACTGGAACGCACAGCTCACTAACGTATGCTATTCTGGAGCAGTACCAGTCATGGAACATCGCACAATCAGAAGGATCTTGTAGCGTTTGCTCATCCCACTCTTTCTCGACGTCCACTTCTTGTTTCTCTCCCTCTTTGCCTGCTCCTCTTCCTCTGCCTGTGCCTTTCTTTCTATGCGTACCTCTCACTCTTAAGTATTCGTCCGTCTTCCTCGATCCCTCGCTAATGCCCTGGGCCCCTGGACTCTACGGTGCTATCAGTTTTTGCATCTGTCGTTTTATCGGTCCTCTCTCAATAGATTATATATATATGCATTTATGTGTGTATGTATGTTTGCAAGTATTTAAGCACGCATGTATGTATGTGTGCATGAGTATGTATGTACGTATTTATGTATGTATGTATGTATGTACGTATTTATGTATGTATGTATGTATGTATGTTTGTATGTATGTATGTATGTATGTATGTATGTATGTATGTATGTGTGTATGTATGTATGTATGTATGTATGTATGTATTTAGACACTTATTAGGCCTATAGCGTCTTTGAAGTGCCGCGGTACCTCACAAAGCGCTTCTATCGCTAGTCTATAGATGATGCTGAGGTCATTAGACTGACAAAGTTAATCAGACATGCAGAGCCCAACGGACGAACTGTCGTCGTCTGGACCTGACAATAGTAGACACTATATGCTCTGAGTTCATTGACTACTTAGCGGCGAAGATGGTGAGCGACTTAGCTCTCAAAACATGAATCCTAACAACTACAGCTGAGTTCGGGCAGCATATTGGTATATTGAATATTCTATGTACAAATTCAGTCCATACGAACTACTTAAGCCTTCTGATTGGCTAGTTCCCTACTGAATAATCATGACTAACGACGTCATTGCAAGTACGTTAAGGCTGTAGTGTACATACATCATGTTCGTGTTTATTATTAATTCAAACTGACACACCGCAGCGTGATTACAAGTCATAGAATGAACGGCTGATTACAAGTTATTACAGAAGTCGAAGTGATCTGTATGGCAGTCATGCAAGGCGCCCATCACGTCCTACATCTCATCTTACCAAGGCCTTTGGGAGGATAACGGGAATCGATCCCGAGTCCATGCTGATCTTCTGCTCTTCGTGCCAGAGTGTTCACCATTCAACTAACCACCCCAACGTTCAGTATGCTAGTCGTGTGTTGTCACGAACACTGGCAAGGGATCTGGGGTGTAAATTAAATTCGTTTTTCTCTGGAAGCAAACTTATCGGAAACATTTACCAACAGTTACAAACATTTATTGTTGTGCCCTCAGCCCATTAATGAGCTCGAAAATTGAAGTAACAAATTATGTTATTGAGGATACCATTCAGATCACAATTATTATTTTATTTTGCAAACTTGCACACCAACAACCGCCTGACTAAACATGAATAATTATAGAGCAGGTGAATCAAGAGGTATAAAGACCCTACATTATTACTAAGACACAAACGAATTTAAGCACATCACTTCCCGTGCACTGAGTCCACCAGTGATGTAGACTAGCATCTGATTTTGGGGCTAACCGCAGTGTAGTAGTCTAACCTCAAATATTGCGCAAATGAAACCCGTGTGAAAATAATCCCATATGGGCTTCTTATATACTACAATATGGGATTATAAATAAGAAATGTGAAACAAATATAAGAAAATTGTCACATTGGGGGATTCATATGAACCTGACGTTTAGTAACTTGAAACCCTTTAAGATGGACGAGTTTAAGGTAGCTCGTGAGACTTAGATAACAAATGTCCGAACAACGTTCAAAGCATTCAGAATCAGCGATGAAAAATAGAAATAACTCAACCGACGTCATTTAGGTCTCATTATAAGTTCGAAAGAACAAAATTATCGATCGAATGCACGTATTACCGATTAATTTATCGAATATGATACACATCAGCTGCGCCACGTCGCATAAAGGCGACGCATTATGGATAGTAATTAGCACTTAATAACCTTAACCACATGCTGCAGTGTAAACCTAATAAGTAAGGTAGAGAAGAGAACTGAACGATACTAAGAATACAGACGCCAGAAGCAACTGTAGGCTCCATGCCATGACCAAATAATTACAAATGAACAGAAGGAATGCTATTTATAATTACGTACATTGTCTTATCATCGAAAAGTCAGGCTGCTTTGCGGTTTCATGCATCGCCGACTCAGCCTAACGGCAGTCGAAGACAGCACCCCCGCGATCGACTTACATAGGGTACTGCATCCACGACCAACCCACCCGTTCACTCGTCATCAGCCAGAACAACCAATCATCCACTCTACCACTGCTGCCCATTTCTATATGCCTGGAACGGAAAGTATCTTTAAAGACGACGTCATCATATTGACACAATAACTAAAGCAACGACTTCCGTCTCCGGTGACCGTTGTGTCCTTCTTTCAACGAATCCCTATATATATGCTGTCACCAGTCAAGATAGACACAAAACTTTCTATAGGTCTATATTAACACAGAACTCGTCATGCACGTGTTCGACGTATGTTGATGAGATGTACAGGTAATCTCATCATATTCGTTCACTGATTGTATGTATGTACGTATGTATGTATGTATGTATGTATGTATGTATGTATGTATGTATGTATGTATGTATGTATGTATGTATGTATGTATGTATGTATGTATGTATGTATGTATGTATGTATGTATGTATGTATGTATGTATGTATGCATGCATGCATGTATGTATGTATGTATGTATGTATGTATGTATGTATGTATGTATGTATGTATGTATGTATGTATGTATGTATGCATGTATGTATGTATGTATGTATGTATGGAGACTGCTGGTAATAGCACCTAAAGCAGTGCATAGGTCGTGAAATTGAAGATGGGTGCACGACGTTCATTCAATTGCACGATCTGATTTGTAAACCGTTTGCTGTGCACATATGAAACCAAAAGTCACTTGGTCATTTTCAGATTAGCTTCGCAACAACTATCAATCGAAAGACCCGGTAAACAGAAAGAGTAGTGAAGGTTATGGATGAACTAACTTCGGGAGATGTATACAGGGCTAAACGGAGAGAAGAAAAACAGAGGAAGTTGGCCTAAGAGAAAGCAGAAAGAGAAGAAAAATGGAAGAAGAAATGCGAACAAGACAAATGCAAAGAAACGCTAAAAAGAATGCGAAGGATCCGAAAAAGAATGCGAAGAATGCAAATAAATAATGCGAAAAATGTGAAGAAGAATGCGCAAATGCGAACAACAATGCGAAAAATGCGAAGAAGAATTCGAAGAATGCGAAGAAGAATGCGAATAAATACGCGAAGAATAAGAAGAAGAATATAACTAAGAGGAAGAAAAAGAAGAAAACTATTAATCTAGAACTGACATTTTGCTGCATTTTACTTACCAGTTACCACAGTCACCGTCACCATCATCACCATCACCATCATCATCATCATCTTGCGTTATTATCGATGCTTTTGCCTTTATGACTGTCGTCGTGACCATCATCGACAGCGATTTCGTCGTATCTGTGAGGAGCACTGCTTTCTCATAATCGTCGACGTCTTCTTTGTGGCTTCACTCACGACGACGCCATCTTACGTTAATTACAGAAACCACAAGTGACTTACGAAACGACCGTTCCGCTTCTCCCAGCTGGCATCACGGAGACGGAGGCAGTGGAACGAAGACGAGGAGACCGTCGTCGTTGTCGTCTTCGTCTTCATCGCTATCCGAAGGAGAAGAGGACGATGACGAAGAGAAGGCGGGGAAGACAGCGGCAGGCGACGAGAAGCCAGATGACAGCTACAAGTACGCCCGAAGGAGAAGTCGAGCTGTTCTCTATCAGTTGTCCGGAACGTACAGAAAACGAAAGACGACAAAACTAAACAAGGTTCGCTCCTTAAAATATGCACTCCACTGACATATGCATTACTCACAGAGCGAGACTCTGTCACGCCTACATAATGGAAACTGTGTTTATATAATGTTTATGTAATTACAACTGAACTTAATTATAATATAATTAAGTTCAGTTGTAATTACATAAACATAAACATAAACATAAACATAAAGTGTTGACCATATATTATATGGTCGACAGGTAATGCAGCGGTCGCGTGTTTATTGTTGCTTGTTGAGCTGTATTCTTCCGAAAACATTTAGTAGAATTCTTGCTGTGTTCTAATAGTAAACACGTCTAATGAGTGAAACGAAGGCGCATGCAAAGAATCCGCCATTCGGGAGCTATAAAACTCTCATAAAACTGCTTAGTGCCGCAGGTTATATTTAGCTTCATTTGATCGTATATATAATAATATACATGTAGAGAATATAGGCCCCGTTTGAAACTAAGCAAACCTATCCGAAACACAGTCTTAAGGGTAATGCATGTTATAATGAAACATTCATGTAGTTGTTTACAAACAAAATAAGGTGAGCGTTTCGTATAAGTTTAGAATATTTAAATAGGCCTCAAACTTTCTGAAACATCAGACTTGGATATGTAATAATTATGAACAAAGCAGAGGAGACATAAACGGGAGGAGTAGAGACCACATTTTGGTGCAAAATGAACAGCACAGGCTACATATAACGATGGTTTCGAAGATTGGACGGAAACTAGTTCGACTTATTGCAAGCTCTGTGTCCTATATTGTATTCGGCTGGTAATAACGTAAGATGTCTTAAACAACTTGTATCCCAAATTTGCGTGCTTTTCAGTCGAACAAAAGCCTACTAAAACCACATGACTTTGACTGTAAGAAAGTTAACGAAGAGTTCTAAATAACATCATAATACCCGACCGGTCTGAAATTTCTATCTGTGCAGATTAAAAACTTTTCTGGAAACACCGTTCCGGAGTATAAGGTCCAGGAGGTTCATCGTTCCAATTCGATCCTGCTGCATTATGGGATACTAAAGATCGGCTGGGATTGGCTGATACTTCTGTGCACCTTCTACATTGCCATTACTGTTCCATACAACGCAGCCTTTGTGACGCCATCGGAAGGTGGCTCCAACGAACGAGCGTCTATCGTCAGTGACGTCATCGTCGAGATGCTCTTTATCATCGGTGAGTTTGTCACTCGCGATTGTTATATTGCGCTCTCAATAGCCTCTCATAAAACTAGCACGACGAATGCATTAAACCCATCATAGTAGAAATACAAATAACTTTATGGAGACATTTATAGCGCTACTGATGTGTGTGTGTGTGTGTGTGTGTGTGTGTGTGTGTGTGTGTGTGTGTGTGTGTGTGTGTGTGTGTGTGTGTGTGTGTGTGTGTGTGTGTGTGTGTGTGTGTGTGTGCTAACTAGACTGTTTGCGTATGATTACTGCTCTAAGCCGATCATTTATTTAATAAGCCAAATAATGCACTGTTGACGCAATTCTTGGTGCGAAGGATTGCGTGCCGCCGAGAGCATGTGCCCGGCGCAAACAGGACCTTTGGAAAATGACACAATGTTGCATCCATTTGGAAATTTCGGCTATTTGGCAGAGTCATGTCAGGATAAATTATACACACGGAGTCTTGGATCACCGTTCAGAGACTTAACTTATGGATTCGATATCTGAAAGGAATGCAAGGCTGCCTATCAGTATTTATCATCTGATAAAGCGCACACGAGACGATGTTATCCGTCTTATATATGGGCAATAAAACTGTGCTTGTGTCGCTTTCTTTCTCTATTTACTGTAACCCGGCCCTGCGCCTCTCTTAATCGCTATATTTCACTTTTAATGGCTTCGTCGAGGCCTTATACGTGGGAAATGACTTGATGTCTGTGTTGGATTATAATATTTATAATTGCGCGAGTGTGTTCTATCAGTAGGCCTAACTTTTTTAAGTAGGCCTATATTTTTCTGGAACTTTGTATATTGTTTTGAATTCTCAGCCTATTTGAAGCCTAGTATTCCAGCATATAATTTATTTATTTATTTAATCCTAAAACCTTTGGCAACTCTGTTAGTTGTTCTATCAAGCACAACTGTTATTAGATATCAATTTTAACTAAGTTTGCGTGGAAGAACAGGTTGGCCAACCCTTTACGTGATTAACAGTAAACTGCCTACAAGTGCTGCAGTTTAATCAGCTTTGCAGTCGTTTGGGTGCGTAATGTTGCAACTGATATTGCAATCATTACTCTAAAATGTCACTTAAAAATAGTCAATTATACAGCGGAAGATCTTCGGAAAGCATGTTACGCATTAAAGTTTCAAACAGTTTAATCTATTCGTCCACTTAAAATATTGGAAGCAAGGCATGTATTTGTTCTCTAGTTCTTGTTATATTTCCTCGTGTTTATTTGTCTTCTTTCTTTCTTTTATATTTAAAAAAAATTTAATTGATGTTCATTGACACTAAACACGTGTAAAATGTCTTCCGAAATTTTTGTCGATAGTCGGCTTAAAGTCGAAAAATTCTGTAGTCTATTCGTTGATATGCAGATATAATTCTGAACTTTCGAACAACGTATGTCAACAAAAACGGTCAGGTGATCTACCATTCGCAGCAGATAGCGATCAACTACATCAAAGGATGGTTTCTTCTCGACCTTCTCGCGGCCTTACCTTTCGATCTTCTCTACGCATTTCAAGTTAATACGGTAAGACTTGAAGTTCACATAAGCGATCAACATTCAACGCTTGTACCTACAGTGTCAACAGTTTTGGCAGAATAACAAATATATTAACATAGTTTGTTGAAATTTATTAATTAAATCCAGGATAGAAGGATTAAGAACTCAGCTCCGATGAAAACAACTGCTCATCGTAAAGACGCCGTAAGTAGCAGCTCAATGGAGAGAGTTCAGTTCTTTCAATTTACGTCATCGTCAAGATGGCAGACTGAAGGAGACGTCGAGCCTATCCCTCAATGAAAGTCAATGAAAATGACAAATTGACCTGAGGGAGCACAGAGGCAAATATAGTTTGGATAAAGAAAGGTCTAGCCTTTTAGGTTGAAAGTGTCAAAACAGATAGATTGCTATTATAATAGATTGAACCGAGCAAATAGAGTTTAAAGCAAACAACAGAAGCACAACACTCTAACAACAACTCTAGCGCCCTCTCGTTTAGATATAATTGATACATTTGATACTGAATTTGCCTTGTCTATTATGGCTATCAATCTATTCGAAAAAGAACAGCAAATGAGTAAAGATATCCAACCGCCCAATTAAAGAATGGACTTCCTCCTTCTCTACGCTCTACAATCCTCTCTGGTAGCATCTCCACCTCTTTCTCTCACCATAAAACCTACCATTTATTTTGCAGTACCTCGCACTGGGAGCGCTTTTGAAAGGCATACGCATAAACGTCTTAATAATAGCTGGCTATTATATTATAGAAGTCCATGGCTTATGCTATGAGAAGCGCTTTGTAAATGATCAAAAACAATACTTGTAATACTATAACGTTCGACGACCTGCGCATGCGTATTAAAGCCAGAGCATATATATCGGAGCAAATGCCCATATGATTTCTGCGTATACGTTTCCTCTGGCTGCTACTCTGGCTCCAACATGTTGTTCTTCTGTTGTCTAGGGTTCAGTCATACATCTGCTCAAGGTCTCTCGCCTTCTTCGCCTTGCCAGGCTGCTTCAGAAGCTCGACCGATACTATCAGTACAGCGTCATTGTTCTGACGCTGCTGATGGCCATGTTCACAGTTCTTGCTCATTGGTTGGCTTGCATCTGGTACTACATCGGTCGAAAGGAACTCGAATTCAACAATCCGAACTGGACAGTCGGTCAGTAGACCTCTCTCTCTTTCGAACGCTTCGTAATTGTATTATAATCGGAGGTTCATATAGCGACTTTTCAAGAGAGGCTCATCAGAGGTAATACCTTATTAGACCGGACATGAGCGTCACGTAGAATAGCCTAGTTGAACACGTATAATAACAAGATGAAGAAGAAAAGGAAGAAGAAAAAGAAGAAAAATTCCCGAGACCAGCCTAAAGTGACAACCATGGATATAAAATGTTAGCGACTTCTTATATATCTTAGCCTTGGCATATGAGGGCGGTTGGTTTGTCTTCCTACATCCTCGTTGTATAGTATTCCAAACCTTATCGCATGGCTAGTAGGCCTATACTCATTTATATCAGAGTTCGTTAAGGGAGTAGGTAGAACAGGAATTTCGATATACTCTGTCGAAACGGGGATTTAAACCCCAATCTTTCGGTTGACAGTCCACACTAAGCACTAGACTATCACGCACAGTAGTATCACAAAGAATAGCCTAGGAATTTGCAGTGAATGACTATGCAACGGTGAGAAAGTTAGCTGAGACAGATAAAACACGAGAAGGCACAGCACGCCGGCTGTTTCGTAGCGTGGCTGTTTCATAGGTTGGCTATTTTGTAGGTTGGCTATTTTGTAGGTTGGCTATTTTGTAGGGTGGCTATTTTGTAGGGTGGCTATTTTTGTAGGGTGGCTGTACCAGTTGTCTGAGAAGCTGGATGCTCCGATTTTCAACAAGACGAACAACCTGCCGAACAAAACGAGCTCCTATATCTCAGCCCTTTACTTCACCTGCACTAGCCTAACGAGCGTAGGATTTGGCAACGTCTCTCCAAACACGAATGCAGAAAAGGTTTTCTCCGTCATTGCGATGCTCATCGGAGGTACGTTGCAGCAATCCATTTAGCTGATTAAAATCTCTGCAACTGAAATGTCTCATCTAATGGGAGGCTATTACCTAGCATAAAGCACTGTAGTGAACTATTGCAGCCATTTATCGGTTCATACGTGTAAAAGACGGGATATAAACTTTAAATTGTTCGATGAATTTGACACAACTCTTGGTCATAAAGACAGACTATGACGCACATTCTGATTATCGACATATAAACAAATGCTCGCGCTCTAATGAACTCTAATTCTAATTCTTAAAGACTCGTTCAATTTTTTGCATGTATACACAGTGAAGAGTGGCCAGTATAAATAACTAATGTTTTTGAAAGATTTATATCGTCTGACGGGGCACTGGTCAATACTTATCATATATTCGTTTAATGTGTTGACTTACATATCTGCTAAACCCAGCCGACAGATGACAAGTTGGTGCACAGTCGGTAATTGAGTATGAACACAATTTGAGAGGGTGCAATAGGTTTCTTATGGTCGGATTTGGTAATGTCTTTGCTCAACTGTCTGTGCTGCTTTCGCTCTTCAGTCGAGAAATACCTCATTCACCCGAACCACTCTTCCGTTGAGTCGCGTATAGAGACGTTTAAACAAGTTTAATGCCTTTTTTATTGTATTGTATCGTATTGTATTGCATCTAAGCATTTATAAAGCGCTCCTTGTAGGATGAACCACCAGAAGGATCCCAGTGCGCAAGATCCCGAGAGAAGAAGCAGGTTTTGAGAAAAGAGAAAGAGTCGGAGATGCTGCCAGAAATAACTCTAGTCCGAGCAGGAGAAAGCGCATTCCAAAGAGAGTGAATAGGTTTACTGTTAAACAGAATTTAATTAGGCGCAGAAAGACGAGTAGCCTATGCCAATTTCATGGACAGCACATGCAGAAAATCTCTGAAAGCAGCGTTATATTTGTGAGTCGTTAATTCAATTGAGTTCAATTTCATATTCGTTTATACATTGTTCCAAACTGGCATATTAGACGCCGCAACTGTTCGCTCTTCTTTCAGCTCTGATGCACGCTCTCGTCTTCGGCAACGTGACAGCCATCATCCAACGCATGTATGCACGTCGTGCCATCTACCAGTCGAAGACACGAGACCTCAAAGACTTCTTTCGTACACATCACATTCCACAGCCTCTGAAGCAACGGATGCAGGAGTACTTTCAGACCACGTGGTCCCTCAACAGCGGTATCGATATCAGAGAGGTAAAAGGATCCTGTATTCACTCCAAAAAGAACCAGGCAGCTCATTTTATTGTCTGCTGCACTAGTGAATGATATCTCTGTCGGCTTAACAACTGACTCGAACTGCTTTGCTTACATTACTATAATCAAATCATAGCAGTTCCATGCATCATTTGCCAACAAAGACCACACATATTGCCAACAACACCGAGAAACATTTGCCAGAAGGTTGGCAGCGCTTCCGAATTGAGTGTTAAATGTGGCATATAAACTGATGATATCCAGTTTGCGACTTTTATGATGAAAGGAAGCAAGTGTCTCCCAATGGTTCAGACTGTCCATGAATATATCTCTTAATATATCTTATTCAATAAAGGAAAGTGCAATTTAACATAAACTATTAGCAGGGTATTGAGAAACAAACACAAAACCCACAGCAGATCAGAGTCCCTTAAATAGGGAAACAAATTAACAGGCAAAACTGATGGCGACTAATTAAAGTTATTGTTCTTAATTAAACATGTAGTAAAAATCTGAACTATGAATATAGCATATATATATATAGGCCTACATGCATTTCTCCCTATATTTTGCGTCTGCTTAGTCTATAGTATAACCAGGGGCGTTGCCATGAAAAAATTTCGGAGGGGTTTTACGTTTTCGGGGGTGGCGTTTCCATTGAAAATGCTCGTATTTTTCTACATTTTTAGTTTTTAATAACAGTAATGCATTCATTGGGGGGGGGCGGTTGAACCCGTAAAACCACCCCATAAATACGTGCATGAGTATAACCCCTATTGCTGCTGACTAGAATCGCACCGTGACGGTGTGTTAACTGCCGTCATCATTTCCCATAGAGCTCTTCCGTTATGTCTAAGTTTCTACATAAAAACCATTTTCTGGTATAGTCTGGGAGCTACGCGCCTCTGGGAAGATTTCATTTGGGCGCTAAAAAATGTATCAGTTTAGCTACATTGCGTCACAGAACATTCTATTCGCAGGTGCTGAGGGATTTTCCTGTGGAGATGCAGGGAGACGTGGCAGCCCATCTTCATCGCGAGGTCCTGTCACTTCCGGTGTTCGGTGGGGCCAGCCAGGGCTGCCTCAAGGCCATAGCCATGCAGATCAAGCCGATGTTCTGTGCTCCCGGCGAATACGTCATTCACAAGGGAGACGCCATCGTCTGTATCTACTTCGTCACAAATGGATCTCTCGAGATCCTCAAAGACACGATGGTCGTCGCCATTCTAGGTAGGTCAACAGCCACCGCCCTCTGTCGACCACGCGGTCACAACATCTCAACTATCCATCAATACATTTTAATCAGTGGCCAGTGGCCCAACCGATTGTTGACAGAGTAAAACAGTTCAGTTAGCCATCGATTTGCAAACTGACAAACAGATCGATCGACCGATCGATTAGTAACTATCAGCGTTTCCTAAAGTGTGTTTCGCGGAACCCTAGGGTTCCGTGAGGGGAAGACAAGGGTTCCGTAAGAAAATTGGGTAGTAGTTTTGTTAGAATGTGTTGTTTCATTAGAAATCAAACTACGAGGTAAAGACAAGGGTTCCGTGATATAAATTAAATTTAAGATGATGTCTAATCTAATTTTCAATTATTAAAACTATATATCCCGATCACTGTTATAATGATTAATTAAACCTATAGTCGTCTACTTCGCATGCAGACGCTACATATTCCAGAATAAGGTTTTGGTTAGGTCGGGTTTCCGTTAAAAATGTTCAGATCAAAAGATTCCGTATTCCGTAGTCAAAAAATATTGGGATGCACTGATTGACTGCTTTGTTGGTTGATAAGTTCTTTGATTGATTGATTGATTGATTGATTGATTGATTGATTGATTGATTGAGTGGTTGACTGAATGTGTTTAAGCGAGACTGAGTTAATGAAGGATCAAGTGATGGAAGAGTGACTGAATGAGTGAATGAAAATAATGGGTCATATAAAATTGTAATTTTCACCTATATCTACTTTCTATCGTGCCTCGTTTTCTGTCTGATGTTTTGATTAGGCAAGGGTGATCTGTTTGGAACAGATCTTGATTACGACGATCCAGTTATTAAGTCGAGTTGTGATGTTAAGTCGCTCACCTATTGTGACCTCCAGTGCATTCAGTTGTACGGGCTCCAAGAGGTCCTTCGCATCTACCCGGAATTCGCCTGTAAATGTGCCTCTGACCTCCTGCATGACCTGACCTACAACCTGCGTGACGGATTTGTCGAAGCCGAAGACGAAGACGACATAATCGAACCCGCCATAACACTTCCGGCCATAACGGAAGAGGAAGCACCACCTACACCGCCAGATGGTGCCAGCAGTGACGCAGGAGACAGCGACAGCCAGGGAGTGGAGGGCTTGACCGAGACGGGGAATGAGGAGATCGGGGGTAGGTGGGAGAGACCAGCTGCTGACAGGATCCAGGGATACACGTCGTCACCAAGACTCAACACAGCCAGGTACGAGAAACACTGAGCTAACGATGAACACTGTTCTGTTGCGTCTCATTTCAGTTAAGGTAAGGCAAGACGAGACAGGGTAGGGTTAGTTAGGTATGAGGAAGTAAGGTGAAGTGGGCCAATATAAGAAAAAGTAGAGGTAAGGCAAGGTAAAATAAGAGTCGCAGCCTTTCGGTAAGGCCGTAGCCTATATCCTTCTGTAGCACCCAAAACCTAGGCAACCGTGGTATATTCCTCGTTTTAAGCTGGGAATTTGTTGACCTCTCAGCCTTCACAAATAAACAGGATTTATATAAAGGGGAATCGAAATTCAGGCGCTTAGGCTCTCAGCTTTACTTACGCCTTAATATTCCTTAGGCTAGTGCCGCTAGTCTAATAAACCAAATAAAAATAGATTATTATAGTTGAATTCATTCATTCATTAAAATTCATTCATTCCAAAAATTTATATAGCGCCCCTTCAAGATTCCTACTCAGAGGCGCTCCTTGCGCAATTCGAAATGATGTTAGAGTCAATATGACCAGACAGTCATTCGAAAACGAACACAGCTCGAATAACAGATGTCTAGAAGAGTCACCACTGGCAAGGTCGCGCAAACACGGTGAGCCCAGTCAACGAATTCTCATCCAGAGCTGATGGTTGGCATGTTATTCGAAGTTCAATGTCCCAGTTACATTCAGTATCAGACAGATAGACAGAAACCACCACTAAATCAACTATTAAAAACATTCGCAATTGTTTAAGTTCTCAACACAACTTTTAG
The DNA here is from genome assembly GCA_020284085.1 of Aporrectodea caliginosa. Classification (NCBI taxonomy): domain Eukaryota; kingdom Metazoa; phylum Annelida; class Clitellata; order Crassiclitellata; family Lumbricidae; genus Aporrectodea; species Aporrectodea caliginosa. Next base: position 1,099,643 of record JACEVL010000469.1, read on the forward strand.
CACGTGATCGACAACTACAAGAGTTTGACCTTCTGCAGTTCAACATAAGTCAGTGATAATCTTAAGCTTAACTGTGTATACATATGACAAATCAAGTATATATATATATATATATATATATCACCAGTATTGTGCTTGACAGGCAATCGGAGAAGCGAATTCCGGCACCCGTGAGACGATTCAGCCTTCGAAGTAGTCGACTGCGGCCGTCTCTCAAGAACCGACTGATGGCGAACAGTCTGTCGTCCTCGTTCACCCATCCATCAGGTCGCACAAGAACATCCTCAATCTCTGATCCATTTGCTCAGCTCACGAACACCAATTCCACGTCACATGGTGAGCACAGTGATCACACGGCGTCTTTTTGTTGCTGTTACAGCTGACGATAATTATCATACCCATGAATGTAACGGTTAAACAATAAACATCTTTAGGGAAACACCGCTGAAGCATGGTATTGTTAGGTCTACTCGGATTCACTGGTCTTTCGATTGAAGGGCACTCGACACGGCAACAGGAATTCAACATCAACGCCTTTAAATTTTCCACCGTAGTTTTAAACTCATTAGAGACTAGCTACTGAGGCATAATGGGCTGAGTTTAGACGATGGAATTGTAATCCAGGAAAAGTTGACCATCCACCTATACTTGGGCTATACTAACTGCGCTCAGTTTCATCTTGCTTCGATTTGTTTTTCCTGGAGTCGTAGTCACTTAATAAATTCGTATTATTCGTGATGATGATTATCATGATGATGACTGATAATGATAACGACTACGATTGCAATGATGGTGAAAACTGTTGGCTCAGCAGTCGCTATATTTATCATTTCCTAATCTTATTTAAACTTGTCATTATGAACTTTGACCGTCATCATCATCATTATCACTAGAACTCGCGACGTTATTGATATAGAATCATCTCGTGGTTTTCTCTGCTCAGCTTTATATTGTCCGCAAATCGGTGTCTGTGCTATCTTTTATTGCAAATAATTACGTTTTTCGTTCATCTCCGGTCTTCTTTCCTTCTTCTAGCGTTCCTGGGCTTTCAACTTGTTTCCGTAGAAATCCTCTTGAGTGTTTTAATCAGCACAAAATTACCAATAATTATTAGACATCGTGACATTCCTGATATCAGCGTTGTCATGGCAGGTTAGCGTTCAATTGCTTTTCTTGCGCTTTTAGGTCTGCTGTCGCCTGTTGCCGGTGAAAACGCTTCTTCGTCGGACAAGAAGGTCACTCCTGCCCTGCTCAGCCGCGAGCTGGGACAAACGAAGACCTGTCTAGAACAGCTACAGGGTCAGTTCGACGGTCTGACGAGAGACCTAGAGACCGTATCGGGAGACGTACGCACCATTCTCAGTCTTCTACATTCGGCTTTCGATGCAAATCCAAACTATTCCTTGAAGTCTATTGCTCATGACACTTGCGTTAAACCGACAGCGAATGCGCAGAAACAAACCACGAGGTCGTCGCAACCTGTGCGAACTACCCGTGTGGGGATTCTTAAAAATAGGACGAAATCAGAAGGAACACGCGAGGGTAATTTACCTTTGCTCAGCGTAGATTTCGCTTGCAGTCCAGACGCTTCGCAAACGGTCGAAGGTACCTCTCGTACTTCGAGCAAGAAACTGTCGCCTAGTAAGCTCACATCCCCGGCATCTGATGACCCCGAAAGAGAATCGGAACGGTCAAGGTCGAGCTCAACACAGCGATCGGGAAGGGTAACCTTCAATGCAACCCCAACAAACGTGTCACCGAAATTGCCTCACACCGACCACGTGACCTTCTCCGATGTAATCGAACCCCGGAAGGAGTTCGAGGGAAAGAATGTCAGCAAACGAATCTCGCAGTTGCGAGATTCAGACGAGACTTCCGGTAGTTGCGCAATCCGAAAGGATTCTGGGATCGGGATTGAAAAAGAGTCGGAACTAGAACCAAAAGCCAAAATTCTGTTAACCACGGATCTATGACGTCAGATATTCAGTCTGTTTTTGGCGAAGCAACGCGATTCCTGCCTTGGGGAAGTTTGAGCAGTTTTATTGCACCTTTTTATCATAAGAAATTCCATAATTAACGTCAGCATCTAGGATTTCTGTCGCAGATTCTGAAAAATTTCGCCGTTTACATAGTTCGTTCTCAAACCCAATAACCCAATTCTTGCCATGCTTTCAGGAATCTCCATTTCTATGAATGGCAAGACTAAAACGAATCTCTAAATATTAAAATGTATCAATGAATGAACGGATGCACGCGCGTAGTTGTGGGCAACAGTACATTTGGAGCGCGCGGTTTAATGCATGAATGAATGGATGGGTGGGTCAATTGTTTCTCATACCGACGGATTGAGGGTTTAATGTATGATTGGTTATCTATTGAGTGGTGCGTCGATGAATACATTCATAACATCATGATGACTGAAGGGCATAATAGTCTCAGTAGATAGAGACAGTCTCATAGAGGTACGGGTATTAATAAATGAGCAAAATATCAATGTAGTGGAATTTACAATTATTTTGATATTTACTATTTAATTTCTTGTGATGTTTAAGTAGATGATAGTTCTAATCTTAGTAAATTATTTTCTCTATACTTTGCTAAAAAATATTTAAAAAATTGTAGTAACATGTTTTTAATGGAAAGGCAACACCGTTCACTTGCAGAAAGAATACAGCTAAAGATAGGACAAAACCTCGTGTCTCATAACCACGGCGTTATTGTTCGTAGTGAGACCAGAGTTAGTAGCTAGGCTACAAGTATGGCAATTTAATGTTGCCATATCAAATCAGCAGCAATGTCGCGTCTTTCTCAGCAAGTTGTTCGCCGATTTAACCGGATGAATTTCGATCAAAATCAAAGGTACTTTTGAAGTGGAAAAGAACGATTTGAACGCGTCATTAACACCTTAGGCTTCACTCTTAAATCGCGACTAATGAGCAGTAAGATAATATCATCACAACACCACTTCCAGAATATCAACAAACCTGTTCTATATGTCAAATGGCCAAGAGTTTACAGGTAACTTATAAATATATATCTCAAAGTCATCTATTGGCATTGAGAATTACAGATGCATAAATAGTTGAAAAAACAAGCTTTCCATCTGAATTTTACTATAGGGCTACGTTCAGGCGTACAGGAATTTCTCGCTTATCAGACCAGCTCCGTAGCAATTCTATGTATGAAGCCTATGAGAAAAATTTATCTCTGCAATAAAATCGGCCTACTCTGAGGAGTTTCTACAAAACTGTAAAAGTATTTGTATGTATATATGAGCACTTGTTATAGCGCCCCTTCAAGATTTCTACTCAGAGGCGCTCCCGACTACAGCGCGGACCCTGAATCGGAGTTTCACGCCGAAGCGCATGAGCAATTGCGAGTGAAGGACTAGCCAAGGGTCCATACGCAGCGGCTTGAGGTGGATTCGAACCCGCAACCTTTCGGCTGCAAGGCACCGAACATACCCCTACACCACCGCGCCCCTAAAATGAGGTTAACTCAATATTACCTGCATGTAATAAGAATTAAATTATGTGTTGGTTGGTGATAAATTATTTAAATGAAGTAAGACTAGTTGGGGCCCATTATAGATTATTGGGACATTCCGCAATGAATAGGCCTATTCATAAATGTGTAAGTGCAATCTTTAAAATTAACACACTGCATTCCATAGTGTTCCAGCTTTTTAATAATACTTGATAGCTTACAGTGTCGATCTAAAGCCTTTGCGCAGTTAAAAACTGTCCTTGAAGAGAATTGGTTATTATTAATTTCTTCAGAAATATTGAATTGCTCATCGAGTGAAGCGACGAAAATGGAAAGGTAAACTCCACATTGATTTGGTTCATTCTTGTGGATATAGACTACCATAAGTCTGTTCTACATTAGCCATTCCAACATTTCTAGAAATTTGGAAGGAAAGAGATGGGTCAGTAATTATTTATTTATTTTTCATTAGTTTTTATAAATGGGAAAACTGTTACCATTTTAATGTCTGATGGAAAAAGACCAGAGCAAAAGGAGGAGTTTATAATGTGAGACAGCGAGGTTGCTACAATATTATTGTTCTGATAGATTTGGCGACGCTGAGTTTTAACTTTCCAGGATTCAGTTAAGGACAGCTGCAGACTCAGCACAGTTTGATAAAGGTTGCATGGTTGGCCAACGAATTATTTAACATCTGACACAAATCCGTCTCACCAGTTTCACCTGTGCGGCCAATACATTTCATAACTACAGTCGCAACGACGAATCTAATAAGGCAGACCTGAAGCCATACGACAATTAGGCTAATAGTCAAACGGCATTGCTGTGTGAGCTCAGAAACATCATATTACATCAACGAATCTCTCGTGCATGTTTGGTAGAATCTAAAAAGTGAAACCCAAACTTACTCTGGCAGGTACAGCCAATCCACAGTCCGCTGCTACAGTGACATGTCAAGAGAGATCGACCATCAAGTGAGTATAGTTTCGCCATCTAGCGAACTCAGCAAAAAGGCGTACACTGGATTTTAAGACAATCAGACATCGAAGAAAGGCACTAAGTTTATGTCTCTCAGGAACAATTTTCTTATACTTCAGACTACATTCAGTTGAATGCAATTGTACGGTTTTTGAACTGGCTGAGATACAAGTCTCCTAAACGCGTAGAGCTTTTACAGACATAATTATATGCTCGCTTGTTCATTTACATAAATTCTAGAGTTCATGAGTTCTCACAAGTTTTTTGCCCCAGGAACAACTTAGATAAACTTACGGAAAAATCACTTGCGTCTTACGGCATGACCATTTTCTTTTTATCAGAAACAAAAAAGTTTGACCGTACAGGAAAATTTTCTTTCACGACGACACAAATTGTGATGTCGAAGAAACAACATAATAGGTTCTTATATTTTATAACAAGAAAAAGTATACTCTAGAATGCTAGTTACCGAATTGTGACAACACAGTTGTATGCTATACATACAGAAAGGACGTTGCGGGGAAATCGAATATCGGTTGTTTGCAGCCGCGGACCAGCTGGCTTACGCTGGCGTAGCCTACCGCAGGTGATTCACATTCCACACTTTGAGGAGTGAGAACCATATAGTAGAAACATGAAAAAATAATATTGTCTTGTACATTTTAATGAATTCATTTTAAAATCTGCGAGTTTAAATAAACATATTATCGCTGAGATACATGTAGAATTGAATCTTAACTACAACGTTACCAGACCTCAATAAATCATCAAATTGCATCATAGCATTCACGCTTCAGTTATCATTTCATTTGCCCTCTCAATTACCGTGTTTTTAGCATAAATTTTGCAGTCGACGGCTGAGTAGTTTCTGTAAACTAGCTCGTTTGTATGTATGTACACCAATGTTTGTTTTCGCCAGCGAAGGACATAAATCCATTGCATCCGTTCTACGCAACATGCATCCATTCTAATTTCATTTCCTCGTCAGAAAAAACAATGCGATTAAACAATGACTATCCAAGATTCCTCCATAAGCTTCTCTGTAACACCGAACCGTCCAGCGTTCTGCTAAGAAGCAAGACTGTTGACACCCACTTGGACCAACGGGCAACCATCTTATAGCCTAAATGCGAGTGTACTTAGTCTTCGACGCAGCCTTTGAACTGAGTGCTTATGTCGATGGCATTACCCACACAGACACAATCCACGCATAACCATCGACCAGTTAGAAACAAATACTCACAGCCTAAACGCACACACATACAAACGCGTCCAAAAGCAACTCGTGCATACACATGCATACATTAGCACAGATACATGAACGCAAGCACATATCGGGTCCTTACCTTCTCCTCGAATTCACATATGAACATTAAGACCTAGAGCACACAACCATACTCTCCCACCCAAGGACAACTCTCAATTTATTCCCAGATCATTATATAAAAATATTTACTAGTTTATTCTAAAATCTTCTAATGAACTTTAATTATTCATTATCACTCATGTTAGCATTTCTGCGTTTTTGTCAGATTGTTTTTCTCAATAAACGAATATATATATATATATATATATATATATTATTTGTCCTTCATGAAGCTGTTACGGATAACGATGGTCCTAGCGTTCGTGTTTTGCCACTCCCGCGTAGGCCTACATCGCTATGGTTAGAGCGCTCGGCCTGTAACGCGGAGAGTACGGGTTCGAGCCTCGCCCGAGGCAGTTACTGTGTAGGGACCTTGATCAAGTCCTTCGCGCACAATTGCTCAGCATGATCGATGTTCTGTCGTGCTATCGTGCGTGCACTTCTGAACTTTGAAAGAGGGCAATATCAAATACAGTTGTATTGTATTGGGGAGGCCCGATAGCGCATTGGATAACATCTGGCGTAGAGAGCGAGAGGTACCGAGTTCGAGTCCGTACGGCGGATATGCTTTGTAGGCTGCTATGCGCCGTTGTATTGCAGGCTGTCTGTTCTGTTAGTAGTTAAGATTTAAATTGCATAACATGTAAATGTACAGCGCAGTGCGTTTGTCAGGCGCTTATTAAAGAAAAGATATTATTATTATTATTATTATTGTATTGTATGTATCGAGGTAGATAAGCGCCAAATGTACCTTAAAACAGACACGTTGTGCTATTTTCTTAAGACATTTAGAAGACCATCTGTGATTACTTTCTCTCACACCTTTACGTTCTAATCTTTTTATAACTGTAACTATGATCACAGGTTTATATAGCTCCTCTCTAAGATGGACTCATTAAAGGCGCTTCGTTTAGTTATATTATGATCAGTTGTGGAGGAATCTAGGTGTGAAACAGTCTTCCACCCACCGTCAGATTGGCCGACTCAGTAGACTCCTTCAAATCTCAGCTCAAAACACATTTTGTTTGTTAAGACTTATCCCGCTTACTATAGTTGCTTGTGAGGCGCCCTTGGAGCGATATGGCCGCGTTACGGCGCCATATAAATTGTTATTATTATTATTAATTTCATTGTTATTGTGCATGTAGCTCAGGCGAAATCTAACACGTATTCGTAAGACGTTTGACAATCTAGAAACTATCAGCAATGACCTCACTTCTGCGTAATGCCAATTATGATCTTTGCAAACACATGTATACAGCCATGTAAAAATCCAAAAATAATATGATGCTCCATTTTCTGCACTGAGCATTGTATAAGCTTACACATTTTGTGCATGCAATGTGCATCTCAGCTTAATGCGTTGTGCTTGCAGCATCACCTGAGGCATGTTTTGGAACAGAGCAACCTTGTTGACAATAACAATGTTTCAGTTATGGACGGCACTTATCTACATCTCATAGTGTCATCCACAATGGCTGCAAAACACTTTCAGCTAACAACCGCCTCCGGTCATTAGCAATACTTGGTTGCACAGGCTGCAATGTGGATGAAGCCGGATTCCAAACGCATCTACCAACTCCAAACAAAACCAAAAAGCATGCAAGTGCATGAAAGCCAGAGAGACTGAGGGAGAGTGACACAGAGAGAGACAGTGACTGTTCTCTGTGTGCAGTGAATGCCAGTGCCAACCAGTGCTTTCGTTAAATAAAGCAGGAATTCTAGAGATAAAGCAGTTAGGTGAAGCAAACGCTTAACTTGAGAGCTTAAGAGGCTTGCATGCCACGCTGGTTCCCGAATTCAGACTAACGGATCTAATGACTTCTATAGCGCCGTTATAATCAGTCGATGGTCGTTTCGAGTGAAGTCGCAATCAAAATTCATAATCCATTGGAAAAGCCAGGTCGAAGTCCAATATATCAGAGAAGCCAGAAGCCAGACTACGATGGGTATCACGCAAGTTGAATGAAACGCGACGGCGGCGGCGGCGGCGTTAAGCCGTAGACTGTCGTCGGGCTTCTCATTTCCTGGCATCGCCTATAATCCAACAGGTGGTCGAACGCCGTTCGTTTCAGACAACCGAAATCCCCGTTGGCTCAGATGAGAAAACCAGGAATTACCTTCGCTGTGATAGATTTCAGTTCCGCATTCTGTCCCCGTCGCTGTTTCTCTCTGTCTCTCTCTCTCTCTGTGTCTCTCTGTCTGTCTGTGTGTCTCTCTGTCTGCGTCTATCCGTCTCTGCTTCTCTGACTCAGCATCTTAGGCGTTGTCCTTCTTCTGTTTGTCTTGGCTCAGCAGAGGTGCGATGAGGCGACCGCCAACCCGCTAACAAATCGTGTTCGCCGATGTTGGTCGTTGCACTAATGTTGACATATTGGAGGTCGCATTGCGGCCAATTATACTGGGACAACGGTGGCTCGAACAGCAGCAGCGGCGGCGGCGGGGGCGACACAGCGAGTATCCGCGGCTGGCCGGGCGCGGCGGCCGACGGGGAGGTTAAGAGAGGAGAAGGAGGAGGACGAGGAGGCTGGAGACGGCGGTTAACGTGCCACCCATCGCTAGACGATGCCATTAACGGAGACGAGGTTTTCACAGAAACATCCGCTGTATCGTTGTCGACACCATCAGCATTCCACCCAATCTCTGTTCTCTAGTACCTTCTGTTGGGCTTTCTTCCTCCAAAGTCCCAGAGCTCTGTTGCTGCTTCGTAATAGCAGTCAATGGGCCAGGACGACAACCGAGAGAAGGAGGAGGAGGCTGTGTTCGTAGCAGTCATCGAATGCGTTTGAATGAGAGTCTTTGACGCTGAATCGTTCGAGTGGATGTTTGCCAAGAGGATATTCCACTGTTCGGGGTTGCTAATCTTTGTGGTCACGAAATGATGGAATTTATGGAGGACAGTGTCATGATTCGTTTGATGACGGCCGGTCTTAACCTCGCTGCTGAAACGGCCATTTGCAGGTAAACTTCGTCAGATTCGCTTTCATCGTCTTTAAACATGGAACATCGAAAAAGCATCGCCCTTAGAATCGATACGTTACCAGTATTTTAATAATACCAATAATAATAATAATAATAATAATAATAATAATAATAATAATAATAATAATAATAATAATAATAATAATAATAATAATAATAATAATAATAATAATAATAATAATAATAATAATAATAATAATAATAATAATAATAATAATAATAATAATAATAATATTCATTATTGAAACAATCCGGTTGACAAACGCAACCGGTTACAGCGTACAGTTATGCAATTGAAACAATAATCACAAGAACACAAATGACAGAAGACATAAATCTTAACTGCTAACAGAACAGACAGCCTGCAATACACGGCGCTAATAGCAGCCTACAAAGCATGTCCGCCTACGGAAATCGATCTCAGTACCTCTCGCTCTCTAAGCCTGTGTGTTATCCAATGCGCTATCGGATGTAAAATGCAAATATCAAATGACAGTATTGACACGAAATCCAAGGATAAAGTAACACCTTAGACTGTATCTGATAAATATGTATGAATATGAATAATTGCGCTACGAAACCTTATAATATAATACATATTTACAGACATCAACGGAATCTGTATCTTGCTACCCTGAGTTCAGTAAACCATGAAACTGTAAATATGAACATAGGCTTACATAAAAATGTCTGTAAGCTTCAACCCCAGTTTGTAAAGTAACATGGCCTATTTAATGGTACCCATATAAGGTAATATGCAATATATATAGAGATTTGCGTAAAGTCTATTTAAACCAATCGGCAATGTATCGTTACTAGCCTGAGTAAGGTAAGTATTATGTCAAATAAATAGGTAAACCAGTAAGTATACCACATTTACGAATGAAGTAAGAAATTATCACATAATTTAATCTATGCCGTTGTTTGTTGTCAGGCGCCCTTGTCACGGCATGGTTGTGTTACGGCCCATAGAATTATTGTCATTATTATTATTATTGCTATTATTATTATTATTATTATTATTATTATTATTATTATTATTATTATTTGTTTTTTTTTTTTTTAGTGCCCTGAGGTACTTCATTCCCCCAGGGACTTATAAATTATAAAAGCAATGTGTCTGGAACGGCTACTCCTCATCCATGTCGGGCGTGGGTTTGTTAAATGTGCCACTAAATGCTACGGCGTTGAAGCGTTGTACTGTGACCGAGATCCTCTGAAAAATGTAGCTGGTCTCTCTCGGTTCACCCGTAGTTAGCGTGAGGTGGCGACCCAGGTCAGAAATAAAATTGAGGCCAGCGGTATTGATGGGACCTAGCGTTTCCAGGGCTAGCGGTATGAACACGTGTGTTTCTTGACAGGCGTGATATTTCTGTGTCTTCCTGTCCTCTGCCAGACTCGCCGCTGCCCCCGCTCTGTTATTATTATTATTATTATTATTATTATTATTATTATTATTATTATTATTATTATTATTATTATTATTATTATTACTACTACTATTATTAATACAAATATCAAATTGGCGGAAAAAGAAAAAAATTTAAAGAAATTAAAAATCGCTAGTACATTTCTAAATTGAGGTTGGTTTCTAACAGCATTTTATGTATAGGCTATTCAAAATGTGATGTAAATCTGTAAAACGTACGGAAACGTCGTTGAAGTAACCGATATAGGGCTATCTCTGAAATATGATGATGATGATATATTCGTTTGTTATGCATCAAGCAGGAAGACACACCGCTTCGCAACTTACATCACACAAAAGCTACTATAAAGCGAAAAAGAGGCTAATGTTAGAATTAATATTAATGAGATTTGGGGTCAACGTGGTGCCTTGAGAATGCGCTTATATAGAACTCTGGGTATAAAGTTCTTAGATTCTTTTGGCGAAAGTACGAAGTTGTGTCCACAAGTGGCGGAAAGAAGCGGCGTAGAACGTGCGTCTCAGTATGGTTTAATGGTGCACTTATGGTCTCTAAAGCAGCAAAATGTCAAATGAAGACTGTGAAATTTAACATAAGGAGTCCACCTGGCCAGGTACTTTCAACGACTGCACGTGAGGTGCTGGAGGTAGTGGACGCATCCACTTACCCAGGCTGCCAAACAGGACTGAATTAATTCGTTCATTCAGAGCATTTATAAGTGGATCTAGTGAACTGGGGATTAAGCGCCGAATAGCTATCAACAGAGCCTGCACGATAGCATCTTGGCGCTACACTATTGCGCTGAATAGAATCCATATACATGTAAGTTGTACGTCTTGACAGTACATTTGAAAGACTTTGTCGCCAGAAGAGGAGAAGAAATGTCGCTGCCAAGTACCAACGTAACTCGATTAGCAGTATTGAAGAAGTTCATACGTTTTCTTACTTTTGTAAATCTAATTCAGTATGTTCGATGGCAAATTTTCTGACTATACCACTACATGTACCATCCACAAATAAAATCATTATCTGAAATTCCGTAGAAAGACAGAAGAATAGGAAATCCATTGAACAAATCTAGGCTTATTTTCTTATACTGATATGACTCAAAATTGAGCCAAATGAGAGTCAGTTAATTAATTGTTAGTCACGAAATGTGACTCGAAAGTACAACCAATTGTTACCACTTTATGTCTTTAAAATGTAAACCAACCATTTTCTAAATACTGTTGAACAATCACTAAAGTCATATTTCAGAGCTATGCCTGAGAGATTTCTCTGATGGTCTGACATAAGTTTATTGCTCATGGAAAAGCTACGCAGCAGCACAGTCATTACTGCCCGCGTTTTATGTGCCAGGAATTGTAATATTGAATTCCTCCCTTGGCGTAGGCGTTGATGCTGACGGCGCACATTGTCCATCATTATCCCTTAATCCAGGAGATTAAACGGATTACGAGAGCGAAACCAGTTTACCGTTACGACCAGAGATTCGAGCATAAAACATCGTTTGTAGGATGCAATTCGCCGACGGAATGTTACGCATCCGTCTCATCCACCCCTTACCAAAAAGCAGAGGTTGTTAATACGTTAGACGCAATCCTTCCTTGTGTCGGTCTCTCTCTCTCTCTCTCTTTGTCCTTCTCTCTCTGTCTGAGTTTTCTCAGTCTGCTTCTTCCACCTACTGTGGCTGTCTCTTGTCTCTACGGCATCTTTTCATTTGTATTCGTGTGCGTCTCTTTTATGTTCTTTTTCTCATCGGCATACCTCATATTTTTTATTTACTTGCCGTAACTTTTTCGTTCCTTCTTTCCCTCCTCGGATCTTATCTCCTACTTTTTTCTCTTTCCCTCTTCTTCTCTTTGTTAGACTGTTTCTTTTATCTGTCTCCTTTCTCCTATCCGTGTCTGCGGTTGTTAATCTTGTCGATCATGCATACCTACAAATTATCACAGCAAACTTCCAATATACCGTAGAGATTAGTGGGAGTAGGAGGGTGATTGTCTAGGTTGAGTCTCTGTTTGAATAGAAAGCGGTTGCTTGTGAATGTATGCCTGTTTCTATACGTTTCCGTAGTGTAGATTGCAGGCCAGAATTATAGAGAAAATATTTAGCGAACACCGGGTGAATTGAATAGATTCTCTCTATCACAACATCATCGGAATGTAGTAAGCGCTAATAGTAAGTTCATTCTCTTTGTGGATTCCGATGTGCGACATTAGCTCCAGAAAGCGGTTCTCAGTGTCCCGCTTTGATACACATACGGTCAGCGAATACAGTCATCACCTGGTGATCTATGAGAGCGGAGCTTTCCATTACCCAAACCCAATTTCACAGTTAATGGCCATGAGTGCAAACAGCGGACGAACGAAAAGAAGTACTAAATTTCGAGGAAGAAAATTGCAACTGTCCTCTAGGAAAGTATATCCCCTAACATTAAACGCTCTTTATATTGCTATTCGTTGCATGCAAGTAGCGTCAGAAGTTGGAATTGACATTCGCCTTATAGGAAATCGCTATGCATTTCATTGCATGACCATTAACCACGCGGCTTCTTAGGAAAATAGTGCTGCTGTTGCACTGCTCTAGTTTCGGCCAGTTCTCAAATCCAGAATATAGTACGACTTTGAGTACGGTCCCGTAGTTAATGACCCTCCATAAAATATTGTCCTGTCATCTTAAGATAATTCTATATCGCATGCAGTGGCGGAATGCAACTCCAATTCTGAGCAAACCTTACTCTTGCCTTAACGAGTCTTGACCTTGATATATATATATATATATATATATATATATATATATATATATATATATATATATATATATATATATATATATATGCAAGCGTTTGTTGCCCTGAAAAACATTATCTTCTGTCATTTACTTACTCGTGCATGAAGAAATACAACAATCCCTGCCTCCTGAGATTAGAATTGTTTGCTCGTGGATTAAAAAAATGTCTACCGTTATCGGGATTAAAATTGCTGTCACAGGCAATATATATGCTCATATAAGAATGGGAGATTAGTTCGTCACGATGGTGCAGTTGCATTGCGCTGTTCGATGTAACTTCGTTCATCAATAATTTATCTTTGTATCTTGCCCCTGACAAATGCATTCTATGCGAGCATCATCTGAAGTGTTTGACGAGAAACGATAAAACATCATGAAGGGCAACAAGCAGTGGATAGTTTTTGCGTAATCATTAACTATAGGGAACTGGTTTCCGCACGTGTTGGATAAATCGCCGCCACGGAAAAGCGTCTACCAGACTAGTTTTTTTGTATAAATAAACGGTGAACGGTTGTGTGCAATGCGGCTGTGGCCTGGCTGTCTGGTTCACAGAGTAAAAATACAATATCTTGATAAAGATCAGCATTATCGGCCTACTGCACTACTCAATGCAATTCATAATATGCAGAAGGTTGCTTGTGACTGAGAGAGAATGAATTTCAAATTGGACATGCTATCGGAAGTACATATTTTAGACAATGTTCGGCAACCGGGTACACTTCTATCTGAATTTTAATCTAAAACATTTAAGTAAATAACTTTCGTCGTTATTGCCTCTGAAGATAAATGTATTAAACACCCAGAAACATATATATATCGCCATTAATTACTTTGCATCTGCAAGTAAATTTTATATCAAACACGATCGTCATCATGCACTACATATTAAACCACTCTTAACCTATTCCAAATGTCCTCAATATAACTAATTTGTTGATATGCATGCAAGAGTGTTTAAATATATCACAGTGCGGGTAAATGAGTTTCTGGCAAAATATTCTAGAGCTGGATCAAAAACATGTTACTCCGTTACAAAAAGAAATACAAATTTTTGTTTATATTTTTAAGCTAACAAAAAAGCAGCAAACCAGAAAGTAATAAACAAACATTACATAATGTTTGCCACATGTTAATCTAATTGTAAACATGAAATATAAAGACATCACTAAAACGTGGTTAATTAAGAAATTGTTGAAAGCAATAGGGGCCTACTAGCCTACATGCCCACTACTTCGATGTTGATTACAAAACAAAAGCGGACTATGATCCATACTGCGCAGTAATAGGCTTGATTCAAGCAGTTTGTAATCGACCACGTCTTGGAAAGCTTCTATTAACTTCGAGATCACAGACATGATCAGACATTCTGTTATCTAAATACATTTCCGATCGAAGTCGTGCACTTAAAAGTGTTTTCAAATGTCTAAGAATTTGCAACAGGCTCGTTTGAATCTAGTTCTTCGACTGATTGGGCTGCATATATCTTCTACAAACTGTTAGTTTATTGAGTCTAACAGGACAGATTAAAGAAATCAAAGATCTCTTTGAACATAACCACTTCTGATTCTATGAAGCTGTCACAGCTTTCTCGCTCAGTCACGTGGATACGCTTCAAGCAACATCGTTTTAAGTACTCCAGACGAATGGTTCAGCAAAAGAGAAACTCTTTGAATCTAGTTCTCGACTCTTTGAATCGTTTAGTTTAGTTTAGTTCTCGCTGCTGTAGCCAAATGCAAATGACGCCGATTGTGCAGTTGTAGAAATCGGTGTGTATAATTTGAATAGATAGTCTGAAGTCAAATGGTGAAGGCGGTTTTAGATCAGTGGCATCATCTTGCACATTACACGGTCGCTAGTAGGAAGTCAGTGTAGTTCAAGAAGCTTAGTTTCAGTTATGTCGTCACAATTCCGCTATCAGTTGAGTTGGCGAGAAATGGCATTCAGATCTTCATATGTGATGCGGCGAACCAGACAGAATACCGTTGCAGTAGTCAAGACGACTTGTGATGAAAGGCATTGAAAGCATGAATGAGCGTCTTTGCAGCATTTAGTATAAGTGCACGCCTACACCGAACAGTACGTAGTTGATGTTAATGGCAGAAAATGTTTATTCATGTACGACACTACTGTCAGTTTGTAACAATCAAGACGCGTAGCTTCATCTTACAATTTTGTGTTCGAACCATCGAGCACAATCTCGCTACGTTGAACTGCAAATGGTACCAACCAGACAAAGAAACTGGGTCTGTCTGTGTTCAGCTTCAGATGATTTGACGTCATTCAGCTGCTCAGGTCATCGATGACTGCTAGCAGGGAGGTAACTGTGTTAGAAGAGAAATGGCATCTATGTGCTGATACATTTGTGTGTTTTCAGCATAGGAGTGGACACACATTTCATTGCTGATACAGAGGTCACACCAGCTGAGTAAAGTAGGAAGAGAATTGACCCCAGCGCACTTCCAATGGAACACTCTCAGGGAGCGACCACTGGCCATTGTAAAAGACAGTCTGTGTGCGGTGCTGTAGGAAGATTTGGAACTGATATATAGTAGGACTGAACTTCTGACGCCAAAATAATGCTGTTGACAGTCTGTCGAAAAATATGTAATCATCAACAGTGTGGAATGCTGCTAAGAGGTCGAAGAGGCTGAGCAATATAACCTCACCACAATCAGCTGATATCAGAATATCCTATACGAATTTAAGCGCAGTTTAATGGTCTTTTCGTGAGGCATATTGCTGGAGAAGCTTGTGTAAGAAATGCATCCAATCACCGGCATTCTAGCCTCTCGACCACCTTGTAACGTCCAGTGTTAGATGCGTCTGCATTTGCCTTATTTAGTTTCGATATGACGATGGCAATCCGCTGGCTTTCAAGTATACATAGCAGCCAATTGCGCAGGAGGCATTGCACATGTCGGTAAAATATCTGGGAGGAATTTCTTGAGCAGGATGGCAGGTATTGGGCGAGGTTGCAGGATTTTGATGGCGATTTATTGATGACCTTCTGGATAAGTATGCTTGGAATTCTTGAATGATGACAGTAAATATGAGTGAACTGGTAAACTTTCTGTTTAGTTCCTTATCTCGTGAACCTTTTCGATAAAGAACTTCCCGTAATTCACAATCGATCCTAATTACGGACATAGCTTCTTAATGCCGATGCTCGACTGAAGGTCTCCTGTAACTTCTTAAAGTAGTTAGTTGGTTCTGCCTGGAAGCTGTTTGTTCCAGTATTCAGACTCCATCTGACGGCCGATGGAATGCCTCTTCCGCTCTTCCGTTGCTCAGACGTATGCGAATGACTTTGGAGCTGTCGGTAGACATGGTCCATCCGTCCCGCCACCTATCGTCTGACGGAGGAATTGAACTCCTCTCAAGCAGAGATGGCTCTAAGCGCCTAGAGGGCGTTTTAATAGCTACAAAAATAGACGTATACGCGTGTATACTGGTGGTTCCAGGTACAGAAGTCGGAAGCGGATAGTGCAGATCTTAAATCCTTCTCATTTAAGTTGTGGTATCCGTCGTCATGATGACTAATGCATCTATTATCTTAACCACAATTCTTTAACTTCACAAAAGCAATTTAATATTAAAATCAGTATTAAAACAATGAATCACAATGGGCTGAAGTCAGCAAATGACAAACGATAGCTTTTTGCCGATTGTAATACCGGAGTATCAGTCGACCGGGCCTCGAACTGTCGAATTCCCCCATTTGTAGCTCAGTGTTAACGTGAGTTAACGCTGATTCTTTAACACAGTCTTTAATTTTTTATGTGTAATTAAATTACAAACGGTTTAATGACAACAGCTTCTTAAATTCAGACATAACATTCTTTGCATGCAACGTCATTTGTAACTATCGGCAAAATAGTTAGCACTCTCTAACAAGGTATTTGCAATCACTTTTCGAGTCCCAATCCCGCCAAGCCAATTGTCCACGTCAGTCTGGTTTATACCGGTCGATGACTCAGCACTATTGCACGCACAGACTTGGATATTTTAGAAGTTCCTTTATTGCGCAAAGGCATGGATTAAAAAAATCGTTGAAAATAGGCAAGCGCTTCTGCGGGTGAGCGCCCACATGATAAATTGCGCGCCAGCCGCCGTCACAGCGTCTCTATAACGTGTTCGGTATGTGGCCGCTAGAGGCATCCAGCATGCCGGGGCATGTGATCACTTCGTGTCAGCTAGGCACACTCAGTAACTGTTAGCGCATGATCAAAGTTTACACATCGAAAAAGAAGTAAACAACCCAACGACGTCATGAAATTTTCTAGTATAAACGCGCGCTAAAACTTGCCGATTGATCAGCATAATGACACATACAAAGCACAGTAATTAAATTTTTTGCAAGGTGGTGGATCTGACTAACTGGTGTAGGTCTCTCGTCACAGACCCAGAAACCTGCCATTTGACATCAAATCCTCTGTTGCCAGTTGTACACCCGCTTAACCTGTTCAACTCTGCAGCTGTCGTATTTCACGGCCGTCAACAGCAGCAGCCAATGGCGTTCGTTCGTTCGGCAAATGCAGCAATTGCCGCCGCCGTTGACTGATCCGTCTGATGGCGTCCTTAGTGTCGACTGCTCGAGATGCACAACAGCGACAGCTTTATCTCCGGATAATTGGGCTGTTTTCGGACGGTTTATCCACGCGCCACTATTCGCCGGCTCTAATGGCGCATTTCCGTTCGTATTTCGGCAATTTTATGCCATCTTTTTCTTCCTGTGAGATCGCATCGCTGATTCGACTGCCATTAATCTCCACGCGGTATAATTCGTACTCCCCGGCGTCGTAAAAGTTTCCTGCACCCTCCACGTGTGTGTCTAACGGGATCCCTGCTGCTGTCTTGTTGTCTGCCCTGATGTCTGTCTGGCTAATTGTCCATCTGTGGCGTTTCAATCCACCCATAAATGCTTCGCAATCGACGCTGTTGTGCATCTTTCGTTGTACCATTAAACCATCGCAACAGACAGCTGAGAATGCTTTCTTGTAGCCATACGTCGACTTCCGCATCGATGCACGGATTGCACGCTGCTTCCTTGTAAGTTGTAGGTAGCTTTTATTTAGATAACTGGATAGAGATGTCACTGGAAAAATGTAACGTGTTTCAAGAACCTTTTTAAAAATCTGATAAATGTGAACTCAGAATATGATTGCATGCACCCCAATGTTTCTCGATTTTTATATTGCGTCATCTAATGGTCTCTGATAATTATTATTAATCGATGATGATAATTAAAGTGTTGGAGAAATCAATCGGGAAATATTAGTCCACAACGGCATCTAATTTGAATTTCCAGTTTTCCAATGCAACCCTAAACACGAGAAAAATTTAGTTGAGAAGTAAAAGAAGAATGGGAAGAATGAAGTGCGAGAATCTGTCGATCAGAAGTTGGAATCTAAGAAAGGCAAACGTTAAAATTTTACAGTCACACTGAATGCGGATTTAACATTTAAACAGCAAGTTCTGTACTTTAGCATCACATTGGCCGCAAAGAAATGAAACTAGCATTAAATCAATGCAAACCATTTCCATAACTTAATCTAATAATTGTATACTTGAGAAATAAATCGCTTCATAGTGGTTTTTATTAGCCTACAGATGAGATACGGGCGTCGCTACTTCAATATAAATATATTATGCTCACTTCTGAGTGACTGGTGGCATGATTCGATCGAATCATTCAGGGTCTGATAGATTTCAAGCAGATCAATTTATCGAGCTGGCCACAAGTCCGTCCTATTTGAACGACAAACATTGACCACAGTTCAACGAGATTGTGTTGCGTCGTTGTATGCGCGCATCAGCGTCCATGCAGTTCGTTTGAATGGCGCTAGAGAGGGCGACTGACAATGGGCGGCTGCTGTCTTTTCTAGACGTTCTCATTTCCTTAAGTGTGGCCGACATAAAGGTGAACGTCCAAAGGAGAAGACGGTTTCGTCCTCTGTTAGATTATAGTGTTATGCCATGGACCGTCTTTAAAATTTCCTCATACGTGTCATTGTGGATGGACTGCGTCAATAGGAAACAGACAGGATGGGCTTTCCGTTTCCGTTCTATGGTCGTTTGATTAGCTGGTTGATGGCAATGCGCAGTACATAATATACGGGCGATAATCCCCACGTTATAGGATTAGATTTTTAGAGGGTCATTACCTTCTGCCATCTCTCGTAAGTCCAGTGTGCGCTTAATGTTAGAGGAAGATCCCCGAAAGGTCAACTCCGGTTCGTTCGTGTTGTCTATAAGGCTTTCAGAAGAAGCCGTTAACAACTCCAGACGACGCACTTGGGTCATTATTTTATGTTGGTTGAACGGTTACGTCTGCTTAACACTAATGACGAGAGTGTGCTAAAAGTGACTGATGGGAAATCAATGCAGTTCGTCGTTAAAGTGTTAAGGCAATCGATGCTAGGGTTAATTGCGGCAAGGCATTACCACGTTTCCTTCATACTTTCGGTTCCACAGTTGTCATTGGGTTGAGTTTTAATCATTGCAGAAAATCTATAAAAATAGAATCAAATTGAATAATAAGTATATTCATGCAGAAATGTTAGTGTAATGTACATGTATGCAGTTTTATAAGTTAAGGCTAAGTGCAGCTACCTGATAATTGATTCTGTTGGCTGCTTAGTGTTCCTCGTTTGACTCTGACAGGCACAGTCAAGTTAAGAACTGCAGGCAATCTGTTGTGGAACAGAGCATCACTTCTAACCCACTTGGTCTTCCATCCTTACTGGTTCGGTCAGTGGGTAGGCTATAGCTCTGACCCACTTGGCCTTCCATCCTTTCTGGTTCAGTTAATGAGTAGGTTACTTAGCGCTAGTTGAGAGGTTAACAAGGTGTCTTGCTGTTTGGTCGTGTTTGGCAATGTTCGCATCTTATTTATGTAATCCTGCAACTCCAGACTACAGACTACAGACTTCTGACTACAGATGCTTCTTTTCTGATCGTCTGTTGTCATGTGCTGATGTAACTGTGTTGGCTACTGCTATTGTAACTGGTATTTAATATGACAGTAACTGTTCATATCCTCTCCCGCATCCACTATCATTGTCTGTCAACATATTGTCTGTAGGCTACACACATTATTATGTTCGACATTTTATGTGTACCAAGTCCTCTGTACTTGCACTTCTAAGTTTCCATGCCTTTTTCTGTGCGTCTCTCTGTCTGTGTGTCTGTCTGTGTGTCTTTCTGTGTGTGTGTGTGTCTGTTTTCATGTCTCTCTGTGTCTGTCTGTGTTTCTCATCCACGCTCGTCACTTTATGCGTTGTGATACGATGAGTTGTGACTTATCAATTCCATATAATTTAATGACTTCTACAGGGGCGTTAAATGGTATCAATCTATAGTCGAAAATAAATTGAGAACTCAGTTTATTTTTTATCACTTGCATTCCACAGGATTCCGTATTTCTTAGAAATACGGCGAGTAGTCCTAATTAAAATTCCGTGGCCATCTTGTAGGCTAACTGGGTCAGTTCAGAGTGCGAGTTTCGCGTGTCTATGGCAACGCCGACAATAATTCTTCGGCGAAGACTCAAATAAACTAATAAATATGGCGCCATTTCTATGAAATCACTTTATATTTGACGACAGTATGATGTGTCCGAAACCCCTTGTCATGAAAAGATCTTGCGCTGGACAGCGACATCTCTGGACGGAGAGACACAGAGAGAGAGCGACAGACACACAGACAGCGTCGACTGAATCGAACGCCTTCTGGATATCTCCAACAGGCGACTTAACGCCACGCAAGACGCCTCTTCAGCAGCAACCGAGATGCGGGTCGCCCGCCCCTGTTGCAGCAGCCTACGGACGTTTCCTGAAGATGTGCCGCGGGGATAAATAATCGTAGCCAAATCTCCGTGTCATTCGTTGTCCACGGCGGCCAGAGCGGTTTAATTAAGCCAATATTAGGCGATATTAATTCGCCTGCTTCTGGTCGACTGCCTTTCCTGCTGCTGCTGCTGCTGCTGGTAAGAATCATAAATGTCAGTGGCAGCAGGGACATCGTGTGTTTTTGGACTGTTGTCCATCGCATGAGAAGGTCGGTTCGTTTCTGCAATGAAGGAGGCCTGTCGAGTGTTTGCATTGGCGTGGCATTCATCTTACTCCGATGGCTTCGTCTTCTTCTCCTTCACATTCGCGCACAGTGTGCGACAATACTACATGAATATATTGCTTGTGTGCACAGTAAAGCATAAAGACTTCGTCCTATAGCCCAATACGTGATACAATGGCGTACGTGAATTGTCTAATATTACCAAATATACAGACGCAATTTTTATCCAAATAAAACATGGAGGCTAGTCTAATATGTAATCGATCATAATTGCATATTACGTGTCAACGTGTCAAATGCAGAACCTGGAAAGCTACTGCGACACACCAATATCTGGTTGACTCAGCAATAGGCGTTTTGATAGGTCTCCAAATGTGTTGTTATTGGCTTAGTCTCATCATTACACAAGTGAAAATGTATAAGTCTAACTTTATTATTATACTAACGGTAACCCTTAAAACACATTTGTTTAGACCAGTTAGGTAGTCATGTGTGCAGCGCATTTTGAGAAGCCTTTAAAAGGCGTATTATTAATTGTACTTAATTATACTCATTTAGATAGCTTATAAAAGACGTATTATTAATTGTACTTAATTATACTCATTTAGATGGTGCATCATAATTCATTTGGTTTACTCTCATCATTAGACAAGTGAAAATTGATCAGTCTAATTTTATTTTAAGAAGACTAGAGGCGTTATAGAAGCTATGTGTGTAGATCATCGATCAAACGCAGGAAATTAAAAAGACCCTTGCCGCTTTGGTAGTTGAAATCTCAGTTGCTCACTCGAATGGCTTCAGCGGCCAAAAGGTCAAGGAAGCTTATTCACAGTACTCGATAAAAATACTTTGATGCAAATTGAGTAGGAGTCGAATGTGTGTGGAGATTCTAAGCTGAGGCAGATAGACAGCAGATAATGGACGGTGTTTTTATATGACGGAATGACATGAAAGAATCAAGTGCACTTGCCCTGACATCGCAACTAATAATGGCATTTCCATCATGATGACATAGCCTAGCAATATAGCTGCATTTGTTAGATGTTACGCATAATGAATCTATCTGTTCCAAAGGTCATCACGTGGCCTGAACTATGCGGCGCTTTCAAAGATACACTTTGTATTTCCCTTACAC
Source organism: Aporrectodea caliginosa (assembly GCA_020284085.1). Classification (NCBI taxonomy): domain Eukaryota; kingdom Metazoa; phylum Annelida; class Clitellata; order Crassiclitellata; family Lumbricidae; genus Aporrectodea; species Aporrectodea caliginosa. The sequence goes on from JACEVL010000469.1 coordinate 1,121,883, forward strand.
TTAATCGAAACTGAATTCGGATGCTTATGCTGTCAATCTGTTTCAGTGTTATGGCGAAGGGACAGACATACAGATAGGCAAACTGATACAAAGATAAAATTATATACAGCAACATAAAGGCATACAAAGAGACGAACACATAATATGTGACAAACACTTAATATGTGCCTATATTATAGGCAGACATACTTACTGATACGCAAGCACACACAAACACAGTGCACACAGTCAGCACCTCATAGGTGCTGACTGTGGTGGTGCAGACAAACACAGACAGAGACATGCGCGCAAAAATAGGCAGAAAAGCATACAGACATATACATGTGCGCCTACATCCATACATAAATACATTGCGTACTTTCATAAATACATACATACATACACAAACATAAAAACACACATACATATAATATTATGCTACCTGTATGTATGCATCAGATCAGTTAGGCATTATTATATACGTACATACAAACAAAGTCCGACTCACACCTCAACGTGGTGAGGGGGTGGCAACAGTAAGTAGGGGAGTGCCTGCTGAGGCTATGCCATCAGTGGTGAAGGTCTTGGCTGAAGTACCACCTAGGGCGCTACGCGAGGTGGACAGGCTCAGCAGGAACCCTGAAAAGCTGGCAAACGTGGGCGGCATCGCCGCCTCTGATACCACAAGATAGTGGATATCAGAGCCAGTCCTAAGCCTGGAAATCTCTTTAAGGGAGAAGTGCGAAGGTCGAACGGATGGGTGCAGATACTCCGTTCGTAAAGAAAAAATACGTATGAAATCCAATGCAAGCATTGACTCCAAACGGGCCTCGGCCCATGGATCTGATGCAAGCGTTGGACACCTACGGGCCTTCGGCCCATGGATCCTGATGATGATGATGATGACATACAAACATACATACGTGCGTACATACATACTTATCTAATCTAATTTAATGTAATTGTAATTGTAATTGTAATTGAACATTTGTATAGCGCCACTCAGAGATTCAGAGACGCTCCCGACCCAGGGCTCTAACAAATAAGATTGTCTTCAGGCGTTTCCGAAACAGAGGAAGAGAAAGGCTGAGGAGCTCAAGACGCAATTCATGCGGAAGATGGTTCCAACTGGAGAGGCAGACATAATGATTTTTGTAGCGCCGTTATCATGACGTTCCAGACATCAGTCGATGGGATCTTAGCGTGAAGTCGCAATAAAAAATCACAAACCACTGGAGACGTGGAGATATAGACATAATTATATACGTACATAGTAGGCCTACATAGTTTGACTGGCAGGCACAACTAACATAGCTATACACGTGGAGCGTTCACCTAAAGAGACACAGGAACACGTATGCATATAAACAGACATAAAGAGGGAGTAGGTTGGCCTATAGAAGTAGGCCTATATGGTAGACGACAATGGTCATTTCGACCATTGTGCCGACTGTGCTATTCATCGTGACGCAATTTATCGTCTTCCATTAGCATGATTTTAGTTAGCCAAAACATTTAGACGCCGCAGACACAACTCGAACCTAATGCACTTAGGTTCGAAGAAAAACTGCACATTTTTCATTCCGCCACTTCATAGGCCAAACGCAACTTGTTTACTAACGCCTTTTCTTGCATATTTGAAAGTCCAGTGTAGGCCTACTCTTAATCCTTAGTCGTGTTGCCGACAATATACGCTTGCAGCGAATCCAGCAAATTAAATAGTTTTGCAGCAAAACATGAGCTGGTAAAGCCTCGCACGAACATCTCTAAACGGCGAAACAAGGTCCAATCAGAGACGGCCATAACCAGGAGCCAATGCCATTTATGCTGAACAACGACGCTAATACTCAAGTTTTACTCTCGTCATATCACATTTTCTATCCCTTTGCTAATAGCTCTCGTCATATTATTTTGTCCATCCCTTTGCTAATATCTCTCGTCATATTATTTTGTCCATCCCTTTGCTAATAGCTCTCGTCATATTATTTTGTCCATCCCTTTGCTAATAGCTCTCGTCATATTATTTTGTCCATCCCTTTGCTAATAGCTCTCGTCATATTATTTTGTCCATCCCTTTGCTAATAGCTCTCGTCATATTATTTTGTCCATCCCTTTGCTAATAGCTCTCGTCATATTATTTTGTCCATCCCTTTGCTAATAGCTCTCGTCATATTATTTTGTCCATCCCTTTGCTAATATCTCTCGTCATATTATTTTGTCCATCCCTTTGCTAATAGCTCTCGTCATATTATTTTGTCCATCCCTTTGCTAATAGCTCTCGTCATATTATTTTGTCCATCCCTTTGCTAATAGCTCTCGTCATATTATTTTGTCTATCCCTTTGCTAATAGCTCTCGTCATATTATTTTGTCTATCCCTTTGCTAATGGCTCTCGTCATAATTTGTCTATCCCTTTGCTAATAGCTCTCGCCATAACATTTTGCTTGTCCATTTGCTTATTACTCTCGTCATATTATTTTGCCTATCCTGTGCTAATAGCACTCGTCATATCATTTTGTCCGTCCCTTTGCTAATAGCTCGCATCGTATTATTTTGCCTATCCTGTGCTAATAGCACTCGTCATATCATTTTGTCCGTTCCTTTGCTAATAGTTCTCATCGTATTATTTTGCATGTCCCTTTGCTAATAACTCTAGTCATATTATTTTGCATATTCATTTGCTAATAGTACTCGTCATATTATTTTGTCTATTCCTTTGCTAATAGCACTCGTCATATTATTTTGTCCATCCTTTTGCTAATAGCTCTCGTATTATTTTTGCCTATCCTGTGCTAATAGCTCTCGTCATATCAATCTGTCTATCTCTTGGCAAATAGCTCTCATCATATCACAATAACGTCAATTATCCTGCATGTCTTCAGGTAGAATGGCCGTAAAAACCATCAACAGCAACAGCAGCAAAAATTGCAAACAGCCTCTAACTGAACATTTCTGTCACGTTGTTATGTTCGCACGCACTCAGCGTCTACAATTCGTCTTTCCAGGAAAGACATCTCGACGACCAGAGACGTTGTATCTGCAGAGCTATAGGCCTATCTAGCCACGGATGAGATTCTTGTTCGCATAAGAAATCCCGGCGAATCTTAGAGTGATGTTTGTAGCAAGGCATCGTTGATATCTCCTGGGTATTATTGACGCACTTGGCTTATTAGACCCAAGCTCACTTCCGGCTTCAGCGGGTAACCTGCTTCTGGTAGGCCTAAGACTGCCATCAGGCGAGTAAGAACGCAGACAATTTACTGTTGTCTATGTCTTCTTAAACTCGTCGGATGATTTCGCGTGTTGTAATCGCAATCGCAATTTCATATTTATTTAGAGCCTCCTTAAGAACAAAAACCGAAGTGAATGGCCAGAAATTCATAATTTCGTAGCTTCTATATACAGGGTGGGCCATAAAAAAGGAACCCCCTACGCATTTTTGCTAATATTTCGGCCAAAAGTAAGAATTTTTAAATCAAATTTCACAGGCTGAAAGGTAATTCATATCTACGTATAGCGGCCAAATTTCACCAAAGCATTTCAAACAGAACAATAGTTATATCACTTTTAGTGAGTCCACCCACTGTTTTTTGATGGTTCAAAAACTTAACGCAACAAAAAGCAACAAAAAACCATTTTACTAAGTCACTTCTCAAATAATTGTTTTCAAACAAACTTGATATTACCAGATACATATTATTATTACTATTTAGAAAAGAAACGGGGTACCAGCGTAATTGCACGTCACTGTGACGTCACTTAGCAAGAAGACGATCAAGTTTGTAAATAACGAATTGTTCAGGTTAATAATTTTTTATTGAAACAATGACATTGACATTTCTAAAATATCAAGATGGGCAAGGTGTCAGTGATAGACAAAATGCGTATGCAAACACTTCATGAGCAAGGTCTTTGAGCAAAAGCTCTAATCGCCGCTTGCCCTGATAAACAGTGGAAGCTGAGTAGGTCTACCGTTAAAAAATATGCCTCCGCATTCATGAAAGGGGATCGGCTGTGGAACGTCGTAAAGGCAGCGGAAGGTAGAAATCTTCCGCACTCCAACAAATGGATAATCGCGTAAGGGGAGCTATGCTGGAGAATACCACAATCTGCGTCCAAAGCTAAAATCGATAAGAGAATTGAAGGTCGCATTGAAGTTGATGTGGGAAGATTTACCTCTGGAACCCATCAACAAAGACATCAAAACTTTGCAAAAAGACTCAGAACATGTATGGGCACTAGTGTTGTTTTCGTTAACGAAAACTAAAACGAAAACCTTCGTTAACGAAACAAAAGGTTTTAGTTAACTAAAACTAAAACGAAAACTAGAGGAATAACGATAACGAAATAAAACTAAAACTAAACCAGTCGAAAACTAATAATAACGAAAACACATAACGAAAACCAAAACGAAAACACATAACGAAAACCAAAACGAAAACACATAACGAAAGCCTAGAGTCTAAGGATATTCAATGTCTTTGGATAAACGCGTTTTATAAGCAGCAGTTCGTTTGGTATCTTCCGTTCTTTGGAATTTTATAAGATGTCCGAACTAAATTTAGGTGGTAGACCTAAAACTAGTGGAGTATGAGACTATTTTAAGCATCGATTAGAAACAGATTGCAGCGAGTAAATCCTTTTTGGTGCAAAAGCTGTATGCGGGAAAAATATTGCCAGACTCGGTGAAATAACTAAAACTAATAATAACTAAAACCCCTAGCATGTGAAACTAATAATAACTAAAACTAAAACTTGGTGAACTAACTAAAACTAATAATAACTAAAACACCTAGCATGTAAAACTAATAATAACTAAAACTAAAACTCAAGGCAAAACTAAAACAACACTAATGGGCACTGGTGGTGGACACATTGAATTCAAGTTGTGAAACAATAATCAAGTTTGTTTGATTACAATTATTTGAGAAATTACTTAGTAAAATCGTTTTTTGTTGCTTTTTGTTGCGTTACGTTTTTCAACCATCAAAAAACAGTGGGTGGACTCACTAAAAGTGATATAACTTTTGTTCTGTTTGAAATGTTTCTGTTAAATTTGGCCATTATACGTAGATATGAATTACCTTTAAGCCTGTAAAGCATGATTTAAAAATTCTTACTTTTGGCCGAAATATTAGCAAAAATGCGTAGGGGGTTCCTTTTTTTTGGCCCACCCTGTATATGTCGGATTTTCTTCTATTACTCAAAAGCTCGGGAACACCAAGTCAACTGTCGCGATTTTACCAATTTTTTTATAATTATATTTCCTCATTTCCTCGTTAATTGGCATCATGTCATTGCAATTATAATAGTATTATTCAGTGGCTGTGAACTAAGCACAATCAGTGAAAATTCCAATGAAACTTTAGCAGATAACAGCAATTACCAGTTTAAAGCAGTTTTCTTTGGCGGAAAATTTAATATGGAAAGTTGAAACTAGGGGAATACCATTCTACTCGCACACTCTTTAACACTTTGTCATCATACCGCTTCTGAATCAAACAATAGTAGTTCATTCTTCTTGGTGACCTCTGTGTAGCAACAACTATTACATCTCGACTGGATCGTAATTTTAATCGTAATCGCAAAATCCATAATTTCTAAAGCGCTACCTAAAAGCTCAGCGCAGGACTCTAACTTAATCTAGAATGCTGCGTCATGTCAGAGTGGTTGGCCAGAGATGTCAAGTGAAGATCCGAGTCAGATGGCGAAAGAGACCAAAGATATGAGGCAGAGGAGATATAGGAACTGGATGATACATGATAACGACATGTTCTCAACTTCAATTCATTGGCAATTTCAATTCGCTTTTAAACTAATATTATCTCAACCTCACCGGTCACAGGTAGTAAGTAATCTCAATCTGCTCTCAAAAGTAATCTTCGCATCAGTTGACAATTGTTAACGGGCGTGTATATAAGGTGTAAAGGGTTCTCGTGTTCAATGCCACTTAAATTTTGCAATTTGACGATGCATTTATGTATGCCAATTTAGAATAAGAGATGAATGGTTTGAACCAAGGCATCAGAGATAAAATTCCAACTAAGATGTCAACTTATATAAGAACGAGAATTGGATACACGTCTTTTCAAAATCATAGTATAACAGTCTATATTTTTATTTGTAGCACCGCTATTAGCGTAACAGACACCAAGAAGCTTCACAATTCCTCGTCTAAGGGTTGCTTGTTCACCAACTTCGAAGATGTCCAGGTGAGGAATTGTATCAGAGGGAGAGAATAGAGGTAAGATAAGGTACCCCATTCACAAAACTCACTGGGGATCGAACTTCAGATTCAGTGATAAATCAACAATCAAGATATGTTCATTCGATCAATTGGTTCAGTTCAGTGTAGTTGGTTGAGGTCAAGACAAGCAGACATTTTAAAATTTTCTCTACCATAGCCAGGTCGTTTTATCCGTTCCAGTACCAGTTCAGAATCCGGAGGAGGTGAAGTCGAGGAGGCAGAATGGTGCTACGGTGGAAATCGTTGAGTAGTTCACTATTCACTACCCCATAGTAATGGGGTAGTGAATGGTTTAGAATCAGGATAGGATAGCATGAAGAGTTCGTTTTTCAGTCGTGAGTGGAAGGCTGCAGGAGAGAGAACAAGTGGAGGAGAGGAGAGATTGACAGAGAAGAGAGGAGGATGAGCAACCCGCGGATACAGTATCTTTTTGGGAGTTTGTTCGTAAGAGCTGGTGCAGCGTAGATTAAGAAGCTGCTGTAGAATTCCAGAGAGGAGGAGGTTAGAATGTAAGAGGGATGAGAGGATCCCATATCGGCCCCTTAGGCTCAAACGGACCCATGCAATATGGTCATGTTGGCAGAGGTAGTAGAGTCCAAGACAAAAGCAGAAGAGAATTATTAACGGAGGCAGAGGCATACTTAGGTATATGCCGAAAGGCAAAGATACTAGCGATTACATTAACGTTGAAAGAAGCAGGAACAGAGACAGAATCTGAGACATCGAGACGATAAGAGAAATGTAACGACACGGACAGAGCCAGTCATATAGTAAGACAGATAAGGCACATCCATTAACACAGTCATGTACTGGATTAGAAAAAAGAAACGGACTCAGGTCTTGTACATAGGCAGAAACACGAGAAAGGAGCTGGAGAAGCAGAGACCGAGATAGTCGCATACTTAGACAGCAACAGAGAGTCAGAGACGGTAAATAAGACACAGATAAAGCAAGAGTACAGGATCCACCCATGATACAGTAAGGGTAGGTTAAGCTACCCAGGAAACAATTTCGGGGAGTTTCCATTGGACATGATCGCAAAAGTAAAGTTTTTTGTATTTAAGCCACCACGTTGACCAAATCTTAAAAACTAACATTACTCCCTTTTTTTCTTTATAGTAGCCTTTGTGTATGTAAGTCGTGAAGCGGTGTGTCTTCCTGCTTGATAAATAAACGAATATATCATCATCATCATCATATAAAAGCATATATACATTTGTTCGCAATTTATTTCATTGTTGAACACGTAAACCCCCAAATCCGCCCATGCGTGATGATAATTAGTCTTGTGTTTCAGTTGACGGATGAGGAGCGCGTCTACTTGAACGCAGCCGCCCTCGGCGATGTCCCGATCATTCGTCAGTCTCTAGAGGAGACGGACGTCCCTCTGAATGTCAACTGCGTCGACTACATGGGTCGCTCGGCACTCCATCTGGCGGTCGACAGCGAAAGCTTCGAGGCAATCGATCTCCTGCTCGATCGGCTACAGTTCCAGGCCATCGAAGAGGCCCTGCTTCACGCCATCAGCAAGGGCGCCACGAAGATCGTCAAGGTCATTGTCGAACACCCCAACTACATCGCCGGCGAGGACCTGTCGAAGACTGCACAGAGAGATCCGTTCTTTCGGACGGAGGAGAAGTCCCAGTTCTCGCCGGATATCACTCCGCTGATCCTTGCAGCTCACTACAACAGCCACGAGATCATTCAGATGTTCTTGTCCCGCAACCACACCATCGAAAAGCCACACCCCATCTCCTGTCAATGCACGGACTGCGTCACGAAGCAGAACTATGACTCTCTGAAGAGGTCCCGGTCACGCCTGAACGCCTACCGTGCCCTGGCCAGTCCGGCCTACATGGCCCTGTCCAGCCCCGATCCCATCATGACGACCTTTGAACTCAGGCAGGAAATGAAAAAGCTGGCGCAGGTCGAGAAAGAATTCAAGGTAGAATTCAAAGTCTTATATTAATATTTATAAATGTTTGAATACAATGCAATATTTGTGACGCACAGGGCAAGACAAGAGATTTGCCATCACAGCTCAAAATTATAAGATTTTGTGATGGAATGTACAACATGTTACTAAACAGAATTTACTCTCCTATTAAATTACTAATATGCAGAGCTAAAGCAGAAATCTTACGAAAAGACGCAAATTAAACGTCAAGTCATATATAGTCCACGTTAAGCTTTCCAAGGTAAGTCATATTTATCCTCAGTTCGACAGTTGAGCAATAGCGTACGTCATATATAGTAGGCCATTGACATTAATTAAGGCAAGTGTTTCATTTGCAAGAACGTCAACTTGCCTAAGACCTCTTGATGGAAGACCAAAAAAGTCAATGAAGAAATAATTTTTTTATTGTGTTGTATTGTATTATAATGCACCGAATTTTATTGTATTTCTATTGTAGTGCATTGTATTGTATAGGATTGCATTGCCTTTATAAGCTACTAGCATTTTTTACCCGGCTTTGCCCGGGGTTTCCCCATGCGTAATTTTATCTCTACCTTATATAGGCCTATTATTTGTTCCCCGGGCTAAATAATATAATAGTAAACGAAGCTCGATCGTGTTCCATTACAGCGCTCGTAATTTTTCGGAACGGAGCCCGTGTTTTATTTCTATTGCGCCTCGCGTGACGTAAGACAACATTTCTCTTACGTCACGCCGCTCAAGCGAGGTTAAAATATGCATATTAATGGACTCCGTTATTGGTATTACGGAACCTCATAATTTTGAAGTTTAAAATGTCCATATGTCAGCGTTTAAATAAAATTGTGAGCTGAAAATAGTCGCGTTGAAACAGACGTGGCGTAATAACGTTTCGTGCGATTTTTCAAATCGCTAAAGCGTTCCGTTTCGGAGCCTTTAGAAACAGACAAACAAACATAAGGAAGGACAACGTAAACAAACTAAGACTTATATTATAAGATTCATAGTTTTGTTCTATGCATTGCGCTGTGTTGAACATATCCTTCAATTCATCTAAATTATGTGTAGATGCAATTCAATACTTTCTATGGTCGGTTCGCAGGCGGTAGAGTATTTACTTGTATATAATTATATTTGAAAATATTACTTCGTATGTTTGGAACCATATTGTCCTTCCCTGTATAGTATGGATTGTATCTGACAGGGATACGTGAATTCTTTCATTTATTTATCGGTATATTTATCGCTCGTGAATAAGCTCAGCGCTCGTGAATAAGCTGGTTCCCTGCGCTTGGCTTTCGAGTGGCGCTTTAGAAGTTTGGAGATTACGATTACGATTACGATTGAGCTAATGATGAGCCCATTAGATGTTGCGTTTGGGTCTTCATCATGTGGAGTTCAAAATAAGCGCCAGATAATTGCCTAGTTTCATTGCAAGCCCCGCTTTATATGCATATTAATTTTCTGTTGCGTAGAACGAGTATCTGGCGTTGGTTGAGCAGTGCATGGACTTCGCCTGTGAGTTGATGGACCTGTGTCGTGGCACCCAGGAGGTGGAGGCCGTACTCAGTGAAGGCAGCGATGGAGATGGATCCAGAGACCCTCTGGCCAGGCTGAAAATGGCCATGGAGTACGAAGAGAAGAAGGTAAGTGGTCACTCCCTGCACTCATTCTTTCTCAGACTCACACAAATTCGATCAGACATCCGTCGACGTATAGTGTGACGAATATTGTCAAAAACTTCCAAAGTTTTCAAACGATCTTCAACAGTAACTATTGATCCAACCTATGCGTAGCGTAGCTGTTGCGCAATCTCTGCATTCTGCATTTTGCATATTGTTATATGAAATAGACATTTCACGGACACAGTCGACACACACGGTCGTGACACAAAATCCATCTGTAACATTTCCAACTCAGAACTATGAATAAGCACACGGTATATCATTGCCACTCGATTACCATGCTCTTTCCATATTGAACTATACCATATACCAGATGAGACTGATTTCGACCGGTCTATGACTCTAGCTAGTCTATTGCGCAATCGTGGTTTTTGGGATGAACGGGCCATCCCAAAACGTTTTCCTATACCATCACCTCTACACAGCCTCAGACAACCCATGCTCATAAATTCATTGGAGTATTTATGTGTAGCGTATTTTTAGACTTCTAATATATGATTTTCTATCTGATTTGAAAAGGGTTAAATGAAATTTAATTTACACTGAAATGCATGCTGAGTTCGTCCGCACAGAGCATCAGCATATGAAGCTGAACTTTAATTCATTCAAACATGAGCAGGGTCGAGGCCATGCGGTGGCTATAGAAAAACGTGTAGGCCCTACATTTACGTTCTGAGGAGATGGCCCGACCTATCATAAAACGGTATGCGAACGTTTCGTCAACGGACGATTCGTCAATGGACTGTTCGTCCAGCAGAAAGTTGCCTAGCATTAGGGATCAGATAATAGAAGAAGATTAAAGATTCAATTTATTTTTCTGGTAAGTCATCGTTTTAGCGTTCTAAGTTATTCGCCCATTGTAATTCTAGCTTAACTAGAAGTTGGATCGATGCATTATTTTCTTTAAGTAGAAGTTTCATTGAAAAAAATAATTCTCCTAAATAGAAGTTGGATTGATTAAATTGTTTTGCTTAAATAGAACCTGGATTGATGAAAATTCTTGCTTGAATAGAAGCTGTATTGCAAGCTAATATCTTTTGTTTCATCATCAGCGATAGAAAAATGTCAATTTATCGTTTTAGCATTCTTTATTATGTGCACATTCTAGCATGTCGTTTCATCGATTTATATGCATGGCATTTTAATACCAATAGGCCTATGCATGACAGCTGTCATCAGTCCCGCTTCCATTTACGTAAGTATTATTTTCCTCAATCAAACTTCTAGTTTCACAAGAATCTACTTTCCGCTTGACGAGCAGTCCGTTGACGAATCGTCAGTTGACGAAACGTCCTAGAACCCATAAAACAAGGGGTGCTCGAGTTGATATGCGGAAGCGAGGTACCTGCCGATCTTCAGGGTTGCAGGACGTATAATGTTTGTCGATACGGTTTAGTCGGGCATAGGACAAGGAGCTCAACAGCAAAGGCCTGGCTAATGACTGGAATACTATGACAATTATGAATATGTTCATTCAGTGCAATGTTTCTCTCCTACATTGTGTTATCTACGAGAGTTTGATGTAGTTGATGTTACAGTTGAGAAAGCACTAGGCCTACTGCTGACGTATCTGTTGTCAGAACATAGATACTGTAGTCTAAATGTCACTACAATTAGATTCTGCATTCGCATCTGAATGAAACGGTAAGACTGTTCTAGAACCATCTGAAGCACATGCACACTAAAACAAAAATCGACCTACGCTACATCAAAACGATTCGACCCATGACTCCGCAAGAGAGGTTTCTGAATAGAAATCCTGAACGAGCGCTATGTAAATAATTTAGAACATAACACTGCTTAACACTCGTTACAGGTCGATAAATATAAAGGTCGAGCCACAGATAAACACTAGTATGGCCTACTACATGTATATTCACATTTACATGCAAAAAATGTGCACAAATCATTTTTTAATTAATTAGAAACATCCGTGACGCCAGAGTATAATGAACAAGGCGTTAAACAATGACGCACCAAACCGAAACAGTAATCAAGGCAATACCCAGAGGATCAGTCCGTTGTGATAGAGAGATAGATTGATGGAGAGAGATACAGAGACAGACAGGCAGGCAGGCAGAGACAGAGGTAGAGGCAGATACAGATATAGAGGAAGCGAGAGCGAGAGCGAGGGAGAGAGAAAAACAGAGAGACAAACATACAGACAGAGACAGAGACAGAGAGACAGATAGGCAGGTACAGACAGAGACAGATACAGAGGGAGGGAGAGCGAGAGAGATAGAGAGAGACAGAGACAGAGAGACAGAGAGACAGAGATACAGAGATAGACAGAGATAAACAGAGAGACAGACAGACGGAGAAGTCAATCTTGAGACCAGACCGAAACACGTTGAAGACTGTGCAGACCAAAGATGCTGTGAACCTGCTGTTGGGGTGCCACGGCTGGATAATATTTGTGCAGCTTTTCTGCCAAACATGTGAAAAACTACTGATTTTCACTAATGACATAGACCTAAAACTATTTTTAACTTAAAGTATTGTAGAAAGAGTCACAACACTGCGAGTGAATACAAGGAACGTTGCTCGTCATTAAAATAAAAAAAATAACTGGAAGGAAAATAAATCAAATTAAGGTCAAGTACCGTTAACGACTTTTAGCAAGGATGCCTTGTTCTGAAAAGGTTGGTAACCACTGAGTTACCTTATTTATTTATTTATTTATTGGACGTTGTTCATTATAGGTGTGTTCAAATTTCAGATAAATTCTGGATGTTTAAGATAAATGGTTAATGCAAACAAGTCATACAAACATAGATCTACGTTTCTCTGACGATGGATGATAGTAACCATCTTTGACAGCTGCAGATCTATAAGGCGTATAGATCTTTAGCAATGTGGACACTAATCAGATATATCTATTATTCTTTTGTTAGCACGCACCAAATGCTCTCGCTTTCGACCTACATTGTTGCCTGTATAGGGTATACGATTTCTCATTGTTCAATATCTTCGCACATTATTAATTACATACAAGACTCAGTTCTTCATAATGTTGTATCCTATACAAGACACACTCTGCGTGTATGTATAATTTTACACAACTTACCTAAGTTCCGCATAAATCCTATATGGTCTGTGTGGTATTCAAACAAGACTTTCCTAGTTTAAGTAAGTTACGCAATTTAAATTGACACATTGATATAGGCAAGTCATGCACACAATGCCACACATTACTAATAGAAGCCAAAAGAACTGGAAGACGGAATTCGGAGGGGAAAGATGCAGTTTTATCCGAGACATAGCAGCATCAGAGCATTGGCAAAGCGAAGAAAAGGATTCAGCAAATTCGCAGAGGAAAAATTGGTTGTCTGACCAATGTGCAAATGTTATGAACTGATCTTTTAAACTGGTCTCTCTTTACTCGTGAGACATACATTGCTATTCCTGGAGCAGGTCTACAGAAATAATTATATAAAACTCTGAGGAAGACCAAAGAGGAGACTTTCTTGGTGGCATTCGATTAACTGAGTCGAGTGAATGAAGAGAGGATGTCGACATAAACTCTCAAAACAAAATCCAGATCCGAATTCATCAGCTTTTAAATGGAATTTCGGTTCTCCAGCAGCGCATCAACTGGAGCGATATATCAGCGATGGATCCATGATGCAGAGCTCCGTGGTAATATGTTAAGTGGTTGATTGATTGATTGAGATTGATTGATTGATTGAGTGATCTGATTGCATCTTAGTGTTTGGCTAATGCGAACTGCCAACAGCTTCTGTTGAGCATTTGACAAGTTGCCTACTATGATCAGACTGAGTGCATGTGATGCAGTGAGGGCAAAGTGACCAATAGCAAACCAGTTGCTAACCATGCAGTTGAGAACGAAACCCGAAATCGCAAACCGAGTGGTAGTAGAAGAAAGTATGGTCAAATTTGGGAATTGTAAACGACCTGCTGTATTCAGAATAAACTGTAGTCTGGTTATGCATGTAGTTACATTACATTGAATCCCACCCACATAAATTACACAAACTGCAGCCCAATATCTATGCAAGCCTATGCATATAGCTGCATACGTTTGCTGTAGGTCACTTATCCCTGGCTTAGGTGCAGGATACATAAAAAGTCGCATAAAATGAAACGTTCAAGCAAGTACCAATATGCAAAGGCTTATATTTTGATGGCTGTAGACGTGGCAAATCTAATCAATGTGCAAAAATGCTTCAAGCGGCCCGCTTAGATCGATGTCCGAGATGAATCTGTAACCGTGAGAGACTGAACCAACAGCGCTTATTCCGAAGCGAAGCAAAGCCTGCGTCCATGAACTCGTAACGTGTGGGTCGATGTCTAAAGGCCATGTCCTCATGCGCCGTCATACGTATGTGGGTAAGTAAGTAGGTAAGTGAGAAGCCTTTCATTAGTGCAAGACAAACGCTCACATATTACAAAATAGACAGTTGTTGCAAACGGTTGCTGTCGTTCGATCAGGAAAGTCCAAAAAGCCCGTCAGCTACTAGCAGCTACTATGAGCGCTGCTGACGCTCCTTTCGCAATGATGACGAGTTCATTGGTGACGTATGATCGGAGTCTATTTGTCAAGTTCCCATGGTTCTCGATTGTTCGCGGCCTACGTAACGTTGAGAACAAGTACATGCATTACATGGCACTCCCTCTATCATCTAACGATGTCAATAATGGAATTCGCTTCTAGTACCTACTCACTATAAAAGGAAAATACACTGTACATAGTGTACAGTGTACGTATGCTATAAAAACACACGTAATCGTAATCTAGATATTTCTACAGCGCCCAAAAAGCGAAGTCGCGAGAACCAGTCTATTCACAGGCGCTTAGTCAAAATAAAATCGATGGGCGAACGGGGGTAAATGGGTTTCAGGTAAAGATCCAAAAGGGTTAAGCAGGCAGATAGTCAGATGATTAAGGTGAATGGTGTTTAGAATTGCAACGGCGAGGAAGGTAAGGAGAAGAGGAGGAATCACGATAAAACACTGGTTGTGTAAAACCAGTGTTTCATTTTTGACTTAAAGACCTGATAGCAAGAGGTGAGGATTTTGGTGAATTCGTAGGATGAATCGGATATTTGTCGTAATTTTGGCGAGAATCTATTCCAGAGAGATGGAAAAGATATGGGTATGGAGCGATTTGCAAATGTTAGTGTTGAGGTGAAGGAAGACGGATGGGCGGAGGAATGACAGGGAGGAAGAGGAGCGAGTTGGGTGAAGTGGTTGGACCGTGACCAACTGACGGAGGTAAGATGGCTGGAAGGATTGATGTGTGTTGTAGTTGATTGATATGACTGTGCTGTATTTGCTAAACTATTTTAAGCCTGTGGAGGAGAGATTTGAGGACAGGAGTAATGTGGTGGTGTTTGGGGTTTAGATTAAGCGTATTTCATTCGTCTCTTACATCTGCAGTAGCATAAAAACATCAGTTCAGTTTATGACAAATTTTAATGAATTCAGAATCGACGTCCAGAATCAGCGAACAGACGGTCATATTCATACGCTATGCTTCTGTTTGTCTTGCTGTGCCCGTTTATCTGCCTCTGTGGGTGTACTAGCCTACGTGTTTTTGTCTGTCTGTCGGTGTGTCCGCAGCACACATATATAAAGATCTACACGTGGTCTCACCTCTCGGATTCAAAACTCTTATAAGAGGTTATTTTTTTATTTTTATGAAATGCGGAACTAGAATTCATGTGTAGGGAGAAAAAATTATCCCGAAATCAACTTGAGATACAAGAAAGGCTACAAATTTAACTAACATTTTCCGTAAACCTAATGCATTTTGAAACAATCCTACTTAAGTTATCATCATCATATTCGTTTAATTTCAAAATAATCCAGTTGACAAAACGCAACAGGTTACAAGTAACACAATAATTAGCTAAAACAGTCAGGTTAACGTTAATAATTCTAGACAAATATACAAGTAATTATAATTATAGGACAATTAATTAATATGTATCTTTAAACAAGATACGTGGTATATAATTACATTTATCATTGATTGGGAGATTAAAATTATGAATTCTGGGTCGTAAGTTATATTTTATTTGCTGTGTAGGCGGGAAAATTCCTCGGAGAACATGACATGATTCCCCACAAATAGCCCGAAATAAGCCAGAATCAGCAGCTTGGGACATATCTACAACGCTAGGGGTAGTAGATAAGAGGAAACCTCTACGTTTCATCCTATTTAGCATACTCTGTAATTTATTCCTATCAATCTCACTGGCATACACCCACCAGGCAGGGGAGGCATACATTAGTTAATTGGATTACTTGGTGATTAGTACAAGACGGTTGGTCAGTCGTTCAGTTGGACTGAAGACTTGTTCAGTCATCAGTTAAACTTAGGGCAGGAATCGGTCAACAGGTAAGTAAGTAAATCGCATTGATTCTTTTTGGTTTCAACAACAAGTATGCCGACAGTAATAAGTTACGTTGATTCTATTTGTATTCTAGTTTGTGGCTCATCCGAATTGTCAGCAGCATCTGACGAGCATCTGGTATGGTCCGGAGACAGGGTTCATGCAGTCGTTGACTCTGTGGAAGAAACTGGTCATGTGGATCGTCTGCGTTCCTCTCGTCCCACTCTTCTGCGTCGTCTACATAATATCGCCAAATAACAAGGTACATGCAGCGAAATACCCAGGGTGGAGGCTAAATTGCGCCGTCACCTTATAACTTATCAACACTGCAGCTGATGAAAACGAATGTGTAGTCTTCTGCTAAAGTCCAGCTTAGTGCAAAGGCAAATAACGTTGAACTTTGACCTCTTTGGTTTTTAAGGTTAAATATGTCCGTAAGGATTTATGCAACTGTATTATACTTATCACTTATGAACTGATGAACTGATGCGAGTAAGCACAGAAAATAAGTTCGGCTATCTTGGTGTAAATACAAAAGTAAAGAAAGAGTCAGATCGTATGCATACATATATCAGGCCAATTAGAATTTCAAAAAGTCACCGAAATAAGGTGCTGTGCAATTATGTTTGTGTTTAAGTTAACATAGTTGGAAGGTCTCATTCAGTCTCATTTTCAATTAAAAGCCAATAGTAAGAGGCAAGGTGTCCGAGATCAATTGATACTTGAAAATATTAATCTTGAACTTGATGTAAACCTGCACATGGAGACCAGAGTATTTCCTTTAACCGCTGCTGATGCCCCAGCCGCTAAGGCAGAGGTAGCGATTAACTGCGCATTTTAATTGAATTGCAGATAGGAAATGCCTTAAGATGTCCGGCATCGAAATTCATAACTCACACCATATCCCACGTCTGTTTCCTCATTCTGCTCGCTGCTGCCACCTTTCGACTGGAAGAGAAATCATATCCGATATCGTCGAGTCAATCGGAAACGCAGAACTGGTTTGAGAATCGGTTCGACGAACAGACTCATCCGGACAAAGTGGAGAGCTTCCTCAAAGGAACCTTCCGACCCGCAAACATTCTCATGACGAACGTCCAGATCTGTCTCATGTTCTGGGTCCTTGGTCAGTAGGCCTAATCGTCATCGTAATCGTAATTTCCAAATATCTAAAACGCCACTCGAAAGCGCAGCGCAGGGAACCAGCTTAATTTCGAGCGCTGCGGCATGTCAGAGGAGATGTCCAGAGGTAACCAGTGGAGATCTGAGACCGGTTGCCATGAAGTAGGCCCTACTGATATATGAAGTGCTTCTTATAGATTTTCTTACCCTGACTAATGCTTTCAGTTTAATGTCTATTATATATATACACACACACACATGTATAATTACATATATATATATATATATATATATATATATATATATATATATATATATATATATATATATATATATATATATATAGAGAGAGAGAGAGAGACAGACAGACAGACAGACAGACAGACAGACAGACAGAGAGACAGAGAGAGAGAGAGAGAGAGTCTATGTCAATAAACAATAAACACAATTAGATTGACAGCTGCAATTAGAGGTTCTTAAAAGCGTAATACAAGTATCTTGTCATATGCATACGTATATAATAACTCATCTATGCATACATACGCTACATGCGCACACACATTCTCAAAGGTCTGAAGTTAGGCTACTGTTACTGTTTTTGCACATAGGCCTAGAATAAGCGGATAACTCTGTTAATTGCTTTGATTTTAAGGCAGCTGGCAAATGTCTAATGCTGTTGTGTATACTGTATAATGTATATGCGTTGATTACGAAGGTTTGATGTGGATGGAAAGCAAGCAGATGTACACTTCAGGTCTACGCGTCTATCTGTTGGACAACTACAACTGCATCGACTTCATCGTCCTGTCTCTCTACTTGTCCTCCTACGTCCTTCGGTTCCTCGTCGATCACTGGATCAAGGACGCCGACCGGTTCTACAACGGGACAGCCTGTGCTCGCGAGGTCCTTCTGCGCCGCAACTACTCCGCCTACGACTCCATCCAGAACCAGATCTTCAGCGACCGAACTCAAGAAGACAAAAGCTACTTCATGAAGGCGTGTAAGCCCCGTTTGCACAAAACACCTTCCATTTTTGTCACTTTAATGACCGCGTGTTTACTGACGGTTCACACCGTTTGATTACAGTTCTAAAGACGTAGGCATACGCTACTCTGGCAAGAAAGCTAGTACTGGGTATTTCACCCGTGTTCGTAATTCTGTAGACTGGAAATAAACCGGAAAAGATGAGTATTATAACTATAGATGTTATGAAGAGGCGCTATATAAATACTCTGAAAGAATGAACGAACGAACGTTTGAATAAGTGAATGACACTGTGGTTCAACTCGCAGTCTAACGCGTAGTGTTTCAGGCTTCAGCTCTCAGCGCCGAGTCAGTCATTGTGCATGGGGACCTTCAGAATGAACAGACTTTCTCAGTGTCATCTGTTGGTGTCATGTCATTAGAAATTTACAACTATTCACCTATATTGCATCTTTGTTTACCAAAAGCGCACAGTATGAAAGTCATGTCTCTAGAGCAACTAGTGATACGTTTTAAAGTAATCTTAGAAGTTAACTGTATCCGAAAAATAAATTGATGTTGTCTAGCAGGCAATACGATACGTACATCAAAAGTGCTTTAGAAGTTAAAACGACTGGAAATCTTAGTTCTAAGAATGATTTAATTGTTTATTTAATTGAACACTTAGCAAAGTAGAAAAACGACTGCGGCTGAAATCATCAAACGTTGGCCGCGCATGCGTGCAACAACCTTTCGGCATATATTCAGAAGTCAAGAAGCGTTTTGCATCTAAAACAATGAAATTCTATCCATTATGCAACAATTATTACGGTACTTCCGCAGAAAATTAACAATGTGAAGCACCATAGAGTAGTTCACTATTGGCGATGTTATGTCGTGATAATATTAAGCTTACATGACACTGCATTGAATCTGATATGCAAAATAACACGAAGCAGAAGTGACGGCGCATCAATGTTTAGCATGCATGTTAATTTTTCGGCCTAATTAATAACATGTTGCAGCCAGATTTCAATGGAAACCGGACGACCCTGAGATCGTGTCTGACGTGTTGTTTGCTGTGGCGAACGTAATGAGCATCGCTCGAACGACTTACCTGATGCCAGCCTTCGAGGTCCTTGGTCCTCTTCAGATCTCTCTGGGACGAATGATCGGCGACATTACGAGATTTCTTGTGCTCTTCACTTTGGTAGGCCTATGTTGTCTTCAGTCAGATGTAATCTACGTCCACCATGCGCTTCTTTTTCTTTAAATTTTCTATGAGTTTATGCCCATCTTTCTTTTATACTACATACAATAGGACTATAATTATATCGCCTGTTGTTTTTGATCTGATCTTTGCTAGTGGTACGCCAAACATTCGATGGGTTTACCTGGTGGTACGATAAAATAAAGTTTTAAAACCGCTGTTCTACCTTACGGTTAGCCCTTTGATGTAGGCTACATTAGTGACATAATAATTATATTCGTGTATATTATTAATTCAAAATGACACACCGCAGTATGATTACACGTCATAGCATGAACGGACGATTACAAGTTATTACAGGAGTTGAATTCAACTGTTTGACAGCCATGCAAGGCGCCCATCTGTCCAACTGCTCATTTTACGAACGCCATCTAGCGAATCGAAGGCTGAGTGGACCTTTGGGAATCGATTCCGCGTCCATGCTGATCTTCTGTTCTTCGTGCCGGAGTGTTATCATTCACCTAAACCTATTTGCATTTTTGACACTATAATCAGACACATAATTCGTTTTGTAGTGCATTTATACCTAAATAGCATTGTTATACCCACCACTCATGCATCTGTGATGACTTTTTAAAGCGCTTGTTATGGATTTCTTTACGTCGCGCTATATGCTCGTGCAGTTGCACTTAGGCCAATACAATGCATGACTGGGAGTTTATGGACATTCACTCAGCACAATGTGAAGATTACAATAGCGTGCTCTTACCACTCTCTGTGTTACTTTCTTCAGGCATTCTGCCACGTCTATTGCAGGCAATAAAAAGAACAGTAGGCCCTACCGTGTAATAAAGTTGCAGTTGATGTTATATATAGGTGTTGCTCGCCTTCATGGTCGGCCTTCACAATTTGTACTGGTATTACGGTTCCCAGACGTACGACGACGTTTCAAAGGAAGGATCTCAAAAGAAACTGGTTCACACCTCAGAGGCCTTTCAGGGGTTAGTATCTGAGACACGTTTCAAGTGAAATTAATGAAAGCTAAACTCTGCTAAAACCCAGTTCATCTGGCTGGGCACCCGCCAGCAACTGGCTAAGCTAGACATGGTCGCCCTCGCTGCCGCCTTTCCTCTTTTCACCTTCCTCTCTGTTGTGCGCGACCTGGTCGTCACATTGGACCGAGAGCTCTCCTTTGCTCCCCATATCAACCTCCTTAGCCGTGACTGCTTCTACCAATTGCGTCAGCTTCGCACTGTCGCCCGCTCACTCACTGCTACTGCTGCTTCCACTCTTGTCCATGCCTTTGTCACAACCAGACTTGATTACTGTTGTTGACTTTATGCTGGCCTCCCGGCTGTTCGACTGGGGTGCTTGGATCGGATCCTGCGTTCTGCTGCCCGCCTTATTGGCCGCATACCAAAATATGACCATATCTCTGGATACATGCTCGACGTTCTCCACTGGCTCCCCTCTGAGCAGCGGATTGCGTACAGAACAGCTGCCCTAGTCTGGCGCTGCTTACTAGGTTTCGCTCCTGCCTATCTTCGTGAGCTCTGCTGTGCTGTCCTTAGTGCTAGGGGCTCTCGATCCCTCCGCTCATCTGAACAGGCACTCCTACTTGTCCCTTTTGCTCGAACCTCCACTATGCAGAATCGCGCTTTCTCGGTGGGGGGCCCCTCGACCTGGAATGGCCTTCCTCTGGAGCTTCGCCTTGTTCCTAGGACCTTCTCTCCCACGTTCTTTTCTCACCTTAAAACCGTTCTTTTTGGCCGTGCTGGAGTCGGGAGCGCCTCTGAGTAGTTTCCTTGAAGGGGCGCTATACAAATGTTCGGTATGAATGAATGAATGAATGAAAGCAATCGAAGCAAAATGTTCAGTTCATTTGCCAATCAATTTTTATGCACTTATTTCACTATATTTCAGATAAAAAATTTAGATGGTATTCTTTTCATTTGTTTAGTTCTGCTTGAGGTCTTAGTAATATCAAAAATAATTATTTGATTCTATTCCTTTCTCAACTACGTTAGGTCACGTCTTCACATTTGTTGTGTGGTTCGATTTGATCGGATGTCGGTTTCTTAAAGGTTTGCCCCATTCAACTGGAATATGAGCTTACTCCACCCATTTCTTGTTTTGATAACGGGATTTGTGCAAAGTAACTCGGTCTCAGCATTTTCAGATGTTAAATCTGGTATTATCAGTTTCATGGCTTAAAACAAATTCACTCAATCTTCTTCCGAACACAGTTTCTCGCTTAGACCTTATTCGTTGTTGTCGTTGTTGTTGTTACTATTACTATTATAATTATTATTATTATTATCACTATTATTATTATTATTATTATTATTATTATTATTATTATTAGTGCAATTATTGCAATTATCATTTTTATTACCCTATTATAATTATTATAAGGCTATTATTATAAAACTATTATTATTATTAGCCTATTATTAATATTATTGTTGTTGTTATCATTTTTATTAGCCTATTATTAATATTATTATTGTTGTTGTTATTATTATTAGCCTATTATTAATATTGTTGCTATTATTATTATTGTTAATATCATTATTGTTAGCCTATTATTATTTATCAGTAGTAGTAGTAGTAGTAATTGTTGTTGTTGCTGTCATTATTATTATTATTATTATTATTATTATTATTATTATTATTATTATTATTATTATTATTATTATTATTATTATTATTATTATTATTATTATTATTATTATTATAATTATTGCTATTATTATTGTTATTATTATTCATCAATAGTAGTAGTAGCGGTAGTAGTAGTAGTAGTTGTTGTAGTTGTTGTTGCTACTGCTGCTCCTACTGTCAAATAGACTACAAATAATATATAATAGCGTTGTTGATCCGTTTAGAATGCCTCGGACGCTGTTCAGTCTGTTCTGGTCGATGTTTGGTCTGGTTGGAGTGGAGAGCGTCGAAATCAAATACCCGACGAAGACCCAGGGTGACCTCTTCGCCTACAGCTTTCCCGGTGGTAACCACGCTACGTCAATCGTCGAAGGGGTCGGACTATTCCTCTTCGCACTCTACCATGTTGCCATCATCATCGTACTCACCAATATGCTCATTGCCATGATGAGCCACTCCTTCGAAGATATCCAGGTTATCTACAGTAGAGAAGTAGACGTGTATTTTTAGTCAATGTAGAAATGCTAATAACAGAATGAATGATGAGTAGTTGCAGACGCACAGGTAAAGAACACACAATTATACCTAAAAGAAGTAGTAGAAGAAGCCTTCGCAAGAAAAGTAAAAAGAATTAAAAAGAAGGAAGAAGAAGATGATGATGATGATGACGATGAAGAAGAAAAAGACGAAGAAGAAGAAGAACCCGTATTGCCTCATTAGGTGTCGGTCCATCCTTTAGAAACACTTCTTCTTTGGATACATAAAGTTTCAATTGACTCTACCTAATAAGCATATTCAACCTCCCTAAAACCGCATCTGTAATGAACAGTTCTAAAGTTACGTTTGCAGAACTTTATAACGGCATCATATTAATTGTTTTGATATATAGGGCCTAAGTAAATATGAACATGAATTCTGGGGCCAATCGCAGGTTTTGCAGAATTACTCATTTGAGGCCTCAATCTGACATTCATATCAAGCACAAAGTTTATATTGATTGGCTAGATGGACTTCAATTGCCACTCCATGGAACTTTTGCTGTGAAAGATGTTCCTGTTGTATCTTCCCTGATTCTGTTTCTAGGGTGACTGCGACGTTGAATGGAAGTTTGCCCGAACGAGGCTGTGGGTGAACTATATTGACGAGGGTAATACGATGCCTGTTCCATTTAACATGCTACCAACACCGAAGTCTATCAAGTACGCTTGGCACCTGACGAAGGACCTTTGCTGCAACCACAATAACACCGTCTGCGATTCGGAAAACGCCAGACGCCAAACCTTCATCAAAGTAAGATGTCTGTCTTATGCACAGCAGACGCCGATATAACGCTGGCCTTTACGTTAACATCAAAGTCGCTCATTTCAGGATTCTCGATGAACTGAAATGTCACGGGACTGAATCTATTGCTATTTGCAATCTGATACTATGAATCATCGTACCTTTGAACCTGATGGCCTACTGATTAAACTGATGCCTTTGGTAGTGGCGGCGGCGGTGGCAGTGTGATGGTGGCCGTGGTGTGATGGTGGTGGTGATTACGGTGTGCTGGTGACAATAGCAACGATAATTATTAAATAGCTTATAATAATTATGTGCGCATCATGCTGCATTTTGTAGAGGTTTCTAGTAATTTTTGTGCGCAGATAAGACGAGAGAAAGTCTGTCAGAGTCTGAACTTGGAAACACCGGAAACGAATTACAACGACATTCTACAACGATTGGTCCGACGATATCTATTCAAGTTGGAAAGACAGAAAGAGGAAGGTGAGATCATATAGAACTATATGCAGCACTACCAAAATATAGGCCATATAGCGACATAAATTATAGCAATGGAGGGAGTCGGATCCATGCTAACAACCTACCCGTGCAGGGTTTCGTCTCATTATTATTGGTCTTGGATCTCATAATTACTGACTGTCAAATGTCAATTTCATCTGCAGTTTCGCCATGATGGCCATAGATCTCTCATCCAGTCATAAGGTGTTGAAATTATGATCTGAAGTTTGAAATCACATTTCATTTAGGTATCTCTTTTCAGAATGCAATGAATAGATCCTCCGATTATTATCTTAAATATAATATTCAATAAACACAATATTATCTTCTGAAGGCATTAACTTCTGATTTTTGTAAAATATCCGAAATGAAAAATAGGAAAAGCTGATTTCTGCATCTCTGTGAAATTGTAATTTTGTGAAGGGAAGGACAGCGTCAGCGTTGCAGCCGACAACTTTCTTACAGGTTCCACTACTGACACCTATCGAGATGATAGGGAGCCACTATTCGCAGGTAAATTCAATCATCGGACTCACATTCGAAAGAGATAACAAATTCTGACTTGAAATTTAGTCATAGTTTGTGTTTTGCAAATGATCAACAAAGATATAATAGGCTTAGAAAGACTTACGCTAGGCTACATGGCTCTCGTTGGACGACTTTATGCACTTTCAAAAGCTACTTGAGTTAGGACCATTTATGGTGCATATACGATTTCACAGGATAGAACATGGGCATAGTAAATATCCTTATTTTTGACATCGCAATAAGGCAGCCATGAAGATTTCATAAGCCAGAGTTCTTCAAATGAAGTTTTATATCTAGAAATTGCACAAAACCACTATTTGGCTGAAGGTCTTATGGTAATTTATCACCTGAGCTAAATTAATAATGATAATAATAATAAAAATAACAGTATTAGGCCTAATAATAACTTTAAAGTTATTCGAATTTCTTGTTTTAAGTTCAGGATTGTGACAATATCTCGGCTTTCCCCTTATCTTCAGACTCTATAAAGAGCGTGTCTTCGTCCTGTGGATGTGCCTACAACCATGCATGCCAAAGAAATACAGACTATGAATTTTTACAGATTTCAATGTCATAAGGCCTAAAGCACAACTGAAAAACCGAATCAAATTCATTTTGCAGCACTCCCTATTTTTTCAAAGAAAATTGTCTGTCATGATTTAGACTTTTAATCTCAATAGAAATTATTTATTTGTTAAAACTGACTACATCAAATATTCAAAAATCGGATAAATTTGGGCCTGTGCGCGATTTGTAACATTTAGATTACGACGAATAGGCCCTGTAGGCCCTAGTGGAGAAGGAGAATTTGCAAATTGAAAATAAGCACTTGAATGAAACCTACATTAAAATTTCGAATTATATATGAAATTTAATTGCTGTCTGTAACAGACAGTGATCCGGAATATGACGAGACTCGTCATGCTCCAACGATTAGCTTCGATACAAACCACCTGACTCCATCCTACAGTCGTTCCTCGGCACCCCCGGCCTACGGGGCTGACCTGAGCCAGTCGCCCAAGCGGCTGAATACGCTACGTCGTCTGTCCATTCGCCCAGGGGTTCCAGCTCGCCAGTCACGCACGAGACGTTCCTTCTCGTCTGCCGTACCTGGTCAGCCATCCGTTCAGCTCATCTCCCTTCCGCAGATCGACGCCATCCAGAGATCGTTGAAGCTGCTCGACGTTCGGCTGCAGCACGTCCAGGCGAGCGCCCGCGAGGAGGACCACACCCGTCAGGATATCGAGCACATCCGGCGGGTGATGTCCGAGAACCAGAAGGCCCTGACGACGGTAGTGACCGTCCTTGCGTCGATCCAGGAAGAGGTGCGCAGTCTCAGCGTCGCCGTTCATCGTCAGCAGGCGACGACCTTTCACATCCAGGCTCCTCATAGCAGACGAAAATCAAACGATGCCGTAGCAACAACCGGCGGAGGAGGAGGAGGAGCAGGAACTGGAGGAGGAGGAGGAGGAGCCAAGGAGATTAAGAACGGGAAGGACGTGTCGAGGGAGGCGGCCACCAACCTCGCCTGCAAAATGGAAGTGTCACTCGTCTAGAACTTCGCCGTCACCAGACTAGCCTTACTGTGCAACTTGCCAATCGCAGGAAGCCGTACTAATTTCTACGTATGTCACAGACCTTTGCATATGTCTGCTTCTTAATTGAAGATATCACACACATCGATGTCGTCCATATTCAAACGCAGTATATGCCGTAGGTACACGGATGCAACTGTGTGATAGCTAAATGTACCTGCGTTAGGAGAACGATATGTCGATATGTATGGCGGTAGTCTAAAACTTAAGATAGGGATTTGAGACTGAACACAAACTGTTGTCTCTCACAGCTGTGATCATCCCAACGACAAGTCGACAAGTTAATTTTGATAATTCGGTAAAGCAAAGACCATTCAAGTCACTTTTCAGGGCAAAGTATTCAAAGATTCAAGTATTCAAAAATCTAGTTTACAACTTTCGACTACGAAAGCCATTTTTATTTGTGACAAAATAAATATGTGGAATAAAGTTGAAAATCTGCTGAATTAAACTGCGTAGTTATTATAAATAAAATTATAATCTGAAATCAACGACTTTATCTTATAGCAAGCGACCTTGTCTTGCAGTTTATACCTATAATTTGAATATTTGAACCTGTAGGGGCCTATGCCTACACAAGAGCGGGAAAGTTGCAACGGAAGTTCAGAAGTCTTCGACAACTTGATGGGGTTAGCCTATTACCAGCTAGACTCAATATCAGTGCGTCAAGTTCGTTATAAGGAGATAAGTGATCGAAATACAGGTAGGTATGCATGTACAAGCCAGACATATACATGCAATAACTTTAACCAATGCATTACAATGCATTGTTACACATGTATTCATGCACAAGGAGCTTTAGATGTGAAAGTCTGTGAAAGTTGCTTTAGTCCAGCTGCTTCCTTAGCCGAAGAATAACCTCCTCGGACAAGTACTGATCTCGCTGGAAGGCGTCATTTGGGAAGGGTCGCATCTACAGCAAACCACTGGCCATAGCTGATTACTGCGTAGGCCTATGTTATTTAGAGCATCATTACATTCGCCATCGATACTACATTATAATAATTTATTCTGTGCTGGACCCCGTTGAGGGGCCAAACGCGGAAGGTCGGAAGCCCATCATGGCGCAACAGTAATCAAGGCTGGAAACGACACAAGCGTGTTCACAGGCGCTCGGGAAAAACGCGTTTTAAGCTTACTCCACTACATTGTAGGCTAAGTATTTTATACATTTTACGTAGGTCTCTGTTTTACGTTTTTTTACTGCATTGCTCTGTATTGTGTTGCATTGTGTAGTACAGTCGACGCTTAGGTATACCCTACATAGCCTCGGGACCTATGCACTTAACCGATTTATGCAAACAAGAGAAGTCTGGAATGTGACCGGGAATGGTGTTACGTCACCTGCTGACACGGACCATAGTGCAGCAAAGACAGAGTCGTTTGCTGATCACGAGCGAACTGTCTAGGCGGCCTGAATGTTTTACACTGCCTTAGCAATTAAGCGGTACTGATATAGAGAGAATAGTATCTGTGAGAAGTGAGTCGAACGTATGAGT
The DNA here is from genome assembly GCA_020284085.1 of Aporrectodea caliginosa. Taxonomy (NCBI): domain Eukaryota; kingdom Metazoa; phylum Annelida; class Clitellata; order Crassiclitellata; family Lumbricidae; genus Aporrectodea; species Aporrectodea caliginosa. The sequence continues at coordinate 1,149,452 of JACEVL010000469.1, forward strand.
AGATTCGTGTTTGGTAGAGAGAGGGTGCAGATGTATTTGACTAGAATCTCTGAGAATTTATTTCACTTTACGATTTGATTGGCGCATTGGAAGAAAGATTGTAGGTGTAGGTAGGCCTAACTAGTATCTGTGCTTAGTTAATCGATCTTATGAACCGAATCATTTACTGATAAAAGGACTGTACATGTGAACGACTAGAATCCGGGACAACTTAGTCTACTCTATGGATAGATTTTGAGTTGAAAGTGAAAATCTACAGACGTAGGCCTATATGATTAGAATTCTTGAGAACATTATTATGGCGGAAACAATAGACGTAGGCCTAACATTACTAAAGTGGATTCGCGTATTGCTACATAGTCGGGTGACATTGTAGGCCTACGTAGCTTATTGCCATGAGAACTCACTTAAAATCTGTTACTGTTCATGTCCATGAATAGAATCTGCGAGAATTTGTTCGATCGTGAACATGAGAGATTTATTTTCTAGTTTCGCGTTAGCCGAGTCGGCGAAATTTACTTTCCTCTCCACATCGAGAGATCAGGTTCTGCGCATCCGCAAATCTATTTGACACATGGGGCGCGGTGGTGTAGGAGTATGTTCTGTGCCTTGCAGCCGGAAGGTTGCGGGTTCGAATCCATCTCAAGCCGCCGCGTAGATAGAAAGAATCTGTAAAAGTTATATTTGCTTTTTTTCGATTTGAGTGGCTTATATGGTAAAGAGAGTGTAGATGTACGTGTCTGGTTTCTGTGATTGTTGAGAAAGGTGGAGCCCCATCCTCGCCCGCACCCTGTGTCACCCATCCATAGCAGGGTTCCCTATCGTTCAGTCGTATTTTATTTCGTCGTATTCAATTCGTCGCAATTTATGTCGTGATTTTTCATTTTGTCGCAAGATAAATCGTTTTACTCAATTGGTCGTGTTCACTTCGTCGTTTTTTACATCGTCGTTAATTTAGATGGTCGCAGTTTATTTCGTCTCTTATAATATTATCTCTCATATTACAAAACAAGTAAGTGAAGCAAAGCTAATTTATTAACGAAAGGTAATAGGCTAAACTGATCAACTAAATTTATATTCGCCGCTTGGTAATGTGACAGCGTGTGAATATAAATGACTGCAATGTATAAGAACTTCGATCTTATCAGAAGGTCAATGTACTGTCAGTGAGCATGTGATGCATGTGATGCAGATGACTAGAATCTGCGAGAATATAATCGATAGGCCTATAATGAAGAGATTCGTGTATCGGCAGAGAGAACGTGTGGACGCACTTAAGTAGAATATGCGCGAGTTTAATTATATAGATAGAATGAAGATATTCGTTTATTTGTTGAGAGAGAGTGTGTGTGTTTGTGTGTGGATATGCAGTACAGTAATGACTAAAAGATGATATAATAATTGTCTTCATAAATACTTAGACTATATATTATGTTAATGTGAAAATATATTATTATCCTTTTATCGTCGGCACAGTTGCGTTGCAATGGTAGGGCCCCATCCTCGCCCATACCTGTGTCACCCATCCATTTTAGTTGGTGACTCCAGCTGGGTCATTTCACTGAAAATGTCGAAAAATGCCAATCAACCAAAATGATTCCAGAACGCTGGATTTTGCCACTTAACCTTTATATACGACAAATTTGCGATATTTTCACAGTATCGTTACAACTCTGACATAGAGAAAACAGGAAAAGCATTTTTAAAGCACATTTCGGTTTTGACTTAACTGCTTCAAGCTTTTCTACTGTTGGCGAAGTTGTAAAGTTGACAACGCAGAAATCCCGATTTAAAGATGGAAGAAATGTTTGTAAAATTCAGCGTGAGACCAGTCATCTGCTGCAACGCCTATCGGTCGCCCTACAGATTGGAAACTCTCTGTCTGTTTTAGCCACCGCGGACTGCAACAACAGTAGCCCAGGACTGAATGACGGCTTATAAAATTATTGAAACAGCCATTTTTATCAGTCTGTAATAAGTTTGTTGGTTTTATGAAGAAATAAATTTGTCTTATAATAATAATAATAATAATAATAATAATAATAATAATAATAATAATAATAATAATAATAATAATAATATATACCTCGGGCGAAAAAAATAATAATAATAATTTGCAGTGAAATTGTTTAAGTCCCTGAGGGATCATGTATAGGCTACCTAAAAAAAAAAAAAAAATTCATTTTTATTACTATTTAAGTCCCTGAGGGATCTTGAACACCTCATTGTATAACAAAACTAATAATATAATAACAAGGAGCCGAAAAAGTACAAGGAGTAGAAGAGGAAGAAAACGAAGGTGATTATGATGGAGACGACGTCGGCAACGACGATAATGATAAGGATAAGGATTATGATTATTAGTATGGATATGATGAAGATGCAGAAGAGATATGAGTGGAAGGAAGCAAAGCTTTGGACTAAATTTTCGTCGTGAATTTAGTACAAATGCACACAAGCATCTATAATTAATAGCCTTATTATGCGCAGATAAACTCTGCTACATAGACATGAAACAGTTGTAATTGTAATTGTCATTTATATAGCGCCTGCTCAAGAAAACGCACCAGAGGTGCTCCCACCTGAATGTACAAGACAACGGTCGAGCAGAATGAATAATTGTCTTCAGCTTCTGATGTTGGAGATCGCCATGTGACCTGTTCTCGACCATGTTGACATAATTACAGCGACAGTACGCGGCGAGAAAACCAGATTATCCTGAGTTCTGAGATTAGATGATGGTGCCCAGAGAAGGTCAATTGCTGGTTCATTGTCGCTGTCTTCACTGCAGCCTTAAAACGCACTTCATCAGAGTAGTCTGACAGCCATGCGTGCAACGCCTTTGTGAGGTACTTAATGGGCGCTATTTTAAGTGTCCATACATATTATACATACATACATACATATCATCATACATACATACATACATACATGCATACATACATACATACATACATACATGCATACATACATACATAAATACATACATACATACATATATACATTACACATACATACATACATACATACATACATACATACACACATATACATACATACATACATACATACATACATACATACATACATACATACATACATACATACATACATACATACATACATACATACATACATACATACATACATACATACATACATACATACATACATACACACATATACATACATACATACATACATACACACATACATACATACACACACGCATACATACATACATACATACATACATACATACATACATACATACATACATACATACATACATACATACATAAATACATACACACATGCATACACATATGCATACATACATACTACATAGTATATACCCAGATCACACACCTAAGTAGAGGAGGAGGCATTCGGCGAAGCAATGCTGCACGTTATTCAAGTTCATTTTCGGAGCTGCCGATGTAATACTTTTGTCACAATTTCCACATGAATGTCACTCACCCTAATACAACATGACGTTACAATGTTAAAATTTTCAAACGAATGTCACCCTGATACAACATGAGGTAAAACTGTTGTCACAGTTTTCACATCAATCTCGCTGCGGTACACAGACAAATTTATTATCTAGTTCTCGACCTTAAGAATTACATCGCGTATCCCATGTTGTGTTTAAAGCTAATATAAAGGGCCTCATAAATGTGCCACTACATACCGCCTGACGATGAAAACTGGAACATGATTGTATAATGTGCAATCATGTTATTCATTCATTCAGACATTCATTGATTTCCCTCAATTGCCGATCATTATGATACTTGGGAATATAACAAACGATACAACTTGGGACTTATATGTGATTCAGCGGTTCACCGCTAGAGGGCGTGTTGTTCCCAGTTGGGAACAGTGGACAAATATGGAGCTGTGTTCCCATTTGGGAACAACACGCTAATTTATCGCAGAGAACCTGTTCAAGTTGCAGTTTTTCAGTCAGTACAAATTGTGCTTTATGCACAGGACAGGTCGCTTTGAAAGATCAATAAAATCACACATCATTGTTGAAGTAACTAGTTATCAGACATCATAACATGGCAATTCTTAATAGTGTAATTCTGTGACTACTAATACATAGAATATTTAACACTTCAAAGCGGCCCACAGTAAATAAATAAAACAACGCACTTAGTTTAGACTTAAATTCATCCTCGCGTCCCAAACGTTAACAATGGGCGCTAATGGATATATAATTATAATTGATTTATTTTTGAGTCATTCATTCGTGAAGAAAGGTTGAAAAGGTGTGGACTGGAGAGAAGAAGGAGCAGAGTAGATATATAATCGAAGCTTAAAAGATTGTCACTGGAAAGGAAGCGCTAAAGTGGGAGCTAGAGGTTCTTGAATTAGCACCATACAAGGCAACTCGAGGACACAGGTATAAATTATTTAAGAAACCGAAAGGAGCATTAGGGCAGAAATTCTTCAGTGCAAGAGTTATAGACTCGTGGATTGGCTTGGATGATAGTACTGTCACAATGGCCACTATCACGGCTTTTAAGAGGCAGCTAGGAAAATTAAGCGTTCTAGGTTAATTTGCACTTTGCAGTGGTTCTAACACAGAATATACCTCTTCTGAACCACTGAAAACCCTTGTCATGTTATGTGTTCATTTATATAGCGCCTCTTCAAGAAGACTCATCATATGCTGTTCCTTGAAGAAGAGGCAGCAGGTAGACAGGACTTTCAGTCAACGCCGACAGTAGTCAGTGGTGTTAGCGATTTACTTTTTCTCGGCCTCGGCACATAATGGCGGGAAACCACCGCCTGTAGTATTCTCACCGACACTGTTCAGTCAGCATAGGCATCCAATAGCTGAGCGCGCTAGGGGGCGCAGGTGAAGTCGAAACCTCGAAAAACGTTTCCCACTCTGGCATCGGGGATTTGAACTCTAAATCTAAGTTGATTATGCAACACGCTAACCACTAAACCATCCCTGCTGCCGTTGCATCAGTTGGTCGAAAAAATGTCTAAAAAGCAACAGGTTGCAATCATTCTACAATTTTTGCCAGAAACTATGAGGAAGATTCAAAAACGAATTTTCGGCAGATTGATGGATTGAGCTGCCACGCAGCACTTCAGCCGAATGCTCTTCTGACCCAGACGCCACTCGCAAAATGTCGGCTGGCGCCAGATAAATGAGCATTTACCATACCATGTCGCGTCATAAGATCATATACCATATGCAGTTATCGTATCGGTTGTTGGTCGTCGTCTATCCGTAAACCGGTTTCCGGAATTGCAATTCACTGGACAGAAGCAGTTGAGAAACACAGAGATATTCCTATTGGTTTTCTCAGTTAGTTCAAAGAGCACCACAAACTCGTTTTCAACTTAAGGTATGGTAGATAAAGATAAAGGTAAAGGTATAGATAAAGGTAGCGAAAGATAAAGCCTTCCCTTGCCTTTCCTTTCGTTTGCGTGCTTTATCTTTCGCAGAAGATCAGCAGCGACCCGGGATCGCTTCCCGCTACCATCCCAAGGTCGACTCAGCCTTTCATTCGCCAGATGGCGTTGGTAAAATGAGCAGTAGGACGGAATGGGCGCCTTGCATGGCTGCCAAAACAATTAAAGTCGACTCCTGTAATAATTTGTGATCATCCGTTCATACTATGAATTACACTATATAATTTATATAGTTTAATGCTATATAATATTTCTATATATTATTAAACTATTATAATAGTATGAGTCATACTATTGTAATTATACTGCGGTGCGTCAGTTTGCATAATAGACGAAGATATATTATCATGTATTATTATGGAACAACAGGGTGCACACAAATACACGCATGCAAATAAGTGGCGCAAACAACGCCTACACACACCCACGCACAAATTTACCCAGCACAGAGGCACGCGTAAACACACACACACACACGCACACACACACACACATACACACACACACACACACACACACACACACACACACACACACACGCACACACACGCACAACACACACACAAACAGACACAAACACACACACACACACACAAACAACCACACACACACACACACGCACGCACACGCACACACACACACACACCCAGTGTCATACACACACCACATAACCATTCCGCACACACGCACACACAGACATATCTGAACATCTACACTCGCATTCAGACCCACACGGACGTGCAGAAGCACATATATGAACACCTACACTCGCATTCACACGCACACGGACATGCAGAAGCACACATGAACAGAGAGAGAGAGAGAGAGAGAGAGAGAGGCATATCTGCATACATTGACGGACACACAGCGGCATCGTTTCTCGCCTTGTCATCGTGCGTGACACACGGTCGAAGATAACTGCTGCATCAGCGCTGAATGGTCGCCTGATTCGCCGATAAAAGTCACTCAGACTGCCTACTGCAACCTGTTAGCAGACAGAAGACGACACTTGCTCTGCGGCGACGCACTTGGCAGCAGAGACGGTTGCCTGCCTTCGTCGACTTCAAAGAAGCATTCCGACAAGAATCCGCTGTGACCCGAAGAAGAACTTGACGCAGGTAATAGTTAATTGCAACTAGAAATTTACCCAGCACTATTTAAAGAAGGCTTTGTGGTGCTTGCCCGTGGGCATTTCGTGGGACGAGGTCAGAGGACTGGCGATGGACAGAGTAGCGGCGCTCGTGAATAAGCTGGTGCCCCGTGGATAGATTTTGATTAGCTCGTTGGGAAGTTGGAATTTACGATTACTTCTACGATTACAGAGACGTATTGGGGCGCTGATTTTGCCCGATGGACAGACCTGCACGGGAAGGACTAATTGATTAATTAAGTGCTTAAAGAAGAAGCTGATTAGGAATGCTCTATGCGCTAGTTATTAGTCTATATGATGAGGTTAATATTGACGGTTCCGACTTTCAAGCTTGCTAGATATTAAGTGCGGTGTTATCACGACAGCCTCGTAAATCGGGAACAGTTTCTCCTAAGAAAAAGAGTCCCAGAAGACAATCCCGAGATCAGCCATGGTTATAAGTGTTGACGACTTCAGTTACACAGCCTCGGTATATTTATAATGTAATTGTAGTGCAAATGTAGATCTCCAAATGTAAATCTCCAAGCTATAGGTTTACTGTACAGCACGCTAACCACTATACATAGCCGCGTACCCTACTGTGAAGGATCTCGCACACGCCTACGTACAAATTTACCCAGTACAGAGGCACGTGAACACACAGACTGATCAATTCACTGAAAAATCATCAGGATCGAGGCCATGCTGTCGCTGCCAAAAACTTGTACATTTACATTTAAAAACTACGCCGCAAATGTTAGCTCTTGTCGTAAGTTCTTGAAAGCACCAAATGTGTTTCAATGTCTTTGTGCAAAGTAGCATACTGAGATTTGCGAGAATTGGCGAAGTGTGAGATGTGGATAAGACGGTCCATAAAGTAAGGAAAATCAGTCTTACGTTTGAGCGAACAAAACCTTTAACAGAATAATAATTTGAAGATTTCTATAGCGCCCCAAACACGAAGTCGCGGACAGTGGCGTCTATAAAAATGAGGGTGGAGGAGGAGAACGATTATTTCACACGGTTTCCAGAAGAGGGCGGTTTAACGTACGTTTTCGGACATAAACTGGGGTTTTCATTTCCGATAATATACGGCCTGCAATACAGTTCTGAGTGACTCTGAGTCTCTTATGATGATGACGAGTTCTCTGCCCGAAGGCAGGTCCATTGGCTTTCACGCCACCTGGGAATGAGATGAATGAGGTGGTTTCCCTTGCCTTCCCCACAGACAATTATGGGTGAGTAACTTGTCCAAGGTCGCAACGCAGTGGCTTGAGGTAGATTCGAACCTGCAACCCTCCGGCTGCAAGGTACAGAACATACCGCTACACTACCGTATCCTTATATACATGTTCAAGTCGGGCCCCAGAGTGGAGGTTTGTTCTCCCATTCCAGGTTGGGGTTGGGGTAAACGCCACTGGTCGCGGGAACCCTCATATTTATAGTAGCCTGGCCATGGGGGTAGCCAGAAAAAAATTTGGGAGGGGTTTTAAGATTTCGGTTGGGGGTTCCATTGAAAATCGTCGCAAAAGTCCAGGTTTTTTGTATTTTGCACGTAAAAGCATATACAAATTTTTAGGAAACTTATTTGGGGGTTTGAACCCGTAAAACCACCCCCTAAATACGCCCATGAGCCTGGCTGCAGGATAGGGTGTATAAATATTCGCTCTAGCCGTCATTTCACTCGTCTTACCTTGCCTAAGCAAAGTTTGTTCATTCAGTTTCCAATTCCATTTACTTTTGCAGTTCAGATGTTCCTTCTCATCCGAAGGAAGATGTTCGTCTGGATTTTGGTCGTTGGGCTAATAACCGGAAGTAAGAGCCATGACGTCGCTGAGTCCTCGATGGCCACCGGAACCCCTCTGAACCTCTGCCTATCCGGTCAACCTGGAAACGCGGCGGACTCATCAGGAGTGGCGCTCATCTTTGCATCGATTCTCGACTCCGACTGCAACTCTCCATTGTCGAACACGGACCTCGACGTGTCCATGGTAGGTCACGCTGAGTGCAAGGGAGTAGCCAGAACGGATCCTTCTGGATACCTGACACTCATCGCGTCTCTGCCGAAAACCTCGACACCGGAGTACCTCGGTGGATCTCTGAGGTTCTGCCTGAATGAGACGGAATGTGGACTGGATCGTCGGATTACGGAAACGGAAGTGGAGCCGGCTGGCAGAAACCACCAGGAGGCGACAGGTGTCGTCAAGGTCAGGGTCTGCGTGCGACGCGGAAGTAGCAGGGTTCAAAGGTCAGTCGGAAGTGGAATATCAGGGTCACGGTTGGCTGATCGGAGGTCACGCTTTACCGGAAAAGGGAAATCCGGAGGCAGTGAGGTGAAGGGCGGCACCGTGACAAGGCGAAGCGGGGAGGAGGAAAACGATTGGGATAAGATCCCGATGGAGTGGATCAAGAGAGGGAAATCACGAACTGGATCATCGCCCAGGTCTGGAAAGAACTGGAAGGGCAAGAAACCTCGAATAGTGCGGGATTTGGAAGGAGTCCTATCCAGTACCCAATCGAGAACCAGAGACGGAAACCTCAACGATTTCCTTGCGACACCGGAAGTCCAGAGTTGGAAAAGCATGATGGAAACGCATGGGAAAATGAACGGAAGAGGAAACAGTTACCATGCAGGTGAAACAATAGGCGTTTCGGCCGAAAAGAATGCTTTGAAAGGGAGCAGTTGGGATGGTTCTGGCGAAACTGGGATAAAACTTGGAACTGGTAAAAAGTGGAATGATTCAGGAATGGGATGGATGATGGGAATTCTGGGATGTCTTGGATGATGCCGATAACGCCGGTAATAAAAAATGGGATGATTCTGGGATGTCTTGGATGAAGAAGGATGCCGATAAGCGCTGGGATGATTCAGGAATGGGGTGGATCAAAAAGAATACCGACAAAAAATGGGATGATTCTGGGATGTCTTGGATGAAGAAGGATGCCGATAAGCGCTGGGATGATTCAGGTATGGGGTGGATCAAAAAGAATACCGACAAAAAATGGGATGATTCTGGGATGTCTTGGATGAAGAAGGATGCCGATAAGCGCTGGGATGATTCAGGAATGGGGTGGATCAAAAAGAATACCGACAAAAAATGGGATGATTCTGGAATGTCTTGGATGAAGAAGGATGCCGATAAGCGCTGGGATGATTCAGGAATGGGGTGGGTCAAAAGAAATGCAGTTAAAAAGTGGGAAGATGTTGGATTATCCTGGATTAAGAAATCAGAAGCCGAATCTGCTGCAGACCTTTCAAGGTCAGTCGCAGTTTCACCAACAAAAGTCCTACTAGCGAAGCCACTGGTAGGCCTAAACTCCGAGCCGGCTTATGGAATACGCTTTCCAGTCAAGCCGAACACCTTTTCGATTCCGGAACCTAGCAAACACATTAAGGCGGAAACCAACCGGAAATGACATCGTGGGAAATCGCCGACGGTCAAAGATGGTCTCCGTTATAAATCGGAAGTCATACAATTATTCTCTTAAACAAGACTAGATGGAGTTATTCGTGCGTGATAAAAGCCTTTGACGAAATGGTTTACGCCACTGGAGACCATCTAAAATAAAACACCACGAAACACCGGAAAATCCAAGCCTGAAGCTTTTAACGAATTTGAACAGCAATGAGCAGAAAATTATTTATGAACACCATCTGAAACATGTATAAGATATTTAAAGCGATTCAGCTATTCGAGATACTTATATACAGACATATGCATGTAATTCCAGGTAAATGCTGTTAGAAAGGAAATCTAAGTTGACGTGATCAGCTTAAGTTCGATATGAAAGTGGAACATAGTTAGCCAGCTGCAATCTGATTTAGTGTTGACTGTTCATGTTTCAATTTATAGCACATTTGCTTCACGTGTTACACATGATTAGAGTAGGAATTTCGTAAAGTACAGACATCGTCAACACTGGCACAAATTATCTTATTATATTGACTTTATTAAGATTCCTAGTTCCCTCCCTCTCTTCCTTAACAGTTTTTACTGTATGAGGAAAACTCTAAAACTGGAAGGCACTTATAGAGTCAATTGTGTGGCTCAAACTATGGCAGCCTTGAGTGACTCGCTGAAAATGTCTGGGGGACTCAAACCATGGCAAGCCTTGAAGTAGCCAAACTAATGAAAATATTTTGGGTTACTCAAACCATGGCATGCATGCACCGAGTTTATCGGTGAAAATATTTGGTTGACTCAAACAACGGTAATGAAAACATTTGGGTGGAAGTTAAGATAGTTATGTTCATGCTTGCAGGTTTCTCCTCTCAGCTACAGCTTCAAGCTTTACTTCAAAATAATTATCACTCTGACCAGACCATCATCCGTATTTCTTTTAACTGCAAAGATAATAGGCTACTTAATTGCTAATTACTTTTTCGCGTAAACCAACACGCATTACATTCTGCCCGTTGATTTTAATTAAAATAAACTAAATCTGTAACATCTAATTAGCATGGACAGCGAACTACCGTGTTTCTCGCTCATTAAACCGCCGAAATGCAAAGAAACAGCGTAGTAAAGAACCCCAAATGTTAGTAAGTGAGCCAGTCACGAATAGCAGTGATCGTAAAATGGGCAATTCTCTAGAGATACAAAGTAAGGCGCCAAGTCAAAAGTACCTGAATATTCGTTGAGTCCCAATCCAGACAAAATCGCTAAAATAAAAAGATTGGTCGGGTAATTGAGTTGCAACCGCAAATGCATCGGAGTGTGATTGGAGCTTCCAACACAATGAAACGAATGAAGTGGGATGATTCTCAGCTACCGGTACAACTAATTCACAAGCACACTAATAAAAATACTGTATCGAACGGCAGACACTTTTGCACCGAAAAAGGTAACGAGTTCCGCGATGTGTGCACAGTATCAAAATCAGTGCCGGATTAAGGCATAAGCCAAATTAGCCATGGCTTAGGGTCCGCAAGGTTTTGGGGCCCCAAAATTCGGAGAAATTAAATCAAATTGCTGTAGCAAATTCCTAATTTTGTATAATTTCAAATAATTTAGCATTAGTAAGTTTTAGTTACCAGCCTTCTTACTGAATACTGACACTAGTTGCAGATTCACACTCTCAGTCTGTACAGGAGACCCTATCGCGACCGACGGCAGACGTCAAAGGCTCAAAGCGAAACTTTAATATTTCCCACTCGAGCTGTGTCGACCATATTGACACATTGTTGACACAGTGACCGGGCGCAAGGGGATGAAACTTCTGAAATTACCTAAATTCAGTATAACGGAACATAATCATTGGCGTCCACAGGAATTTTTAGGGGGTGGGGCAACGAATTCTTTTTAGGGTGTCAATTGTGAAAGTTTTGAATTGTTGGGACGGGTACTAACGAGGGTGCCGAAAGCAACCTATCACGTCACCATCAGTACTATAGCTCCCACAATTAGGGGTCTAGCGCGGATCCCACTATAGATACAAATGCTTTTGGAAGCATTTGACATGATATGGAGCCAGTTGTTAGCGTTCTGGGATCCGTTTTCTGCTAGCCATTTCTGAACGTTTAGTTGAAACACAAAACTGTTAAAAGTTTCAATGCTTTTATATATTTTAAATATTTCAGATTATCTTGACTAGTTTGGATAAAAAAATAAACTGTGGAAAAAATCATAGCCATTCATTGTAAAAACCAAGATGATAAGTAATTTTTTAAATATTTGCAAAATCCGGGGGCGCAAATGCTCCCTACCCCTCCGGACGCCCATGCTTGGGGTTAGGGCCCCCAGATGTCTTAATCTGGCTCTTGGCTTAGGGCCCCGAAAGTCTTAATCCGGCTCTGATCAAAATAAGTTAGTTTTTGTTTAATGACGCTGTTTCATGCAAACGATGATAAGTGTCTCCCTACTCCTTTATCCAGGCTTGGGACTGGCACTACCAGAGTACGGGCAGTGGCGGAATATTTCGAAATAAAGCAATAGTCGTGGTCTATACTAGCCAGACAGTAGTACTGGAGACTTGGGTAATCTCGGATTTACTGAACACACGAAATAGTCCAACGGTACCGCTTCAGTCATCGCGCTTTGACAAACAGAGTTGATTATACAAGCGTAATGGGGACTCTGTGAGCAGTTCCTTTAAGCGGCGATAGGCGTCGCCAGTATGTGATGTGGTCAAACTTTAGACAACTTTAGCGTAAATAAACCATAGACATCATATATTAAATGTAAGATGTCTATGAAATAAACCTACCGCACAACAGAGCACACAATGTTACCTAGAGTAGCCAAACGTCATACCATCCTGGCGCCACCTATAGCAGCCATTTTTACAGAGTCCCCTATTTGTTTCCAGGCATTATGTTTGCTATAGTAGCCTAATTGTGATGGTAGGTCTTTAGCAAATGAACAACGTGCTTGAGCACGTTGATTGGATGGATGCAGAGTTTAACGACATCTTTTGGCAGCAAAGGCCTTTGAAGTCGGCAGAAATTATTTTGAACAGTTCTCACCGTTCGTATGGCACAGCATATTGGCGCACTGCAGCGGGGTCATAAAAGTACGTTCACATTTCTCGCCAGATGACGCTATATCCGGCAAAGAAATGGATGACTATATGTAGGCCTATATTCTGCGGCAAAATTACAACAACAGTCGCTAGGTGCTGGTGAAATAACTCATTATAGCCCATGGACAGGTTCGCTGTCAATCCATACCAGAGCATCTTAATCGTAGTTGTTTAGCATAGATGGGACGGCGTTAGCGTTGTTGTTAGCGTTCTGGGATCCGTTTTCTGCTAGCCATTTCTGAACGTTTAGTTGAAACACAAAACTGTTAAAAGTTTCAATGTTTTTATATATTTTAAATATTTCAGATTATCTTGACTATTTTGGATAAAAAATAAACTGTGGAAAAAATCATAGCCATTCATTGTAAAAACCAAGATGATAAGTAATTTTTTAAATATTTGCAAAATCCGGGGGCGCAAATGCTCCCTACCCCTCCGGACGCCCATGCTTGGGGTTAGGGCCCCCAGATGTCTTAATCTGGCTCTTGGCTTAGGGCCCCGAAAGTCTTAATCCTGCTTTGATCAAAATAAGTTAGTTTCTGTTTAATGACGCTGTTTCATGCAAACGATGATAAGTGTCTCCCTACTCCTTTATCCAGGCTTGGGACTGGCACTACCAGAGTACGGGCAGTGGCGGAATATTTCGAAATAAAGCAATAGTCGTGGTCTATACTAGCCAGCAAAGTTCGACCGTACGTACGGAACGTACGCTATTTTTTCTGCTGAAATGCGTACCGTACGCGTACGCTATTTTTTGGCTAAATTAATAAATAGCGTACGCTAATTTTTATATTTTTTTTTATAGAATTAACAAGGAATAACAAAATTACAAATTAAAGAATGGAAAATTATACAAAATAAAAACAAAATAATAATTTACCTCTTCGCTGAAACGGAACTACAAATAAGAACTGTAAAGTGACGTAATAACGACGAGAAAAAAACGACGAGAAAATGAGGAGACAAAATGTGACGTCACGAGAAGCAACTAATATTAAAGGCTGCTCATACGTACGGAATACGAACGTACCGTACGCGTACGCTATTATTTTTAGTAAATTACGTACCGTACGCGTACGCTATTTTCTGCTGTAACGTACGGTCGAACTTTGCTAGCCAGACAGTAGTACTGGAGACTTGGGTAATCTCGGATTTACTGAACACACGAAATAGTCCAACGGTACCGCTTCAGTCATCGCGCTTTGACACACAGAGTTGATTATACAAGCGTAATGGGGGACTCTGTGAGCAGTTCCTTTAAGCGGCGATAGGCGTCGCCAGTATGTGATGTGGTCAAACTTTAGACAACTTTAGCGTAAATAAACCATAGACATCATATATTAAATGTAAGATGTCTATGAAATAAACCTACCGCACAACAGAGCACACAATGTTACCTAGAGTAGCCAAACGTCATACCATCCTGGCGCCACCTATAGCAGCCATTTTTACAGAGTCCCCTATTTGTTTCCAGGCATTATGTTTGCTATAGTAGCCTAATTGTGATGGTAGGTCTTTAGCAAATGAACAACGTGCTTGAGCACGTTGATTGGATGGATGCAGAGTTTAACGACCTCTTTTGGCAGCAAAGGCCTTTGAAGTCGGCAGAAATTATTTTGAACAGTTCTCACCGTTCGTATGGCACAGCATATTGGCGCACTGCAGCGGGGTCATAAAAGTACGTTCACATTTCTCGCCAGATGACGCTATATCCGGCAAAGAAATGGATGACTATATGTAGGCCTATATTCTGCGGCAAAATTACAACAACAGTCGCTAGGTGCTGGTGAAATAACTCATTATAGCCCATGGACAGGTTCGCTGTCAATCCATACCAGAGCATCTTAATCGTAGTTGTTTAGCATAGATGGGACGGCGGGGGAGAGGACTGGCCATCCGCCCTCATATGCCGAGGCTAAGAAAATGAAGTCGTCCACAGTTCATACAAATGGCTGTCTCAGGACTAGCTTAAGCGACTGCTCTTCCTGACTTCCTTCTCCTCCTGCTCCTACTCACGTTAGAATTTTCTTAGTATAATAGTAGAATATATCATCATCATCATCATCATCATCATCGTCGTCGTCGTCGTCGTCGTGATCATGAGCATCATTTCCTGACGCTAGCTATTTGGCGGCGATGGGTACCTTGTCCTGCTACTGCTGCTGTTGTTGTTGTTGTTGTTATTGTTGTTGTTGCTGCTGCAGCCGTTACTACTACTACTACTACTACTACTACTACTACTACTACTACTACTACTACTACTACTACTACTACTACTACTACTACTACAACAACTACTACTACTACTACTACTACTACTACTACTACTACTAATAATAATAATAATAAAAAATAATAATAATAATAATAATAATAATAATATCATCATCATCATCATCATCATCATCATCAGTCTATTTATTATTATTACTACAAGCTGAATTTGTTAGCCTACAAGCCTGGTAAGGACTGGGACTATGAGAAGGCGTGCTAATGAACTGTCGAGTACGGTACGTGTATGAGTATACCCACGGATGCGTGTCGGTTTGGTTGTAATTTTGATCACGGGTCGGGTACTAGTACGGGTAACGTTCAAGTGTTCAGGGAAAGGGCGGGTAGGTTTGAAGTCCATTGCGCGATGATCTTGGGACCATGTCCTTGAGAAGATTAATACTTCAAAGTTGGTGACAGTGAGTTAGATGATGGTAATTAAGCAATTACTGCTTAATTAAATATATATATATATAACTATATGTGCCGAACTTGTGGGCACAGGTTTGTTAGAAATGCGCTACATAAGGTCTTATGGCAGAGGATCGCTCTGGTTTCTAAAAATAGCCTTACTTCCGGAAAAGATAACTCTCTCTGTGCTTTGTCGGTGATGGTGAGGGCGTCACATGGGGATGAGAGCATCGGTTAAATGGAGTTTTATCGTGGTTAAACTTGCAAATGTCTGCAAATAAGGGCTGCTTTACACGCCGACGTGACCGTGGATGAAGCAGGGTTGCCATTTTCGGACGGATGTCAAGTTATTCTTGTTGAAATCTTCGGATCAAATTTGGGCTCCGAATTGATTGTTCGAGGCGGCCATTTTGGGTTGTGCGCCTACGGAAATTTTTGGAGATATTGATAAAATTTCTGGAAAAGGGAGTTTTCAAATGATACAGGGAGTATAAGATTTCGATTCTTTACGATACGGTTTTAGCCCGGTTCAGTGCTAGAAACCTCCAATATATTCTGGTAGAGCTGTTCTATTAAAATGTGCATAGTTTAAGTAAGGAAAATTACTGGCGATAATTAACGCTCAGTTTTGTCAAAGAAACCGTCGATAGCTAGATTTAACTGTGAAATACTTAAAAATAAGTAAGAAAACAGACAAGTAATATTTGTGGACATTCTTTTGATTTATTCTCACGAACTGTGAACTTGATTTGTTTAATTTAACAGTCTTAAATGGCTACATTTGATGTTACAATGAATGTCAATTCTGACGAATTGTTGGACATAATTGTTAATAATCCTGAATTAAAACGCAAATATCTAATCAAATATGGAGATTCTCTTCGTGACTTGATCAGTGAGAGTAGTGGTAAGTTCCCAGACCGCAGAAGTGAGGAAGGAGTTCGAAACCCAGTCTTGGATGGCCGACAGCTCCCTTCACATGCAGATCTAAAAATAGATACACAAGTAAGTAAGCACAAGACTGTGCTCGGGGCCACAACGCACCCAAAATTATCCCAGGGGGATGGTTGCTCCTAGATCAGGAGCCGTGGACATACACTCGCGCATCTTGGTACCAAATATAGAAGAACCTGAAGAACTTACTGACCTGGAGGTAGCCTCCCTATTGATAGGTATGGGGCAGGTTGATAAGAGGGCAGAAAGGTCACAAGAGGTTACAAGGGAATATAGAGGCTTACCTAGCTCCTGGGATGGGACCTATCTGAAGGCTCCGACACAGCGGCGTGGGCTGGCCGATGACCCGAGGGAGGGTTACGATTTGGAGAGAGGCCGACACGTTACAATTGGTACCAGCCACGTCACAAATGGCACCAGCATAAGTGGGGTTTTAAGTAGGTCAGATAGGTCCAGTGATTTTAATCCATTTGTTGGAGTCCCAGGTCAAAGTAAACTTAATTCAAGGGTTGGACGTAAAAATGACTACGAAACACCGCTTGTAACTGACCGCTTTTGTGATTCTGAATATCTAGTTCAAGATAAGGTCAGAAAACAAATAAATTTCGAAAGAGATAATGAACAATTTGAAAGTAGGAGGACGAATCAAAATATGAAACGTCATGAAACACAGAAAACTAACAAAAATTACTTACAACTGTTAGAATGTGTAGAACAGCTCCGCTCTAACCTGAATTGTTTAGTTGCAGATATGGAACGAGATACTACCATTGACACAATGTGTCATATGGACGATCAGGTCCTAGCGACGGGAACGTCATCTTCACGTCGTAATCCCTTCGTCGCTGGCGACCTAGAAGCGGATCCCAGATCCGGTGATGTAACAAGTCTTTGGGACACAACCTTCCCCATCACTTGCTCTTCACAGTCTGAAATGAATAGAATGAATTTTGAAAGAGAAAAATCTGCTGTTGGTGTTACACCTTTCACAACAGAACCCATCTACGTGTCGTCCAATCTTCATACTTACCATGCTGATCGAAGGATGCCTACTGTTCTGTTGCCGACTGTAACTTCTTCACGCCCAGAAATGTTTTCCACCTGGTCAAATAAGAACATGCCATGTACAATGTTGTCAGAAGCAGAGAACGTTGATTCAACGGTAACAACCATGTGCAGGGATGGTCACGTTAGAACGACAACTGTGCCATCGTATCTTCTCTCGGAAGCTGGACAAATGGTAACAGATTTTCAATCTCGGGCTCCGACTTTTGTCAGTAGTCGCAATGTTCCGATGACTAATGAACAGTTGGATCGTGATGTAACACGTCAGAAAAACAGTGACTGTAATCGAACGGCTGTGATTCAAAACACAACCTTGTCTGGGTTTGTGGATGAATCTCAGTTGAACAAAACAGTGTTGTCTTCTGCAGAATTCAAAGGTCATTGCCAAGAATCACAAAGAAAGAAAGAACCAGAAGATGGAAGTTTACGTTCTGTCTTGCGTCAACTGCTTCGTGAAGAATTGCAAACAATGTCAATTGGTGAAACATTGCAACCGCAAAAGACCAAGATGCTGTCTGATGACAAGAACAGTACTTTGGTGAACGAAGAGACGACTTCAGAAAAGAAACCTGTATTGTCTGGAAATGGACTTCCTCCGTTCACTCCGTCCAGTTCTGATTCTTCGGAAACCTTTGCTGACAAGAAAGAAAAGTCAGTGGTAAACAAACCCAGTGCTGAAAAGACACGCCAGTGGATCAAAGTTGGTCAGTTCAGTGGACGAACTCCGATCGAAGCGTTCGTTCGACGTTTTGAAATTTGCTCCCAACATAACCGATGGACAGATGAGGAGAAATTAAACCAACTCATGTGTGCACTTGTTGAGCCGGCAAGTCAAATTTTGTGGGAGTGTGAAACCAGTGACATATCTTCATGGTCAGAGCTGATCAAAATCTTAAGAGCCAGGTATGGAAGCCAGAATCAAGCCAGTTTATACCAAGCTCAATTGTCTGCAAGAAAACAAAGAGAAGGTGAGGATCTAAGTAATCTGGTCCAAGACATTCGAAGGCTTCTCACGATGGCTTATCCAGGACCTCATTCAGATCATCGAGAGACAATCGCCATACGAGCCTTTGTGGACTCGTTAAGAGACAGGGTTCTCGCACGTAAAGTCAGAGAACGTAAACCGTCTACTTTAGATGACGCGTACAAGTTGGCTTTAAGACTAGAATGTTACCAGAAAGCAGACAATGACACTGAAGAAACTCCTGATCGTCGTTATGGTAGAATAAAAGCCATACAAGAAGAACCGTTGTCCAAAGACATAATTCGTCGACTGTTGAGAGACGAGTTGGAACCTCAACGACGTCGGATTGATCAATTGGAAAGAACATTGGGCCTTGATGAAAATCGTCCCACGACTCGACCTTTCAATCGAAGAGAACGGGAAGAGACTGGTTTAGAAACTGGACGTGAACTTCTTACAGATGCTCAGCCTGTAAACACACGTGGGAGAGGTGATCGAAACCGTAA
Source organism: Aporrectodea caliginosa (assembly GCA_020284085.1). Lineage (NCBI taxonomy): Eukaryota > Metazoa > Annelida > Clitellata > Crassiclitellata > Lumbricidae > Aporrectodea > Aporrectodea caliginosa. Next base: position 1,168,713 of record JACEVL010000469.1, read on the forward strand.
CCGGGTATCGATCCGATGCTACAACTGTAATGGTCTTGGACATATAGCTCGTCGGTGTCCACAACATCGTGACGATGGGGAAGAAACGCACACCGGTGTAACACAGACTGATGTTGGGCCAGATCCATCCAACGTACGCTATGTGGAAGGCAGTACCAATGCCTACCTACCGGTCCAAATCAATGGATTGTCTTTGTCGGCATTAATCGATACGGGCAGTGAGATGAGTTTGGCCCCAGCCACGCTTATTAATCGCAGAGACCTTGTTCCATCGCAACAAATTCTTCGTGCCGCGAACGGAACGGAGATAAAAGTACTTGGCGAAGTGAATCTTCATTGCGAGGTGGAAGGATTTCAATTCACAGTTCCTTGCCTGGTTACAGAACAGTTGTCAGAATTAATCTTTGGTTTGAAATGGCTCGAACAACATGCCGCAACTTGGAACTTTGCAGAACATTGGATAAAGATTCAAGATCATATCCTACCATTGTTCAGAAGTACAGCTGGACTGGCTAATCGATGTCGTCGAATTGCTGTTGCTGCCGATGTGCTTGTTCCTGCAATGTCAGAGATGGACTTGGAAACTTACGCAGTGTTACCGAACCTTTCTGCCAAATTTCAACCATGGGCGACGGTTCCGCAAATTCTCGAGTCAGGTTTGATGCTGGCAGGTACTTTGTTGCCTGATCGGGCTTTGGATATTGCTGTCCGAGTGATGAACCCAACGAAGCAGCCAATACGAGTTAAAAAAGGTCTACAGTGGTCGACCGAAGATGTCGTGCTCTGGTCAGATCAATGTTCAACGGAACGAGAAGCAAGTTGTTCAGCTGTCAAAGAAGGTTCAGCGTCACAAGCAGACGTTAAACCAGAAACTATACTTGCACCGCTATGGGAACAGATAGCCAAAGATGTGTCGCCTGAAGACAAAGCCAGAATACGCTCAGTAATCTTAGAACGGTCTTCTGCGTTGTCTCTTCACGAATGGGATGCAAGATTTCACAGTACCTTGACTTCGACAGTGGGGGAGGTTGTGTCCCAAAATCAACGGAATTGGGATTCGCTTCTTCCTCTCATCATGTCAGCGTACGTCCCGTTAGGTTTAGAGAATAGAATAAGATCTTTGGGAATCATGTATGTTTAACTGAATGTTTTTGTGGTTGATGCTTATGATGCTTTATACACCTACTGTACATATTGTACTAATGTTACATGGAAAGGTGAAGGTTGAAACTGGATAAGCATTTGTTTTATTCTACTGTCTATAAGATAGTGTTATGTCTGCCAAGATTGTTTGCATCTCATTTACTGGTGAAAACTGATTTATGCCTTGTACTGTTATTTTGTGAGATAAGGTGCTGCAATGTTGCTGGCTAATTATTTTTAATTTCCGATTAAGTGAAGTTCCGGATGCTATGGTGAAAATGTATGTTAAAATGTCTTTTAGTAACGTGTACTATGTAAACATGGAGGTTCCCAGCACGGTTACCGAAATTTCTCCCTTCGTTAGAAATTTTGAGTGAGGAGGGGGTAGTGTGCCGAACTTGTGGGCACAGGTTTGTTAGAAATGCGCTACATAAGGTCTTATGGCAGAGGATCGCTCTGGTTTCTAAAAATAGCCTTACTTCCGGAAAAGATAACTCTCTCTGTGCTTTGTCGGTGATGGTGAGGGCGTCACATGGGGATGAGAGCATCGGTTAAATGGAGTTTTATCGTGGTTAAACTTGCAAATGTCTGCAAATAAGGGCTGCTTTACACGCCGACGTGACCGTGGATGAAGCAGGGTTGCCATTTTCGGACGGATGTCAAGTTATTCTTGTTGAAATCTTCGGATCAAATTTGGGCTCCGAATTGATTGTTCGAGGCGGCCATTTTGGGTTGTGCGCCTACGGAAATTTTGGAGATATTGATAAAATTTCTGGAAAAGGGAGTTTTCAAATGATACAGGGAGTATAAGATTTCGATTCTTTACGATACGGTTTTAGCCCGGTTCAGTGCTAGAAACCTCCAATATATTCTGGTAGAGCTGTTCTATTAAAATGTGCATAGTTTAAGTAAGGAAAATTACTGGCGATAATTAACGCTCAGTTTTGTCAAAGAAACCGTCGATAGCTAGATTTAACTGTGAAATACTTAAAAATAAGTAAGAAAACAGACAAGTAATATTTGTGGACATTCTTTTGATTTATTCTCACGAACTGTGAACTTGATTTGTTTAATTTAACAGTCTTAAATGGCTACATTTGATGTTACAATGAATGTCAATTCTGACGAATTGTTGGACATAATTGTTAATAATCCTGAATTAAAACGCAAATATCTAATCAAATATGGAGATTCTCTTCGTGACTTGATCAGTGAGAGTAGTGGTAAGTTCCCAGACCGCAGAAGTGAGGAAGGAGTTCGAAACCCAGTCTTGGATGGCCGACAGCTCCCTTCACATGCAGATCTAAAAATAGATACACAAGTAAGTAAGCACAAGACTGTGCTCGGGGCCACAACGCACCCAAAATTATCCCAGGGGGATGGTTGCTCCTAGATCAGGAGCCGTGGACATACACTCGCGCATCTTGGTACCAAATATAGAAGAACCTGAAGAACTTACTGACCTGGAGGTAGCCTCCCTATTGATAGGTATGGGGCAGGTTGATAAGAGGGCAGAAAGGTCACAAGAGGTTACAAGGGAATACAGAGGCTTACCTAGCTCCTGGGATGGAACCTATCTGAAGGCTCCGACACAGCGGCGTGGGCTGGCCGAAGACCCGAGGGAGGGTTACGATTTCGAGAGAGGCCGACACGTTACAATTGGTACCAGCCACGTCACATATATATATATATATATACATACTAGAAACAAAATAAGTCAGAAAGAATGAGTGTTACGTCCTCTGCCGTAACAGAGATCTCTCGCGTGGGCCATTCATCGAGGAATTATAATCCTTTTACTATAGTGCCAGACGTTTTCGAAGTCTTAGCCGATTGGAAGCCCAGTCGCGAATTTATTGCGGTCAACACCACAGGTCTTAGGGGTTTTAAGAAACACCGGGAACATGCTTGCCATATTCCTGTAGCACTCCCTTACCAGGCGAACGTGGGACCCACAATCCTATAAGAGGGACCTAGGTGGATGCCATGAAACACACAAGTCTGGAGTGCTGACAGGTTCGACTACATCTGCTATATCTAGGACTGTTTTCGCTTAGATATTTCTTCGCAATTGGAAACGACAAGATAGATGAGGGTCGTGCACCCAAGCATGCAATTAGGAGCAAATTATCTTCTATTTGCTCCGTTTTAAAGTTATCGTGCGAAGTTCTCCTGCTAATTTATACACGGTGAGCCTGCCTCAACGCCGTGTTTTGGGCACCATAAATAGGCACCTTCTGTCGTGTTTGGCACTACTAGATACTGCGGTGAGAACATTTTTAGGAAAGGCCATATTATGCCACGCGGCCGGTGAGATCTGTCCAGAATAATTGCGCACGTCTTTTAAGAGTAATATTCGCCATAATATAAGAGAAAGCAGAAGAAGAGCTATATATATAGGCTGTATTATGCCAAAATAATTATTTCTGTCGACGCCTACGGCATTTGTTGCCACAAGACATCGTTATAAACTCTGCATCCATCTATCGGTTGACATTTTTGTCTGGCATCAAAGCATACGCACCGTATTGAAATATCAGAGATGTACGTTACGTCATTTTGTTTTGATCTCACGGAATTGTAAGTACGGAAACCCCACTGCCGTACTTTATTCACTCACGAGCTGGACCATTGTTTCCCCAATAGCATGAAATTGGGTCAACTATTACTTTCCCAAAATTAGGTCAACCATTACTTTCCCAGGGTGACACAGCACAATAGTTTCCATTGTTACAAAATGACGTGAAATTGATATTGCTCATTGCAAGTTATCTCATTACGTCATAAATTTATGACGTCATTGACTAACGAGTCTGTGACGTCACGTCACTTAGTCATAATAATGAAAAATAATAATAATAATAATAATAACCATGTAATAATGATTTAATAATAATAATAATAGTAATTTAATAATAATAATAATAATAATAATAATAATAATAATAATAATAATAATAATAATAATAATAATAATAATAATAGCCTAATAATAATAATAATAATAGCCTAATAATAATAATAATAATAATAATAATAATAATAATAATAATAATAACGACGACGACGACGGCGATGATGACGATGATGACGACGACGACGACGATGATGATGATGGTGTTAATAATAATAATAATAATAATAATAATAATAATAATAATAATAATAATAATAATAATAATAATAATAATAATAATAATAATAATAATCTTCGTTTATTATTTCAAACTTACACACGGCAGAATGATTACAATTCATGGTATGAATGGATCATTACAAGTTGATAAAGGAGTCGAATTTAACTGTTTGGCAGCCATGTAAGGCGCCCAGCATGGCCTACTGCAAAAATTATGGACCTTGCAGGTTCTTATTTTTCCCTGTTGGATAACTTACTTTATGGTATTCAGACAAATCGCAATTCCAGTTAAGGATTCTATCACGGTCAATAGCATTAAGAGCGTGGGTTGACATTAACCCTAATCATACCAGGATAAAATCAACCTAAACGTACCGGGTGGGGTCGAAAATGACCCCATCTCAATTTTTACTGTAAGTTCAACATGCTTGTTATTTTAGTGTCAGATATATATATATGTATATATATATGTATATGTATGTATATATGTTTGCATAATTATATAAAATTATATATATATGTGTGTGCATATATGTATGTATATATATATATATAATATATCTGAAGCTGTAAGTTTAACATGTTTGTTTTTTGAGTGTTAGATACATATATATATATGTATATATGTACATGTATGTATATATGTGTATATATATACATATATATATACGTATATATATGCATGTATATATATATGTTTGCGTATATACATATATATCTAATGCTGTAAGTTCAAGATGTTTGTTATTTGGGTGTCAGGTATATACACATATATATACAATTATACATACATATATGGCATGTATGTATATGTATATATATATGTGTGTATACATATGTATATTTATATATATGTGTGTGTGTGCTTACATATATATCTGATGCTGTAAGTTCAAGATATAAATTGTTATTTGAGTGGCATATGTATATAATTATAATTATATATGTATATATGAAATTATGTATGTATGTATGTATGTATATATGTATGTATTTATACATGTATGCACATATCTATATATATATATATATATATATATCTGATGCTGTAAGTTCAACATATAAATTGTTATTTGAGTGTCATATGTATATATGTACTATGTATATAAAATTATGTATGTATGCATGTATATATGTATGTATGTATGTATATATGTATGCATATATATCTGATGCTGTAAGTTCAACATGTTTGTTATTTGAGTGTCAGATAGAGACAGAAATCAATATATATATATACACATATAATTATATACATATAATAATATCTAACACTGTTATAAGTTCAACATTTTTGTTATTTGAGTATATATATATACATACATATATATGTATGTATGTATGTATGTATGTATATATGTATGTATGTATGTATGTATATATCTAACACTCAACTTATATATATATATAAGTTATCAGTTATTGAGCTGGCCGACGCTGCATGCAACTTAGGCGTTGTTTTAATTCTACCATGTCTCTCACTGGCCATGTAAACAGTATTTGTAAGTCATCCTATATGTTCATTCGTGACATACGCAGAATTAGGCGTTATGTGCCCATGTCTGCAAGAATATCTTTGGCAAATGCATTGGTTTCCAGTCGCCTAGACTATTGTAACTCGCTTCTTACTGGTATCAATAAATCAAACATACTGAAGCTGCAGAGGGTTCAGAACTCTTTGGCTAGAGCCATAACTAATACATCCAAATATGAACATATAGCCCCTGTGCTTAAATCTTTGCATTGGCTTCCTGTTCAGCAAAGAATTCGTTTCAAACTGGGGCTCATAGTTTATAAAACTTTGAACTCTGGCCAACCACAATATTTAAAATCTGTTCTTATTCCTCTGACTTATCATTATTCAATGAGGTCATCTGATTGTCTTTGTCTGGTCATACCTAAATCAAGAACTGTTCTCGGTGAACGAGCTTTTTCAGTATCTGGACCTACTTTTTGGAACTCTCTTCCTGTGTCTGTACGCTGTGCTCAGTCGCTTGTGTCATTTCGTTCTCGGCTGAAAACTTACCTCTTTCAAATTGCTTATCCACCTTAGGCTGCCTCTCTGTCTCTTACGGACTGACCTCCTGGATGTTGACCTGATTACGGCTTGGTTTTGGTGTGCCATCGGTTGATGCCTTGTGCATTAGACACCGGCGCAATAGAAGTTGCTAATTACATTACATTACATTACATATATATATATATATATATCTGACACTCAGTTCAGGTTCAAAATCCTCACTTACAAGGACCATCTAAATGGTAGGTCTCACTGGGGATAGGGTTTGGCCGTAATTGCTTGAAATTACGCAATTTGTAATTTGTAATTTCATTCAATTACAGTTTCTTATGTATTTTGTAATTTGAAAATATATTTGATGTCTCAAAGTAATTTGTAATTTAGTAACATTTTTCCGAGTAAAGAACGCCGTTGGAATTACATCTTGGAACTTGGCAAGACCTTAGCCATGTCTGAAGTCACGCATAGATCATCAGTTTCCCAGCACAACTTCCCAAAAATTACTCGAAAAAATGTAATTGACTTACAAATTACAAATAACTTTGAGACATAAAATATAATTTCGAATTACAAAATATATAGGAAAATGTAATTGCATTACACATTACAAATTACTTTGAGATATAAAATTTAATTTCATATTACAAATTACTGTGAGACAATAAATATAATTTCAAATTACAAAATACATATGATAAATGTAATTGAATTACACATTACAAATTACTTTGAGACATAAAATATATTTTCAAATTGCAAATTACTTTGAGACATAAAATATAATTTCAAATTACAAAACATATAAGAAAATGTAATTAAATTAAAAATTAAAAATTAAGAGTTGCATAATTTCAAGTAATTTCAATTTCAATTACTGCCCATCATTGCTTGCCACGTCTCCCAAACGCTAAAACTGCTCATTTAGATTGCAAAATCTGGTGTATTGCTCGGCAAAGTGATGCTTGAAATTCGGAAATTTTTGGGGTCTTTTATGACCCCAACAGTCTTTCGCGGATATCATGTAGGCGTCAAAAGGCTATCCATTCCCGATTGGTTCTTCCTTAAACCTGGATATATATGTGACAAATTCCTAAAATTGTTTGAAAAAATATTTAAAGATAAAATTTTTACAGCAACAATCATACGCGTGGGGTCATAAAAGACCCCACCTGGTATGATTAGGGTTAAACACGATGAATCGCGTGGGGCCTATAACCACGAGGACGCGCACTGGGCGGTTGTCAGCTCGCTTTCAGATCCATACAGCGTCCAAATGTTTTTCTGTCACTCTTGCCTTCCTATTATAAGGGGTCGGCCGTGTTGTTCCTTGTACCTCGCAACCCGCTATTTACAGTGTTGCATCCAATGTTCGCTTGCACCACCTACATAGACGCTAACTGCACACAGACGCCTACAGAGAAAGCCTCTCGCTTTGTAGTCGAGTTACGAGAAGCGTTTGATTTGGAAGTCTATTGGCGAGGGATCTGGAGAAGTTTTCAGGATGAAAGGAATAGATTAAAATCAAGGGCACAAGAGAATTAAACGCACGACTCGTATACGAGCAAAGAAACTATTACTCTAGACGAGTTTCTGCTCGCTGAACTCCACGTGCGTGCGGGGCCCGACAGTTGTAACTTTTCAAGCTGGCTAATTGATGAACGCTTGTATATCTTAACTGCAGCATAATACACATGTATCAATGCACTTAATATAGGGCATTATTGTGCACTGCGAGAGGCGCTATACAAATTGATAGATACAATTATTATCCTTAGGCATTTATTAAGCGCCGTTATCTAATTACGAAGCATCAATCGATGGCGCTGAACATTATTGTGAGCGAAGAAGGTCTTGCGTAAATTGCAGATTCAACTGCCGACACGCAAAGCCGCGAGATCAATATTATTCACGACTGAATTCCGTGATTGTGCCTATGACGTCACATTAAAGACCCAATGATGACGTAACGCATGGGACATACCCTCATTATGGAATCATAGAAAAGTGCTTACAATAAAGAATATTCTATTCTATTTTATTTTATTTTATTTTTATTCTATTCTATTCTATTTTATTTTATTTTTATTCTATTCTATTCTATTCTATTCTATTCTATTCTATTCTATTCTATTCTATTCTATTCTATGAAAATGTCGAGATTGTCTAACATTTTCCTGACTTTGTTCAGTAGGCCTATTTCCTACGGTGTGTATGCTACCTGGTTTAGGCCTAGGCCACTACGTCCGAAATTCATAGCAAGATCTACAAATTTAAAGCCAATCAAGGCTAAGCAACTGCTATAGATATTATTTTTACATAACATAATGGCGTAGGCCTAATGGACTATCGTTTTAATCGACCATGATCAACCGCCAAAGAAAACATCGTATATATAAGTGCTTAACCCTCGGGCTACCAAGGGGGTTATTACGACCCCCAGGTTTTTTGCTTAGAAAACTTGTTTCATGTGGAATATAATTTTGATAATTTAGGTAGCTGTAGCAGGATCATTTGCGCACATTTTGAAGTAAACATCATTGTGATAGCTCACGCCATTCAAAAGTTACACCCGATATACCCGAGGTACCAGGGGGTTGATACGACCCCCCTTGGGTTTTCGTCTATAGCGTACTCATTTTTCTTCCTGGAAGAGAAACAAATATACCATTCTTTAGAGGGAATGCTGGGCTTCATTTGCATACTTAGATGTTTGTCTTTTGAAACCGGAAGTGATCAAAATAAATAATAATACGCGTACTATGCGTGAAAAATGGCTGAATGGAAGGACTCCCCCTTAGTTTTTGTCTGTAGGCTATCGTATTCATTTATATTCCTGGAAGAGAAACAAATATACCACTCTTTAGAGGGAATGTAGGGCTTCATTTTCATACTTACATGTTTGTCTTTTGAAAACCGGAAGTGATCAAAATAAATAATAATACGCGTAATCTGTGTGAAAACGGCTGAATACAGCATCACAACGTAAACCGATATATATGTATGGATATATATGTATGGACTATGGATGTATATTTATACGTATAATATAAACATACATGTATGTAGGGATGTATGTGTATCTTATTTGTTTATCCAAAAAGTACAAAATGTAGGCAATAATATAAAATATCGCTAATTAAGGGGTTCCGTTGTTAAAAGTGATGTAATTTCGAGGTGCATTCACATAATATACAACTAAATACACCATTCTGTGCAGAAATGAATGCTGAATCCAATGCTGTATTACAAGTTATGATATGTGAAACCAAACACGAAATCCAGGGGGTCGTCTCAACCCCCCCTTGGTAGCCGATGTAGCAAAAAAAACCTTGGTAGCCTGAGGGTTAAAATGCCTGGTTACGTTTCACAATGCATACACACATAGGCGCAACCACCCTATGGGACCCGTGGGACGCGTCCCCCCCCAACTTTCGAACAGCTTGGGACCGTCCCCCCAAACTTTTGAAAATTGTGAGGCAAACAAGAGCCCAAAATGCACTCCATTTGGTATCAAATGCTCAAAATTGCGTCGGTTTCTGGGGCTCCGCCCAGACCCCGATGGGGAACTTACGACGCTCCCCCATACCCCTATAGTCGTTATAGGAGCTTCTTGCCTTCCGCGATCTCTCCCTCTGTACCATTAATGCCAGTAGGGCTTTTAGTACAAGGCTCTGGCCTTGGACCTACTGATTTTGTCACAGCCATTTCTAGCCTTAAACCTCAATACAGTGAAAACCGTCTCACTAAATATGCCGACGATAGCTATACTTGCTGGTCCTTGCTTCATGCTTTGACAGCACTGTTTCTGAACTTGACCATATCTCTAAATGGACATCCATTAGAAGTCTTAAATTAAACCATGCTAAGACCAGAGAAATGGTTGTCAAACGACCGAGGTCCAAACCTATTGCCCTCCCTCCTCTCATCCCTGGCATCGAGCGGGTCCAGGAGATCGTTATTTTGGGTGTCACCATCTCTCATGGGATTGGCTTTGGGGCACACATGGACAAAATATGCCGTAAAGCCCAAAAATCCATGTTCGGCTACATGTTTTGGTCGTCCACGGTCACCACGGTCAACGTCTCTTTGACGTTGTTAGGGCTACTACCCTCGCACGGCTACTTTATGCCTCCTCTGTTTGGTGGGGATTTGCCACTGTAGGGGAACGTAAACGCCTTAACGCCTTAACGGTATTCTGAGAAAATTCACCCGTTCAGGCTTCCTGCCTGCCGATTTTCCTAGTTTTGACAAACACTGTTCTAGAGTTTATTATACTATTTTCCGTTCAATTCTCTTAACCCTTGTCACGTCCAGTTTATTCATATAATTATGTAACTTTTTTCACAAATCTAGATGGTTTATGTACTTTTATATCGAAATCATCGGTGAAAAATTTGAGGTAAATTAAAGCCCAAAATGTACTCCATTTGGCATCATATGCTCAAAATTGCGTCGGCTTCTGGGGCTCTGCCCCAGACCCCGATGGGGGAGCTTACGACGCTCCCCATACCCCTAATCGTTAGGGGCTTTTTGCCTTCGGCAATCGCAGCTTCGCGCCTTCGGCGCTCGCAATTCCACCTCCCTCACTCACACATTCTTGTAGGCCCCCCCAACTTCTGGACCGTGGTTGCGTCCCTGCATACACAGAAGAGTTTTTAACGCTGTGATAAATATATATAGATATATGGGGGCGGTTAAGGCCCAAGGGTCCTTAGTGTAGTGGTAACATCACTGGCGTGAAGAGCAGTAGGCAGCGGGATCGCATCCCGTACCCTCCCAAAGGCCCACTCAGCCTACGGCTGATTCGCGAGATGGCGCGTTGGTAAAATTAGATGGCTCTCCCATACAGTAAAATTCGACTCCTGTAATAGAATAGAATAGAATAGAATAGAATATTCTTTATTGTAAGACCAATTGCAAACCGCATTTTGGCTAACATGAAAGTTTAAAGGATTGTTTTCTGTATTTCTGGATTAGACTATTAATTTTATGCATTCTATAAATTGTATGTTCACATGTTATTTATCATGAATGTTATTTAATAACTTGTAATCATCCTTGTGATCATCCGTTCATACTGATATTCAAAATATAAAAACGAAGAGTATTACTAGTATTATAATAACAAATCTGGCGAAATATCAGCGCTACAAAATGTGATCTGCAAGCTGCACGAAAATAAATGGTATAGTGGCGTTCCATAGCTATAGGTTATATATATGAGGTCGTTGTTCCATAGCTGCCTCTATGTTATAGAGCATCGTTGCTTATATTGAGGATCGTATCTATGGCGTAGCAGACGAAGGCGCAATGGCCGCCGCTGTAGTTAGCGGATCGCCGCTTGTTTTAACCAGTTACAAACTAATGGCTGGTTTCTGGATCCAGTTAATGGCCTGGTCAATTCTTATTCGTTCAACCGTTTCAGAAAACTTATTGCTTGGTAAGCTGTGCTGATATTTTACTGAGATATTCATTGGTAAACCATACTACATGTATGTAATCGTAGGTCAGGCGTGCTTCACCATGCATGCCTCGTAGTGCCTCCGTTGGGGCTCTAAAATAACATTATTATTAGATGGATAAATTGATTTTCTGTTCCAGATTATTGGAGGATTATTCACTCGAGATTCATTGATGTGACTCAGTGCAGGTTGCTTGGTGTAAGGAGTGCGAGCGATACAATTTTTTTGTCATAACGCTATGTTAAATAAAAGCGCAGTATAAATGTTGTATTGGTTTAGCCTTGATATAGGGCCTAATAAACGTGATGTATGTAGGACGAAGGCAAATAAACATTGAGCGAAGCCAAACAGCCGTGTGTTTGTGTAAACTAGACCGTTTACTGCCAGTGATCCTGTTTAATATTGTGTAACAGATAGAGAGGGTAAGCCTAAACCTAGGGTCAAAGGTGAATTTGCTATTAAATCAGTGTCTCTTGAAAAGATCTTTGTTTGTATGGGTGGAATACTTCAAGGGGCTGACAACAGGAATTTAGATGATAATACCAACCATTCAGCTTCTGTTAGAACTCTAAAACTCTTTGGTATACAGTTTGTTATAAAGCTCAGTTAAATACTCATAGTGTAGTGGTTAGCATGCCAGGCTGTCACCCCAGAGGTCGGGGGTTCAGATCCCACCAGGGCAGAAATTTTCTTGGAGATTTCTGCTCTAACTGCACCCCCTAGCCAACTTAGCTATAATGAAGGCACTGATCATAAACTGTCAGTGGGAAGATGACACGGCGAGGAAGAGGACTGGTCACCCGCCCTCATATACCGAGGCTAGGAAAATGAAGGCGCAAACACTTCATACCTATGGCTGTCTCAAGGCTAGCTTAAGGAACTACTTTTCTTCTTCTAAATACTGTGTTAACCTTGGCGGACATGCTTTGTAGGCTGCTATCAGCGCCGTGTATTGCAGGCTGTCTGTTCTGTTAGTAGTTAAGCTTTTATGCTCTTCTGTCATTTGTGCTCTTGTGAATTGTTTCAGTTGCATAACATGTAAATGTACAGCGCAGTGCATTTGTCAGGCGCTTCAATAAAGAAAAGATTATTATTATTATTATTATTATTATTATATAAGTGTGAGATTACGTTACATACAGTATACCGTATATTTGTCATTGTTACATCCCAAGTGCTTGAAATGGTTTGAGCTTGTACACTGATTGCACATTGATTGCACCTAGCTCTTACTTGAAACAGAACTTCACGTTCTACTGTACACAATGTGCACATCAGCATTCCATGATGATGTCACTGTATGCTATGACTCTTTATGTCCAGACAAGATCAGCGAAGATAAGCCAGTAGCCTGGTTTAAATTGAGATGGACTGCAGTTGCTCTCCCGTCTGGATCTTATCATGTCTGGGATCTAAAACATTCATTGATCGAGCCATCGATCGATCGACCAACTTGAATAGACGATCATATAAGCAACTTGAACAGTCTCTGAGAGCTGTATACAGAGATTCCCACTCTAATGATCCTGTGTGTGGTTACATACCCCTTAATGAGATCGTGACAAATGCATAAATCTATGGAGGAAACAGAATTGGTGTTTTATGCTTTGTCTCGTGGGACAGATTCAGAGTTTGAAGTTGGAAGGAAGTAATAGTATGGTAGTTTTTATGTAATGTAATGTATTGATGACAATTTATGTAGCATCGTGAGTACTAGGAGTTAATAAATAAGAAATATTGATAATAATAGTTATTAATAATTTATAATTAATAATAAAGAGTTAGTTAGATAAATATGTACACCAGGAATTTTGTAAATTTGTATAGTGCCCCTCCAAGAAATTGATAAATAAGCCCTGTCTTCTCTAGCCTTTGGTGTATTAAAGCTTATGGAGAACAAAGAGTAGGCTAGGTGGGTAAGCCAACAGTGCTCGGTAGCTGGCTTCCACAGATAGGCAAAGCTGAAACAATGAACTCCTATGGAGAGTTAACAGACTGGAGAACCTTCTGCCTCCCCTTTATTCTCTCCAGTGAATCCACCACTGGTGGGTTTTACTGAAGTGAAAACTAAGCCTAACCGACCTGCATAGGAATCCTGTCCATAAATAAGAACGGTTAGGCACAGCTTGCTCCAATTATTCCAAATTTAAGTCCAGTAGTATTGACTTAAAAACTAAACAGGTCAGCCGTGAAGCGTACCGAGAAAGGTGGAAGTAGCATGATTTGTGACAGAGTTGGAACCACTTATGCTGTCTGGGAGAAACTCATCCCATACCTCACCTACCCCGAATTGTGTGGAAATGATCAGCAGCAACAGGGAAAATGCTGGGGGGACTTCTGCAGTGTGTGTGTGTGCGGAAGCCCTGCACAATATTGGAATGCCCTTACATTTTAAAGTGGGATGCACGGCTGTGATCAGTAATTGACTTTATGGTTCAATGATTGTAGAGTGCATGTCCTCTGATAGCTGTAGGCAAGTTACTTATGCTTGATTGCCTCTATAACCAAGCCGTATAATTTGGATCTGACATGAGCTTGAAAGTATATGGCAAGTCGTGCAATGCGCTGAACCATGTCTTTGACTTTTGGTGTGGTTGAATGTGAATATAAGATGGTTTCCATGATTGTTGTACGCTAACTGTTTTCTTTCTTAACTGCCCATTGTTTTTGGTGCTGAAGAAATGCCCAGTTGTAATTGCAGTTTAACTTTGTTATCTGTACAGCTAGGATATATCTTTGGTGTTCCAGTTTTGTCAAAGGCTATTCGATATTAAATTAGGGATTTAAAGATTACAGATATTATGATTGTTATTATTAACTTATAGAATGAGAAGAAAAACAGTCCCTTAAGCTAGCCCGAGGCAGCCATGGGTATGAAATGTTATTGATATCATTTTCTTAGCCTCATCACTTGAGGACGAGTGACCAGTCCTCTCCCTTGCCATCTCATTTCCCACCTACAATGTACAGTCAGTGTGCTCATTATAGATAAGTTGGCAAGGGGTGCAAGTGGAGGAGAAATTTTGAACCAAATTTCTGCCATGGCATTATAATCACACCAATAATCGAATCCACACTGCACTACTGAAGAACCATTTGAGGACAGCCAGTTACTTCACAGGTGCTAATGCTATTAGTCATAACTATATATAGGAGCTCTGACACATGGTGGCCTGTGATCCATTCCCTTTATGAGTATGCTGCACCTGCATATGTTTAAGAGGTGCTCTGAGTTTGACACTCATTACCAGAGGTAATGTCTGCTTTTAGAAGTCTTTATAGGGTAACTGTCTTGATGTTTGTTGCATGGTTGAACATTTTTATGTCCCTGAAAAGGTTCAACCTAGACATTTTGTTTTCTATTCTATTCTATTCTATTCTATTCTATTTATTTCAGAAAGGTGAGTGGTACCCCCAGATAACATTAAGGTTAGGTAATTCCTATTTTGTTTTATACCTCTTTCAACAGTAGTGATTAGAGGAAGGCATGGTCGGTGTTGGGATTGAAACACTCAAGTGGCTAGTGAGCTTGCATTTATTATTCTCACTTATTAATAAAAAATAATAATAAATAATAATTGCATTTGCTTGAGCTTGTCAGATGCAAATACTGGCTAACTACTTATGACTACTTCAATCCAACTACCCTACAGCTGTTTTAAAGGTGCCTTCCTCCATGGCCGAGCAAATAGTTTTGGGCTTCATGCAGAGTTTACTCTGCGTAGAAATTGAACAAGAGCAAGCAATTTTTGCACCTGCGGGAAGATTCCAAGTGAAATGCTGTCTTCAGTGTTTAACAACATCGTATTTAAGTTATTTATATTATTATTATCATATATTATGGACGTTGCCATCCTCCCTTATCCAGGCTGGCGACTGGCGCCACCCGAAAATGGTCATCTGCTGAAAACGTCGGTTTTCAAAGACACGTAGTCTTTGTTTGGGCTGGGTTATTCATCGTTTCCACATGATTCCTCTGAGTCACAAAGGGACTCGTGCCGCCCCCTCACCCTATGCACCGGGGACGCTGTCTGCTCACTTCAAACGCCAATTATATCATGGCCTGCAATGATCATCTGTTCTCTTACCCGACGCCAGAGGGCCGATGACCTTTCACACCTGTCCTCATCCCTCGTCCTTATGTCCTCATTCCCTGCTGTGCTTGTGTCCTAGTCCTCTGTGCTTATGAGAACGACAGAACAAAGTCCCACGGTAATGGCGATCCTGTGGGACTAGTAGCCTGAGTAATTTATTTTGAAGGGTAGTAGTCAAGAAGACCGCTTCAGCAATGCCCTCACTAATTAGGTGGAATGAGTTGGATGATCGGATGGGCCATGGGATAGAATTACACAGGAGAAATTAATGAAGACTGGTTAAATAGATTGGTATCATTCAAACGTGGATAGGGTGCTTGATTATGAACTGAAATGTTGGGGGTTCAATTCCCCGTCTGGGTAGAATTTCTTCCAGATTTCTGCACCACCCATGCTCCCACTAATTCGTTAAGCTGTATTGCGTGCACTGATTGTACACTGTCGGTGGGATGATCACACGGCAAGGGAGAGGACTGGCCACTGGCCGCATATGCCGAGACCGAGAAAATGAAGTCTAACACTTGCATGACCTGAAATGGCTGCCTCTCAGGGATGGCTTTTCTTTGTAGAATTTTCGTTAAGGTCTTAGTGCACTTTGACAAATGATCACCCAAGGGAAAATGGAGACAATGCCACATTTCCTCTTATCGGATGACATGCTCTTAGGTTTGGACTGCCACTTTGATAAGAAGAGACGGAAGTGCAGTGGGACCCAGAAGATCACAGGATCATGGTGAGATAAGGATATATGATGTCAGGGTCAGCCATTTATTATTCCAGGACTATATGGGCAACTACCCACATAGATTTGGCCTTTGCTAGGTTCTTATAGCGTGCCATTTAAATATTCCAATGCACAAATGAAGTGTAACACTTCATACCCAATGGCTGCCTCTCAGGGATGGCTTTACTTTGTATAATTTTCTAAGCTTGACAAATGACCCAAAAATTCCAGATGCCAAATCTAAGAGGCAACTTTCTTTGGCACTGCATAGTCTCTAACCTCTGCTTGGCTTCTCAGCCTATCTTTTCTGTAAGTCCTTGAAGACCATTCTGTTTCAGCGTGGTTTCATTGTGTTATAGGTCGGTAGTGCCTCTGGTGAGTTTCTCTTGAAGTGGCGCTATATAAATTTGCATCCATACATGCTTGCATTCATGCATACGTGGTTATGAAGTGTTAGCAGCTTCATTTGTTATACACATTGCATTTAATGGTGGGTTGCCAGTCCTCTCCTTTACCATCTGATCCTCCAACCACTGTATATCGTTTTGCAGCTAAGTTTGCTACAGGGCATATGTAGAATAGAAATGTAGCTTGTCCTCAGAATCAACAAGGTAGCGATGTAGTGTATTGTAAACAGAAAGTGCCTTTGTGAGTTTCCTGACTAGCTCTATATAAATAGCCAGAAACAAAGACGTCCAGAAACAAAGACGTGGTCTCTTTTAAGAGGGTGCATGGCCCTAAGTGGCTGTCATCGCTCTTGAGAGGCCATAAGGGGTTCTTAAGATAAAAGGAATTGGGTTTTATCCGAATGGGGTTGAATGTGGTTGGGTAGCCTCCTGATTTCTGGTTTCTGTTGGTCATGGAGCATATGTTTTGAGTAAACTAAAGTAGATTAAATTTGAACTAAGCAAACTGAGTGATTTATATCTTGTGGAGTAAATTTAAATTGAGTAATTATTTGATTTAAGTGGTGTGAGTGAATTAAATGTTGTTGAGGAAGTAGTGAATTAGTATGTGTTGAATAAACTGAGTGATAAATTTGGTTGAGTAAATTGAATGAATTTAATTTACGATAGTTGAGTAGCTTGTGTGACTTGCACAGTAAATAAAACTAAAATGGGCCGCTGGTCCACGTGCCTGGAACATCTTCCTGCTGTATACTAAGCAGCCAAAAACCTTTCTGCTTTCAAAAAACAGTTAAAAATATACTTGTTACGTATCTTCGAGCATTAGCATTTGTGCTGACAGTAGACCGTTTTGTAAAGCATGCTAGAAGTAGCTTGCTACCAACGATGCTATGCTATCCTATTATAAATTGCATATATATATATATATATTCGTTTATTGAGAAAACAATCTGACAAAAACGCAGAGTTGCTAACATGAGTGATAATAGATAATTAAAGTTCATTAGAAAATGTTAGAATAAACTAGTAAATATTTTTATATAATGATCTGGGAATAAATTGAGAGTTGTCCTTGGGTGGGAGAGTATGGTTGTGTACTCTAGGTCTTAATTGGTGAAAGGAGAGGGGTCGGAGTGGAGGTAGGAGTTGGTGAAGTACATGCTTGGGGTTGTGTAATATGGAAAAAAGGAGTTTAGCGTTTACAAATTTATACACAATCGCATTTAACTTTAATGCAACTTTAGTGAATGAAATTTATTCGAGTGATCTGTTGAGAATATTTATTTGCTATTCGGTTTCCATTGCCAGCTGGCCACACAACTGGTCCACTTGTTGTCGAGTGTCTTGCTCATACAGGAGATAAGCTGTAGGCTTCCGCTTCCTCTAGTTATACAGCCACCCACAGCTAGAGGTGTTTATGAATGTGTTTGAGCAGATATCTCGGTCTCGTTTATCTCGGTTTGTCGGTTAGTGAGGCAATCTTTGACCCGGGTGGGGAGCTCGAACTTTTGAACTTTGGAGTTTGTAACACAATTAACATTGGTTAATGTATTGATTACTGGTAAGTAGAAAGATCAGTGCAAGTATATGTAGGTATATAGCTACAATATACATGTAGCTACAAATATATATTTATAGATGCATATAATTATATTAGAGCTGGTACTGATTAAAAAAATTAATCAATTAATCTCCAAACATTAATTTCGATTAATCGATTAAATTCGATTAATTTGGTACCTGTTATATACAGCGTGAAAAACTGTTAAAAATGTAGTCATCGAGTCAGTCACTACTCAGTACTTTCTTTCTACAAATAACTTCAATCATTCCACATGCTGAAGGTGGTACATCAGCCATGTGTTTGAGCCATGGTAAGCGAACTGTTTATTGCAATGAAGACAGTTAATTTTCGACTTTTCCATTAATCAGCATTTACCTTAAATGCAAAATGATCGTTTAATTTCCCACTCAAACGCTTCACATTATCATGTTATGTATACTGCTGCTGCTGCTGCTGCTGCTGCTGCTGCTACTGCTACTACTATAGTCGTGTACAGTTTTAACGATTGCAAAGTCACACAGAAATGCGATTCTGGGGTTGGTTAGTCAGTCACCAGGTGAAGAGCACTAAGGTATCCAGATGTTTGAAACCTAATGAGAAATAGTGAAGAGACCGAATTATGGGAAAGTCATGCAAAGTATGGTTCACCTGCTACTTGTTTCGTTTATGGTGATGGGTAAGGCATCTGTCTGTGGGAGATATTATTATTCATCGGATTTAAGAAACTTCCTTTACCTCTCGTTCCTCGGTTCCTGCCTCAGTTCCTTCCTCTCTGGTCTTTATCGCGCACTCCAGTTGCTCTTTCAAGTTGCTGCTGAAAAGTGGACCAATGGAGAAGCGATCACTTACATAAACATCAGCTTCCGGGTGAGATTGGGATTGTGGAGAGGGATAGGGATGGACTGGAAGGGCCAGTCTTCAGGTAGACAAGAGTAGGGGGTCATCTGCTGGACTCTGCTGGACAATTAGCCTTTATTCGTGGCACTTCTAGCGCTTAACCTATTTCTGGTTACTGATAGGTGGTGATGGGTCTGACTAACACCCAGACTAACCCTTTGGTTCTGTTCCAGAAGTGCATGACTGGCGAAAAAGCTGACCGTCTGTTCTACGTGTTTTTAATAGGTATACTGGGTTAAGTGCGCTGCTGGCCAGGGAGACCAGTAAGTGTCTGAAGAGGGATATATGTGCCTTTTGAGAGGTCCCTATAGTTCTGGTACATAAAGGTCCAGATGCATACATACCTACATAGAAATACATGCATATGTACATATTATACATACATACATGATACATGTACATCCATAGTTCCATACATACCTATTTGTACATACATATACACATGCATAGTTTGCATGCATACATACATACATACATACATACATGCATTCACTTGACAGCCTGAGTCTGAGTGTTGTGAAATAGCATTGCCTGCATATAACATTAAATAAATGTACATGCATGTATATATATATATATATATACATATTATTTTTGGCTTTGTGTCCGATGTCATCATAAAATTCTTTAGATTAGATTAGGTGATGTATATTATAAGTGCTATAGTGGTTGCTGTTAGCAGACATTGCGTTTGAAGAGTGTGGATGACTCGTGTATGTGTTTGTGTTAGTGCGTGGGTGTGTTTGTGCGTGTATGTGCGTGTGTGTGTGTTGTGTGTGTGCGTGCGTGTGTGTGCGTGAGTGTGTGTGCTGTGTGTGTGTGCGTGTGTAAGTGTGCGTGTGTGTGTGTGCGTGCGTGTATCGCAGACAGAGACTGAGACTATATTCTGCTGGTGATGACTGGTTTGTCTAAGTAGAACTTAAATGGTTGCATATGCTTCTGTTTTCCGGCTGGCTAAGAACCTGCCGGTCTGAACCCACTTTTGAAGTTTGAACAGAAGATTCTAGTCAGTGGTTTGGCCTTAAATCATAACAGAATGTTCCCATTATAATATGAAATATCCGTCCTTTGAAAGCCATACAGTAGCTCTTTATTAACAAACTCTGGCGATAGCCAAAGTTCTGTAATTAGAAACTATGACTTCAACTGTTTTCAATTGGCAACCTAATTAAGCAGCTATATTTGGATTTCAACCATATTTCTTCTGTGAATTATGATTCTTGATTTCAATTGATGTGACCATAGATTGAGACTTTGTGCTTTATCACAACGGCAACATTAGAATAGATTACGATTATGGTTTATATGATTTGCGGTACTTTTGTTTTGAAGTTTAAAGTTAAACTACGTTGTGTTTTAATATTTATTGACTCGTTGAATTTAAATAAGCAGAAATCTGTTAATACTAAGTAAACATTGATAGCAATTGTGGTCATATAATTCAGATGTTTAAATTAGATAATGCACAAATGTGTCATTGTACCAACATCAGTTAATTTTTTTAATTTATTTATTTCCAAACATTTATATAGCGCCCCTTCAAGATTCCTACTCAGAGGAGCTCCCTGAGCTATTCTAAATGATGTTAGAGTCATTAATTACAACAGTCAGTCAAAACGAACAGATAGATAGTAAGTAAGGAAGTATAGAGACAGAATGACACAAATTGTGTACAGACAGGCATACCATTACACATACAGATACAGATAGAAGAAGCAATGTATGTGTTGATCATATAATGGTGAGAGATCTCGCCTCCCTTGGGATAGATATGGATAGATATAGATGATAACTATGATCTGTTGTTTGCCAAGGCTGACAATGTAAGCCAGGGATTTATCTGTTTGGACAAGTGTTCTCTCCTACACCTGTCTTAATATGTATGCCAGGTAAGCAGAGCTCCAACAGTGGTTAAACAGACTCCCCAGACGTGTAATTGACTTAATTTTACATGCATCTGGAGTTGTAGTTTCTTTGTCATTGTTCGACTACTGGACTTAAAGGCAGTTATACTCTCGGATTCCAGCTGCATATTAAATGATTACTGGAATGCTGTTCTTATTTCTAATTTTATCCTGCAAACCTCTTTTGTCGGTGTGTGGGCTGGTATTTCCTGAGGGCAGACCGGACGCCCCCTGTCTGATCTATGCCCAGACAGGATATCCTTCGACTGAAATTGAATTCGCCTTCCTTGGGGATTGAAAGGGGAGAAGGAATTCTGTTTGTTTCAGTTGATTGATTACACATAGTTATGCTGTGGGTCATCTCTTTAATGTAATGTAATGTAATGTAATGTAATGTAATTAGTAATTTATATAGCGCCGCTCACAGCCGAGGCCATTCAGTAGCGCTCCCAGTGCGAGAACCCCGAGAGAAGAAATATGTTTTAAAGAGAGAGAGAGATGAAGACAATGATCCAGAAAGGAAAGTCTCACGCAAAGTGAAGTGAAGGGCATTCCATAAAGAGGGCCCAATGATGGCAAAGGATCGAGTTTGAGCAATCGTAGTCCTTTAATTCCAAGTCCAGGTCATAAACTGGGAAGGGACTTATGCTAAAGTTAGTTTACCAATTACTCGATTTAGAAACATTACATCATTTCCTGGCATCACCACTTAACCTAGATATTTTTAGCAGATTTATTATAGTAATAACCATTATCAGAGAATCCATAGGATATACAAATTGTGTGTTGTTTTATAAAGCAAACGGATGGCTTAGAATGGTCTTTGTGTGATTTTAGTCATGATTAAATATAAATAGGTCTGTTCCTAACAAGCTGAGGTTTTACCAGTCACTGATAAGTTTAAATAGAACTTGATTAAAGGATTTATTAATTAATTAATCAAGTCTGTTTCGGTGTGATTGCAAGTCATGCTTATTAAAAAGATTAATCTTCATGCTGGTGTCGGTACTATGATAGAACATTTGGTGACTCTGATTTTGGTGACTGGACCACATGGTTGTCAGTTCAGTTTCGAACTATAAAAGTTTTTTAATTGTAATTATAATCATAAATTTGTAAGCAAGGCTAATCAGAGGTGATCTTTGTTTGAGGATAAATTATGTTAATGTTCATTAATGTTATTGTTGTAACTGGTAAAAAGCACTTTTATACAGAACTATAGGCTCACTCCTCCTGCCACTAATTCTGATGTTGAGCTTATGGTCAGCTTTTTCCAACAGACCATCTTTCCTGTTATCCTTAATGTATAACGACAAAAGATTCCAAGAACCATCTTCTTTATGGGGTTATTAAATGGTGTACTTACTGACTTGCATCTGAAACTCCGCCACTGTTTGTGGCAGTGCCAGTCCCAAGCCCGGAGAATGGAGGAGAGCGGCGCTAATCATCTTTGTTATTACATAGTGTCGTTAAAAAAACTTGCTTCTGCAAATAAATCGCCCGTATTTGTGCAACATCCAATCAAAATGGGATTAACTACTTGTGTAAATGCATTCCACCCAATCTACTGATACATGTAATTTATTGATCATTACATGTTGTGTACAGGTTTTTGTCATTACTGTGGCAATTGCTATAAATTCTAAAGAGAATATCTCTTCAGATTTTTTTAGCAATTACTACTCTGTGTAGTAATAACAAAACAACAGTGCATGGTTCTGTTTATAAAAAAACAACCGAGCATAGTTCTAATGAAAGACCTGTCGTAAATTAGAACAATTACTGTTTGTAATGATGATAAGAATAATAACATGGTTGATGGATATAAATGACAGCAAGCGCAATACATCAATGATGAAGATTTGTATGTTCAGCAAGTTTATATTTATGTATGGTTCTGATGAAGGTGGATTTTTGCCGACAAACACATTATTGCAGGTGATAACAAAATCTCTTGGTGCGTTAGATAGTGCGGCTACAGTACTGTAGGTTGTACTGTAGCAGTACCTTTTTAACGCACCCAAAGATTTATCATCTGCAATAATATGTTTGCTATAGGTCAAGTCCGTGGATATAGAAGTGCTGTAGATTGGATTTAATTTTGAAATTGGTATGACGTGAATTCTGTAAATTTAATCTTGTATTGTATGAAGTGTTAACTAGTGACTTCATTTTCTTAGCCTCAGCATATGAGGCCGGATGACCAGCCCCTCTCCCTCGCCGTCTCACCTTTCCACCCACAGTGTGGGGTCAGTGTACTCATTACAGCTGAGTTGGCTAGAGGGCACAGGTGGAGCAGAAATCTCAAACCAAATTTCTGCCTTGGCAGGGATTTGAACCCCGACCTCTCGGTTGACAGTCTAGCTCGCGTACCACTGTAGACTATCACGCAGAGGCAAAAATCTGCACGCAACTTTGGGGGGACAGATTTGTTTGGGGGTCAAATTTTCACATTTTTGGGGAACAGATAGGCCTCAGTCAAAACTTTGGGGGACAATCCCATCTGTCCCCCATGATCTACACCACTGCTATCACGCACCCCAAGAACAAGTGTGAATAAAAAACGGTGCATCCCTCTAGTGGTGAGTCCTGTAAACGCAAGTATAACACGTGCAACGTGTCTGTCTTCATCCCGATTTCCTGGGTCAATTCTGAGACATGTGAGAGGAGATAAAGATCCTCTGGCGCCTGGGTCTGTTTATCCGATGTCACTTGGCCGGGTATTCAAAACCAAGGCTTACTAGATAATAACAGCTTTACGGGCGGGCGTCTCTGTTTTTCGATATATTCATGGTGGATCCTGTGGCTGGAGGCACCCTATGATTCATTCATGCTCCCAGTACAGGTACAATTCTGCCGACAATCAATTAATGGACTGCTATGCAGGGATAAGGTGGAATTAGTCATGGTTTATTGTTGGAACAATATTTTATATCCATTTCCAGATATATACGCAGTGCAGTATCTGACACAACAAAGCAGTAATTTTGTTAATTTATTCTGATTGTGAGATTTTGGTATTAAGGTTTTTGAAAGAGAACATCTTTCCTGTTATCCTTAATGTCTAAGGGCAAAAATTTCCAAGCACCATCTTCTTTATGGGGTTACTAAATGATAATATACTTACTGACTTGCATCTGCAAATAAAATCATCAGTATTTGTGCAACACCCAATCAAAATGCGATTAACTAATTGTAAAAATGAGATTGACTTTCAATGCATTCTGTAATGATGTCCGTTTACCACACAACAATATAAATAAATTTTAAATATCTTTAAAAAACAATTTAAATATCTTATCATATGCTGTACATAATGTTATATTATGCTTTGCTAACTGTTATGTAAATGTGTAGATGTTTAAATTTGTTTATAAACGAATTAATTAATTAACCATGTTGATATATGTATGCCTGTGTAGTGTATTGATCAATTATACATGTACACTGTACATTCATTACTTTTCAGTAAACTTCAAGCTCTGAATCTTTCACTAAATTTGGCACAGCTTTCATACATTTCTGACCAACACATCTAACTCCCAATCCCAATTGAACTGAGGGACATGTACCCTATTGACCCTTCCGATGTATGAATATTGAAGGGAAGGGATAGACTGAGGGACATAATCCCCGCTGACCCCTCGCATTATGAATATTGGACGCAAGTAATAAAGCCTTGAAATAACAGTTGTGCTGACTGTAGCCCACGGCTCCAGTAATAAACTAAGCCCTGCCAATCCAACTCATCTACTGAGGCAGACTCCCATGGGAGATGTAAACAACCAGTTTGAGGAAGTGATTGTATATGCTTCTAGCAGTGCTGTCAGTAAAGTAGTGCACAACGAATTAACCGCTGATTATCGCTAACAAGCTGTTGTAATATGATACTTTAAATGGCCTTAAATACCATATTTTAAATGTGATGCTGTAAAGTATAATCTCAAGTTTTAATATAAATCAGGTAAAAAAAATAAAAAAGGAAGCAGTTCCTTTAGCTAGCCCTGAGACAGCCATGGATATGAAGTGTTATAGACTCCACTTTTTCTATCCCGCCTATAGATGATATTGAGTGGTAACTGAGGGACAACTCCTCTCTTCACTGCCTGAGTTTCCCACAGACTCTGTTTAGCTGAATCAAGTATGAGAATGCTTTAGAATAAACAGGGATTAGGAGAGCAACAATACCTTTGTATACATGGTGACGGCCTCTGAGTTGGTACCTTGGAGGGGCACTATATATGTGCTGTGAACGATTGAATGAATGAATGAATGAATGACAGCCACCATTACACCATTACAGCAGAGAAATTGAAGTGATGAGATTGAAGAAGAGTTTTATTTTGAGAGGCAGTCTTATTTAAATGTAGAATATACATGTTTTTTTATAGCGGCTGTTTGGCCTCGACCCTGCTATACTACTGTTATGGATGCCATCTTTCTGTCCACTTTTAGGATTGTCTTCTTTCTATCTCAGAAGTATTTCAAAGATCTGTTATAATATGTGCAGAACTGAGTGGCTGGATATATTAGACTCTATGAGTTTATTTATGACCTATGCTGATTATATTGAACTGATTATATTGAACGAAATCTACTTTCCAGCGTCTTTGTCCCATATTCCTGACAAGCTGTCAATGAAAACAGATGAATCTGGCTCTCATATAACGGATCTGTTTATGTAGATAAATGCTTGCTTATAAATACCATGAAACGTTTTTTTTGGGACGATGTATTTAGTAGCCATATTAGATACCAAATTACAATAAGGTTTCATTACAGTCAGAACATGTTATAATGCCGAAGAAAAAAAATCAGAATTTACCTTATAACAGTGTAAGTAGATATTTAAGTATATTAATTATTTATGACGTATATGTGCAAAAGTGTATTATGTATAGTTTGCATAGTGTACTTTTATATAGGCCTATATATATTGTATCTACTGTACAGTGCATTGTATTACAATGTAAATTCTGATATTATAAGTATAATATTATGTATAATTTTCATACATGTATGTGTTTTTCCATATATTTATCCCTATATGAAAGCCTGTGAATATATGTATATTTGTGTATAAATATATAGATATGTAGACGTGGAGGAGTACAGTAATTGGTAGTTGGAAAAGGAAAAGGAAGAGAAGAGACAGGAGATGATGGAAAGGAATTAAATTGGAAGCATCAAGCCATGGACTCTATGCATAGTAGTCTAGGCTTGGAATCTCAAAATGACACTGTTAGAAGCAAATCATGTAACAATTTGCTACCGGGTGTTTCTAGACTAATTTGACCCTGCTGAAAACGAAAATGGCGGATAGCAACCTGGATTTTTAGCGGTTGCATGGGAAAACAAGATGGCGGCCAAAATGGTGGCCAATAGCTTCAAACTGCTATAAGTGAAGTATTGTATGTGATGGAAACATGATTTTAGAGTCTAAATTAACATTTTCAGGGTCAAGGAATGCGATGGAACTAAATACACATATGTAGCACCGCCAGAAAACCAAAATGGCGGTCAAAATGGCGGCCATTTTCTTCAAATGGCTTTAAGTGAAGTATTATATGTGATGGAAACATGATTTTAAAGTCTAAATTAACATTTTCTGGGTCAAGGAATGCGATGGAACTAAATACATGTATGTAGCACTGCCAGGAAACAAAAATGGCGGCCAAAATGGCGGCCAGTATCTTCAAATGGCTATATGTGAAGTCATGTGTGTGATGGAAACATGAACTCAGAGTCTAATCTAACATTTTCGGGGTCAAGGAATGCGATGGAACTAAAGACACATATGTAGCACTGCCAAGAAACAAAAACCAAGATGGCGGCCAAGATGGCGACCAATATCTTCAAATGGCTATAAGTGACAACAAGTATGCAATGGAAACATAATGTTAGAGTCTAAATTAAAGTTTTTGGATCAAGAAATGCACTGGAACTAAAGACACATATAATGCCAAGAAACAAAAACCAAGATGGCAGCCAAGATGGCGACCAATAACTTCAAATGGCTATAAGTGACAACAAGTATGCAATGGAAACATAATGTTAGAGTCTAAATTAAAGTTTTTGGATCAAGAAATGCACTGGAACTAAAGACACATATAAGGCCAAGAAACAAAAACCAAGATGGCAGCCAAGATGGCGACCAATATCTTCAAATGGCTATAAGTGAAGTCATGTATGCAATGGAAACATGATGTTAGAGTCTAATATAACATTTTCGTGGTCAAGGAATGCAATGGAACTAAAGACACGTATGTAGCGTTACCAGGCAACAAAAATGGCGGAAAAAATGGTGGGCAGTGTGCTTTTAGAGTCTGAAGTAACATTTCGACTACAACATTTTTTTCAATTGTAAATATTTTTAATAGTGAGGAACACCACTACAGAATACAGTAACAAAAGACGTTGCAACATCAGCAATACTCGATTCACTTCTTAATGCAAAGAAACAAGGACATGAGTCACATGACAAAGTTACACAATCTGTTAATGATAGACTTCGTGACAATGACACTGGAACTGTGCCAATTCAATGATCCCTTGAAGAAGAGCAATGCTCCTAGATTTCACGACTTGTGCAAGAAGTGTTCTTCAACCAAGAAAAGGAACACCGATAAAATTTTAAAGGAAGATCGTGCTATCATGCAGCGACTCTTAAGTCACAGCATATGAAGCCGATCGTCCCATGCCATGGATATTGCAACAATACTGTGCCCTGAACTTCTTTCAAAATCATTGGCATTGGTGGATGGTAAAGGCAAAATGAGAGCGGGTGACAAGTCCTCATTTTTGCAGGCACTCACTGAAAAAGTAGCATGTCCACTCAGCATTTCTCTAACAGAGTCATCACATTTAATTGTTGATGGACAAGCAATGGTATAAGCAATAGGGAAACCTCCGAATTCGACAACATTTGGAGACCTGGCAGATACAGTGGTTATGCATATAAAGAAACTTTCTTTTGCTTACAGGAGGGTCGATATTGTCTTTGATCGACACAGGGCATTGTCAGTAAAGAGTGGAACCAGAGGGAAATGCTGTAAGACATTACATTCAATCCGTTGCTATATAGAGTGTGGAAGTATTCTATTGCAAAAAAATTGGTCGAATTTTCTTGCTATGCCTGAAAACAAGCTTGATCTAGCTGCATTCCTATCCATTCAGCTTTCAACAGCCACATATGGTGATATAGATGTAGTTGAGTTGTTGCTGGTGTCTTCGTGGAAGAAGATAAGGCATTGCCTATACCTCTTTCTCTCACCTTGAAACCTTCCTTTTCTCTCGGAGTACTTCGTACTGGGAGCGCTTCTGAAAGGCTTATGCTATGATAAGCGCTTTATAGATCATCAAATACTGTATACAATACAATACAATTGTCTACTGCCGGGTCTGATGTGTCTAACTTGGCAGCAACACACGAAGAAGCTGATACCAGACAATTGCGCATGCTTCACAGACAAACCTGAAAACCGTGGACTTTTGTGCAAGGGATATACCGTCGTGATTCTGCTGTTGCTGCATCACTATCAACGCTTTAAATGTGAAGAGATGTGGGTGATGGCAGGAACATCAGCAAAGCGGAAGTTCATTCCAATTCACACAATTGCTCTAAGTATGGAGGATCAAATAACGAAAATATATTGGCTTTTCATGCCATAACTGGATGTGATGTGATTATTTAGCAGGGATCAGCACAAAGAATACATGGAAAACATACTTTGAAAGTTCCCACTTATATACTTTCTACATTGGGGAACATTCCCCCGTCAGGGAATGCTATAGTGAATGTAGACGAATTTGTGGTAAGATTATATAAAACAAATGACAACGTCAAGACATGCGATGCAGCACGATATTTTTGGGGGAGAACCAAACAGAATGATTCTCTTCCACCATGCAGTGACACCATTTCATTCATTTCATTTCATTTCAGATATTTATATAGCGCCCCTTCAAGATTTCTACTCAGAGGCGCTCCCGACCACAGCGCGGACACTGAATCGGAGTTTCACGCTGAAAGCGCATGAGCAATTGCGAGTGAAGGACTTGCCCAGGGTCCCTACGCGGCGGCTTGAGGTGGATTCGAACCCGCAACCCTCCGGCTGCAAGGCACCAAACATACCCCCTTGAGGTGGATTCGAACCCGCAACCCTCCGGCTGCAAGGCACCGAACATACCCCTATACCACCGCGCCCCACAATTGGGCAGCAAATGTGCTCATTACCAAACTGTCATTTTGGAAAAGACCTATCTTCTGCATATTGATGCTCCGACACCAGCCTCATCAGGATGGAGTATGGATGAAGAAAATGTTTCCGTACCACTATGGTCTACAATTGGTCCGGTGCCACAGTTGTGTCTAGAGTTTGTCTACTGTAAATCATGCGAAGTTGGTAATTTTATCTCCGAAAGCTGCTGCTGTCGATGTGCGAAATTGCCATGTACACTTATGCGCAATGGCATTGACTGCAACAATGATTGAAATAGTCAAGTCATGAAACACGAATATTGCATACGTAATGTAAAATTTTTTTTTTGGTTAAAATGCAATCAAAGGCTACAAATAATGGAGGTTAAACTGTCATTTTTGTTTCTTGGCAGTGCTTCATAATGTGTCTTTAGTTCCAATGCATTTCTTGACCCAAAACTTTAATTTAGACTCTAACATTATGTTTCCATTGCATACTTGTCGTCACTTATAGCCATTTGAAGATATTGGTCGCCATCTTGGCTGCCATCTTGGTTTTTGTTTCTTGGCCTTATATGTGTCTTTAGTTCCAATGCATTTCTTGACCCAAAACTTTAATTTAGACTCTAACATTATGTTTCCATTGCATACATGACGTCACTTATAGCCATTTGAAGATATTGGTCGCCATCTTGGCTGCCATCTTGGTTTTTGTTTCTTGGCCTTATATGTGTCTTTAGTTCCAGTGCATTTCTTGATCCAAAAACTTTAATTTAGACTCTAACATTATGTTTCCATTGCATACTTGTTGTCACTTATAGCCATTTGAAGATATTGGTCGCCATCTTGGCTGCCATCTTGGTTTTTGTTTCTTGGCATTATATGTGTCTTTAGTTCCAGTGCATTTCTTGATCCAAAAACTTTAATTTAGACTCTAACATTATGTTTCCATTGCATACTTGTCGTCACTTATAGCCATTTGAAGATATTGGTCGCCATCTTGGCCGCCATCTTGGTTTTTGTTTCTTGGCAGTGCTACATATATGTCTTTAGTTCCATCGCATTCCTTGACCCCGAAAATGTTAGAATAGACTCTGAGTTCATGTTTCCATCACACACATGACTTCACTTATAGCCATTTGAAGATACTGGCCGCCATTTTGGCCGCCATTTTGGTTTCCTGGCAGTGCTACATACATGTACTTAGTTCCATCACATTCCTTGACCCCGAAAATGTTAATTTAGACTTTAAAATCATGTTTCCATCACATATAATACTTCACTTAAAGCCATTTGAAGAAAATGGCCGCCATTTTGACCGCCATTTTGGTTTTCTGGCGGTGCTACATATGTGTATTTAGTTCCATCGCATTCCTTGACCCTGAAAATGTTAATTTAGACTCTAAAATCATGTTTCCATCACATACAATACTTCACTTATAGCAGTTTGAAGCTATTGGCCACCATTTTGGCCGCCATCTTGTTTTCCCATGCAACCGCTAAAAATCCAGGTTGCTATCCGCCATTTTCGTTTTCAGCAGGGTCAAATTAGTCTAGAAACACCCGGTAGCAAATTGTTACATGATTTGCTTCTAACAGTGATTTCTAGAGCTCTTTTGAAATTCCAAGCCTAGACTATAGGATGAGTATATGATTGAGCCAGCCAGTGAAGCTAAAAGACTTACTAAGAGATGACTCATGAGCCATTTGATGCCATTGGAAAACTTGCCCTTCCAGTCTGGCTATAAATCAGTGATCCAACAGGGCTTAGATTTCATAATTGTCCTACAGGCAGCCAGTCTACCATGCCTCACTGTGTGTAGCCATAGTTTGTATTTGCCAAGATAGGAATTAATGTATAGCCATAGTTTGTGTTTGCATATAAGAACTGGCATAAATGTGTATTGATTTGATCGTGGAGCAATTCATTTCGATCGATGGAGGTCGCTTCGTTTAGCTAAACCCAGAAGCAGTCAAGAGTATGTAGCGTTAGCTGCTTTATTTTCTTAGCCTCAGCACACGACGGTGGATGACTAATCCCGGCCTGTCCTTCTAACCTTCTGACCTTCCCATTTACAGTGTAGGGTTGATCTACTCGGTTTATGCAGTGCCCGAGAGGAGAAGAAATGCTTGTATTGCATTTCTAGTGAAATCCCAAACCTGTAAGTGGAGAGTCCAGCCGTTTATAGTCCAATACACCACATGCATAGTTAGATAAGCTATGAAGAAAGTTCTGTTAGCAGGTGTCTTAGGTGTGGCACTGTGTAACTGCTGAGGGTTAAAGTTTGTTGGTTTGGTTTGAATTCCATTGGTTTGGGTTCAAATTCTGTTGTTGGGGTTGAAATTATGTTTGTTGGGGTGCAGGTTTGCTGGTTGAGGTTGTAATATTGTTGGTTGCTGATGATGGGTTCTCTGCACACAGGCAGGTCCATTGGCGTTTTATTCCACCTGGGGATGAGATGAGTGAGGTGGTTTTCCGTTGCCTTCCTCACAGACAATTGTGGGTGAGCAACTTGTCCAGGGTCGCTAAGCAGTGAATTGAGGTAGATTCGAACCTACGACCCATCAGTTACAAGGCACAGAACATACCGCTTAGTACACCACTGTATCCCAAATTCAAATTCCCTTGATTTTGATTTGAATTCCATTGATTTGGGTTTGAATTCCAGTTGGGGTTTTGTGTGAAATTAACAGTTTATGTTCAAAGCCAAATAATTCATTTTGCCACAAGGAAAGGCAACGGGATAGAAATAATTGCAGTTTTTGAAGCCTATATCTGAGAGTTTTCAAGGACTGGACAGAGGAGGCATTAAAGAAACAATTAGGAGTCCTATTTAAACATCAGTGGTATTAATTAGGAAACATTCATTTTAGATGACCCTGTCCTCTAAATGGGTATGACATTTAATTTTACAGCCAGCTACTAATATTTCACCCACATCTTTGATCTACTCCCCTAAATGTAATTGCCCCTTAGGTGTCCCTGTCTGGCAGGATCTATGATCCCTTCAGGACCAATCCTTCTGGCCTTCATCTAGTTAAGTTAATAATGATGTGTTTTATCTGTGAATGGGTTGGTTGCAAAATAATTGATTGACTGATTGAACCACCGTTGGCTCTTTCAATCTTTCAATAAGTGTAGAACTTGATATGATTTGGACCTTGATGGATCATATGCCTGCATGCATGTCAATCAGTGTTTCAACCACAACCACAGGATTGTTAATTATACCAAAGACAGTGAGTGGCAAAGGCAACGAAATTAATACTCTTTCTTTTAGTGAAGAGCTATGCTACTGCTCATATTTGTGTGTCTATTTATGTCTACTCATCTCAAGTTCTCCAACCGAGCAATATCCAACACTGCACCGCGTCTCTGGAACGATCTACCTCCTGAATTCCGCACTTTTTCGGTTCCTCCACCATCATCGCCAATCATCCACCATCATCTGCCTCAGGCTCCTCTATCCATCACCCCCAAGGCTTTCCACTCGAAACTAAAGTCTCTCCTTTTCAAGAACTCTTATCCTGACTCATCTGATCCTGTACCTTCCAATCTTCGACCTAAAAGACACCCGCCTTAACATCTGCTGTGCCCTCTCTGATCCTCTGGAAACCGGACTCGGACCTCCCTCGGACTACTCTTTTGGACAACCCCTCTGACTATACGCAGCGCTCGTGAATAAGCTGGTGCCCTGTGCTTGGCTTTTGAGTGGCGCTTTAGAAGTTTGGAAATTACGATTACGATTACGATTACGATTAGTACTTTAAACTCTCCTTAACTCTAGATTTTGCACTTGATGATCTTAGTAGGCCCTACTTGGAAAACTTTTTTCCAATGACCAATGCTGAATGTCAGAACATTAGGTGGAATCACACAGCCGTGGATATAAGCTAGCCTAGTGATGTGACAGTCACATACAAACACAGGGAAACAAACATAAACACAGACAAACATACACACACATACACACAGCCTAACCAAAAAGAGACGGAGAAATATGTATGTATATATGTATTTATCAGAGCACATGTATAGCACCCTTTAAGTAACTCACAGGGGTGCTCCAACATTGTAATCGTAATCGTAAATTTATATAGTGCAACTTCAAGAGAAACTCCTCAAAGGCTACCTAGGAATCACCAAACAAGTGCGTCTGGCAGAGATGGTCATACTAAAATACTAATCGCTAAATTGTGTGTTGCTTTCAGGTTCCTTTCAAGAAAATGCAATCCGTACAGAAAATCTGCTGAAGGATTTCAGTAACTACGAGTTGGTCATTCCAAAAGTCTATCGTGCTGGACAAACTTTAACAAACACACTTGCTCAGGTAAGACTCTGAGAAATGTGATCTCTACCTATCATATAACACAGTAATGTAATAATGATTTCATAGTATCGGTGTTCATATAGCTCCCATCTATTCAGGACATCCATTTATTTGGCTCTGACTCGGTTTTAGTTGCATAAGCAGCGTTCCACCCTAGCCGAAAATTCAATATATGCTTTTCTGAACTTGCTGTGTCGACGGATTTTTTAATGTTCAACAGTTTTTCTGTGCATGTAGATTTGAGGTGTGGGGTGGGACATGGTAGCAGATCTGTTAGATTCTGACCTTGTGACTGGGAGTTTGATCCTCCTGGACTCAGACGGTTACTGTGTAGGGGCCTTGAGCAAGTCCTTAACTTACAACTGCCCAGCACCGTCATTCATTGATGCTAGGTCATTAGATAGTGGTGCTTAATAAAATGCATATATTATAATAATGGTGGTGGTGGTGGTGGTGGTGATGGTGGTGGTGGTGGTGATGACGACGACGACGACGACGATGATGATGATGATGATGATAATAGGATGATTTGTATAGCGCCATAGCTGAGCCGAAGCTGAAGGAAGGGCGCCGTA
This sequence comes from Aporrectodea caliginosa, assembly GCA_020284085.1. NCBI lineage: Eukaryota > Metazoa > Annelida > Clitellata > Crassiclitellata > Lumbricidae > Aporrectodea > Aporrectodea caliginosa. The sequence continues at coordinate 1,203,170 of JACEVL010000469.1, forward strand.
CATGACTAATAGGTGCTACCTGATAAGTAGGTAATAGCACAAAATTGAGACAGCTGTACACCTTCAAAAAACATCACCAAGAAGACCAATGACTGAAAGGTATAATTAGCTGCACCAGAAGTATGATTCAGAGCCTCTGTGCTGTGTTGGTGAAATGTTTAGACTTTTTCTAAGCAGTCTTCCTTGCTACAGGCTTCATTTTTAAGCATCTGTATCCATTTTACAGAACTTTTTTGACCTAAAGGACTAGACTGAGGTTGGGCCTTCAAGCCTGGACTGTTCATTCATTTTCCTTGGTAACTGATAGATGCTAAGTGGAAACGATGCTGGTACAGACTTGGGCTGCATCGTGATTAACATGTCGGCATCTCGGCTGCAGTTAATACTTCAATATCCCAGCAGTGGAGCGCCGCCATAACCCGGGGTGTTCCTGCTCTGTGGAAGTCTTAAATCACTAACAGTTTTGTAGGGCGTCTGGCGCCGTCTCTGTCTGTCTGTCTGTCTCGCTGTCTTTCTGTCTGTCTCTGCATCTGTTTCTCTTTGACCTTTTTATGAGATGCTCTGTATTTAGTTTCTATTTCAGTTTCCTGCCTCTTGTCGTTCAAAAACTTATAAAAATGTTTTAAACGACTTTTAATTATATCAGATGACATTATTGTTGTTTAAACTGTTTTACTGTTTATTTAAAGTGCCAAACTCTGAACAAATTAACGATAAAATTTAAAAAATTTAAACTTGAAATACTAATTTATATTTTTTGAATATTCTGTCCAACCGATTCAATTTAACTTTTAACTTGTGAAACACAGAATAAACTCAGTAAAAATAAAATAAGTAAATTAACAAAAGTAATAGTAAAATTAAATAATTAATATTTTATGTAATTCCAAGAACAAAGTGCAACTAAAACAGCCTATTTTAATGGGCATGTGTAAATTAGATAACACTGAATTTGACCGTTTGATCTTTGCCGCCATTTTCAGTTTGTCTGGCCAAGTACTTCTTTGAACAACATGACTGACCATAATCCATCTGCTGTTTAAGGCCAGTCCTCTTTGATCCTTAATTGCTTCCGTGATGTTTGCAACCTGAAACTTTATGGTTTCAAACCCTTCTCCACTGACTTCTTCGGCTTTATTCTCACAGCCGGACTTGGCAGCCGTTAGAACTGATAGTACTCAGCCTCAGCTTCATGTGAAGAAGAGTTCTGAAGAACTGACACACACTCGGTGCCCTGACACAGATCTTCGCAGACATCTTGGTTCGCAGTAGGCGCACAGACTGCCGACTTTTTTCTCTGGGTTACAGCTCATTCCTTGCTTGAGATATATCGGACAGTACTGCTGCTAAAGATGAAAATCAACAAAGGAGAGAACTGCTTTGTAACACTTAAGATGTGGTGCCATGTTCAATTTATCTTCAGTCTGGTCTTTCACTGACGGTGATTATACATACGTCGAGCAGATTAGCGAAACACAGGCAGCCAATCTCCAGAAGTGTACCGTTCTAGATAGCCAATAACCGTACACCATTGATGAATCTGGCGAAAAGTCTTTGAGGATCCCTCTCTGACACAATGGTTGATAAGCTTGCCCTGGTTGTTCTTTTCCTATTAGGTCTTCAAGTGCAGATTGATAACATCAACATCTGTGGCACCCTCTCGTAGTCCCAGGAGGAGCTCTGTCTGAGCCTCTGAGGGGGAGGGGTCATTTCCTGTAAGGCCGTAGCATGACCTGACCAGTCTCTTCTGCCCTCTGACTTCCTGGGTGTGCATTTCAAAATCCCCAGTAGTCACAGAGTAAGCCTAATTGGTTGGCTTTGGCCCTTTGGGGCTACTGTTTCATTCCCTTGTCCTGTCTGTCTCTGGCCTCTTTGGACTTCTTTGGCCTCTTGGGACTTCTTTCAGGGCAAATGGCTGTGTGATTTAAAATGACAGAAATTGGTGGACTTCAATAGATAGCCTTTGGAAATCCAGAGTATTAATGACAAGGTATACATGCATCATATCCACATGTCATAACATATGCATGCATTCATACATACTTACATAGTTATGTACATATGTACAAGTTACGACCTACGTCGTACTAGCATGCATACATACATATACACAAATACGTATGTACAATTCATACCTGGAAGCATACAGACATCCATACATACATACATACATACATACATACATACATACATACATATGTACGTACATACCTACTTGCATGCAGTTGTATACACGGTTTTGTATGCAATGTGTAGACTACTAAAAGGCTATTATAATAATAATAATAATAATAATAATAATCTTTTCTTTATTAGCGCCTGACAAACGCACTGCGCTGTACACTAAATCTTAACTACTGCCTGCAATCCTATATCCGCCCACGGGGCTCGAACTCGGTACCTCTCGCTCTCTTCGCCAGATGTTATCCAATGCGCTATCGCTATCGGGCCCCTACTTGACCTACTTGACTTCTTGTACATAGAATTTAATAGTTTTAATGTAGTCCTCTGCACACATTGTAATGTAATTATGTAATTATGTGCTTATAATACTGTGGTGTATGCTAGGCAGTAGTACATTATATTGCTAATGTAAACTTTTTCCTGTAGGACTGATGATGTTTTGCTTATGAATAATATATCTTGCCATTCAATCATGTCTCTGCTTTGTTTATATAATAAGAAGAAGAGCAGTCCTTTAAGCTATAGTCATGAAGCAGCCTTGGGTATGAAGTGTTAGTGACTTAATTTTCTTAGCCTCAGCATACGAGGATGGATGGCCAGTCCTCTCCCTTGCCGTCTAATCTTCCTTCTGAGAGTGTGCTCATCATGGCTGAGTTTGCTACGGGTGCACCCATAGCAGAAAGCGCAAACCAAATTTCTGCCCTGGTGGGGATTTGAACCGCCAACTTCTCGATTGACAGTCCAGCACGCTAACCACTACACTGTTGATCACCCCTTTAGTTTATATGAACTGGGCAGTTAAACCTAACTGCATTATAGGGGGCCTAATACTGTAACAGCTTTCAGATATTTGATGACGTTTCAGTTGTGATGGTAAGAGGTTGGTGTGTTTTTGTTTAACAGGATGGACATTTCAAAGATATCACCATCACATTTCATGCCTTCAATCAGGATTTTGTCCTGGATCTGCTGAAAAACTCGTAAGTTAGTGTTTATTCAATCTAATACATAATGGTAGAAAGTGGTGTCTGGAACTGTCAGATTATATTAAAGCACTGCAGAAGTTGATGGCCTAATGCTACTGATTTTTATGCTTCCTCTTGGTAAATGTTGTTGTAGAGAAATGGATGTTGATGCTTTAAATTGTTAGTGTTTTTATCTGATATTCTGTGATTTTTAGCATCCTCAAACTTGCTTGAATCCCTGAGATTTACAGACTTTTCATGGACCTACTTGACTTCTCTGAGACCTACTTCGTTCCGTGAGACCTGCTTGGTCGCCTAAGACTTACTTGGCTCCCCAAAACCTACTTGACTTCCCTGAGACTAACTTGACTTTCCTCAGACCTATTCAACTTTCCTCTTAAACTTTTCATGACTTTTCTGAGACTTGTTTGACTACATTGAGACCTTCTTGACTTCTACTTGACTTTTACAGAAATATTGTAGCCATTATATATAAAAGGAACTTTAAAAACATAAATTTTCTAGTGTCATTTCTTACTGAAAATCTGAGTTATTTGATATTGCCGGTTCTGTAGAAAATTTGGAAAATTTCTGAATTGATTTTAAAATACTGTTTCCGGAAAAGCTACATCACTAATGGTCAGAGGTTGGTGTGTTTTTGTTTAACAGGATGGACATGTCTGTGATATGACCATCACGTTTCATGCCTTCAATCAGGATTTTGTCCTGGATTTGCTGAAAAACTCGTAAGTTAGTGTTTATTCAATCTAATACATAATGGTAGAAAGTGGTGTCTGGAACTCTCAAATTCTATTAAAGCACTGCAAAAGTTGATGTCCTTATGCTACTGATTTTTATGCTTCCTCTTGGTAAATGTTGTTGTAGAGAAATGGATGTTGATCCTTTAAATTGTTAGTGTTTTTATCTGATATTCTGTGATTTTTAGCCTCCTCAGACAGTTTGCTTGATTCCCTGAGAGTTACAGACTTCTCATCCATGGACCTACTTGACTTCTCTGAGACCTATTTCGTTCCGTGAGACCTGCTTGGTTCCCCAAGACTTACTTGGCTCCTCAAGACGTACTTGACTTCCCTGAGACCTATTCGACTTCTCTGAGACTAACTTGACTTTGTAGACGAATTGTTGCGGAACCTTCCCTGAGACATCCAGGAGTGTTACTTCTATAAATTTGACTTCCCTGAGTCCTACTTGAAATTTTGTGTGATGTTATTGATGTTACTGATGTATTTGACTTCCGTCAGATCTACTTAACTTCTCTGTGACTTCCATGAGACTTGTTCTACTGGATTTCCATGAGACTTCCATAAGACTTCCTTCTACTTACTTCCCTGAGACTTCCACGAGACTTCCTTCTACTTGACTTCCCTGAGACTTCCACGAGACTTCCTTCTACTTGACTTCCCTGAGACCTACTTGACTTCCCAGAACTACATTTAGTTGCAAAAACCAGGAAATTGGCTCAGAAATTTAAGATCATGGGACAGTTTGCAAGTGAAACATTTTTTGTTAATTAGTAAATTATTCGTTCATGCTTCTGAGGATACTTTTCACAAATCAAATTTGTTGATTATGTTAACTTTAATTGCCGACAGTGTATTTCCATTTGTGAGATGAGCCAAATTTGTTGATAAACAAGAGTTGTTTTTCATAAACAACAGTTGTTTTTTTCCTATGTTTCCTGTTCTTAAATGCTTCCTATTTGATGTGAATCTCCCCCAGTAAATTAGGGTAATTATCTAGTACTTAACATTTGATGCACCACGACAGCGACTATTCTCAGTAGTATGGTAATTATCTATATATCTTGTATACTTGGTTGGGTAATTGCCTTGGTAGGTTTCAGCCTACCCGTCTATTTAGCCTCATGCAAAGTTAGTTCATTAGGTAATGGTCATAGAAGAAGGATACATACAATACAATATGACTATTCAACAATACAATACAACTGTAAATAATAATAATATGTCAGTGTTTCGTGGTTGATTTGAAATCTTCAATAAAATCAGTTTTATTCGGTAATCTGTGGTGGCATTGCAAAATCCCGGAAATTTGTGGATTATTGTTGGCTGGAAATACAGCCTTGTATGTCGAGGACTCTAGGTCATGGTTCAGAGATACTGTAATGGTTTGTGTTCGTGATGTATATATTGGGTTAAGTATTTCTTAAGCTTATCACTGAAGCAGAAGAAGAAGAAGCAGAGAATAGCACTCTTAAGCTAGCCGTGAGGCAGCCATGGGTATGAAGTGTTGGCGACGTCATTTTCTTAGCCTCGGCATACGAGGGTGGGTGGTCATTCCTCTCCCTCGCGGAACTAATTGTCTCACTGACAGTGTACGGTCAGTGTACTCATTATAGCTGAGTTGGCCAGGGAGCGAAGATGGAGCAGATATCTCCAACGAAATTTCTGACCTGACCAGGATTTGAACCACCTACCTCTCGTTTGACAGTCCAGCTCGCTAACCACTACACTATCGAGCACCTGTCACTGACCTTCACCTAATTGTTGCCACTTGTTGGTGAACTGGATTGACCCGACTCTTCACACAGATTCCCTTGATTGGCAAATAGGCCTACAGTCCTGGAACACAGTGGCACCGATTGGTTAAGTCTTTGAAGATGTAGAAGCATTGCTGGAACAAAGGAGATGAAACTGGTTCAGTGGAATCGGAAAGGAGACTGAAGTTTAAGGTAGTGAAGTCAGACAGGAACTCGTTATTTTTAGGAATCGTTTTTTAGCGTTATCTGTTGTATTTTGTAGGCCACTACCATTCTGCTTTGGTTACCACGTGTTCAGATTTGCATGTATGTCTGTCTTGTCTTGAACCTTTTGAAATTGTGCATCTAGATATACATACATAAAGATCTTGATACATGCATATACATACACACATACGTGTACATAAATACATGCATTCATGAGAATGCATGTATTTATGTACACGTATGTGTGAAGAATACATTCATGCATACATACATGCTTGCATACAAACATACATACATGTATACATTGTCAATATTACTGCAAAGATAATATTAGTATGGGTTAATAATGCATTTTGAATAGTGGCAGACAGACAGACAGACAGACAGACGGACACACACACACACAGATGCAGGAGAATTGTTACACCATAATTTGTCTATTAATTATTATGGAGGAGTTGTAATTAGACTGTTGACTATGAGAATATTGACAGATAGTTCAGAAGTCGTTGGGAGCTTGTTAGTTTCCCAGGGCATGGAAGGCTTGAAAGGTCATCCGGTAATTAAGGATACTTGTACTAAGTGTGCCCTTTAGATAGAGTAAGTTCTTTTCATCATCCTTGCCTGGCTGCTGTTGCAGACTAGGAACGCTATTAGCAATACTAAGATATGTTATTAGTACACATTATATTATTAGTTTTACGAAATGTTATTGGCACAAGTGCGTTGAGTTATGGATTAGCAGTGCCGTTTTAAGGCCTAGGCACGCGAGGCACGTGCCTAGGGCCCCGCGCAAAAGGGGGCCCCGCGGCGACCCAAAAACAAAACTGCATCGCGACCATGTAATACCAATACGATAATGTTACTCAACAATATTATAAGTTCCAACAATTCTGCAAAGTTAGATCAATAACACATCTTTAAACATACGTTTTTAGTTAAATATTATTATTGGTAATAAGCGCAGTCTGCGCAGAACACTAGAGAAGTTAGATTGAGATAAATCAATAATTTTAAAGCATGGCACTGTCCGCACAGCTTATTTATATATTTTTTTGCTGTCATTCGTCTGCTTTCTACAACGCTAATTACGCTATCAAAGACTTTTTATGTCTTGATAAGTTAATATGAATGTTTAATATGAAATCTCTCTCAGTCCTATAATCTAGTCATTTTCTAAATTGTTTAAAATTTTAAATTATAACAAAGCGTAATCAAATTTCTCACAGATAGCCTAGTAGGCTAGATGTCGTCATGTCGGTAGGCTACTCGGTAGTGAACGTGGCTAACTTATTTAAGTTAACAAAATCTAAAACTGCTGTTGTTGTCACTTCAGTTCCACACCCAACATATTAACGTTATTTTGATAGTTTCTACCCTTTCTACTATGCAGATTGTGATTGCTTGTCATCACCGATTTCACCGATTTGCCATTTTTAACAAGAACTTTAACGTATGTTAAACTAAATTTCTATTTAAAACATGTAGTACAAAGACTGCTGTATTAGTCATGGGCGTCCGGAGGGGCAAGGGGGCATTTCCCCCCTGAATTTGGCAAATATTAAAAAATTACGATCTTAGTTTTTAACAATGAATGGCTATGATTTTTATACAGTTTAATTTTTTTATCCAAACTAGTCAAGATAAACCTGAAATATTGAAAATATAAAAAAAACATTGAAACGTTTAACAGTTTTGTTTTTGAAATAAACTTTCAGATATAGCTGAAAAGTGAAAACGGAAACCAGAACGCTAAAAACAGGCTCCATATCATGTCAAATACTTCCAAAAACGCTGGCAGCTGTTGGGATCCGCGCCAGACCTTTAATTGCGGGAGCGAGCACTGAGGGTGACGTGATAGGTTGCTTTCGGCACCCTTGTTAGTCCTCCGTGCCAAAAATGCTAAATTTTGCCCCTTAAAAGTTTTTTCCCCAAAAATTCCTGCACGCCCATGTTGTTAGCTGTGTTAGCAGTTTAGTATTAGACCTACATGTACATCAATAAATTTAACAAAATGCCTCATATGCACATGAAATGCATTAATGCAATATATCTGAGACTGAGAGATTGAGGCGGAAATCGGATTACGTTTAAGGTTAGGGGTTGTGCCTAGGTCCCCTAAAATGCTTAAAACGGCTCTGTGGATTAGCTGAGTGGGTGTACATCAATTCGGCAATCTTATTGATTTCATATACACATAATAATGTAGTTTCAGTTTTACGACACTGTGGTAACAAAGATCATTAGCTTCACCCTCCCTTCATCCAGGCTTGGGACTGGCACTGCCAAAGTGCAAACAGTGGCGGAGTTACATGCACAGAATACCCATAGTAGCACGCTTGTTATAATTGGATTCTGACATAAAATGATGAGGAACATAAGGCATGAGTCACTCGATCCTGAAAATTAATTCACTGGTAGAAAATAAGCACATTATATCACAACTTGTCATAACGCCGTTCTTGGTATGGCTTTTGGTATGGCTTCCAAATGTCGAATTATAATGGGTTTTCGTATTTTAAGCCAGCACATGTGTGTAAAATGTACCTGTGTATGAAATGTACCTGTGTATGAAATGTACATGTGTATGAAATGTACATGTGTATGAAATTTATATTGTATAAGTCAAAACCAACCTACTATGGGTGCATTCTGCTACTGCTTGGAATATGATTCTGGTTTGAGTCCAAGTATATTTTTACATGGAACATTAACATGCAAAGTAAGCATAGTAAAGACACAGAATACCTGATAATTGTTTACAGAGTGCAAAAGTGCTTTTAGAAGTCCACTGATTTAATGAGAGCTGATACTTTACATGAAAGCTATTGGCATAAAATTTTACATTGACAGATTAAGAATAGGAGAATACCGATATCCTAGCTGTCAATAAAACTATATTTTGCATTAGTAGTAAATTGAACCTTTCGTAGCAGAGGGTCACAGAGGCGACCTTTCCCCATGTAAACACACTAACCAGTGCATATATCACATAGCCTGTGTTCTTGTTCCTCATCGACACCACGAGCATACTCGGAGCCAACCCTGAACCATGGTCCATGGCTCCAAGCAGCTATGAGAGGCCGGTCTATCCATGGCTTTCTAAATCTCTCTGTCTCTCTTTCTGTCTGTCTGTCTTTGTATCTCTCTCTTCTGAACTCGACCATTTCTATCCCGTGCCACTAGTGCCAGGTAGTGCCAGCACCAAGCCTGGAGAACGGAGGAGGGCTACATCAATGGCTCAGACAGCCATAAGATGTCGTGAAACACTGGAACTACTACACTGTTCTGTCTATCTGTCTGTCTGTCTGTCTCTCTCTCTCTCTATATATATATATAGAGAGAGGTACCTGATATATATATATATATATATATATACCTTAATTAATTATTATCGATCTGTATCAGTGAGTCTGTATATATATTGTTTGCAATCACGACCATAGGACAGAGAATCCATGAGTATGAACAATTTTTGTGCTTGAAGGACTTGCTCAATGTCCCTATACAGTAACAGTCTCATGGGGGGGTTGAACCCATACTCTCCGCTGTACAGGTCGTGCACCCTAACCAATTGGATACTGCACCCCACTTTTAATATAATTATTGTGTTGTGTATAGAGAAATGATGTTGTTATAATGCAATGGCGATGATTCTTTGTATTTCAAGGAATCTGTTCAGCAGCGTTTATGTGGAAAAAGTGATTCATTCACGTCAGAATCAAAGAGAGAGACACCTTCCAGTTAATCATGACGAGTTGTACTATTATTAATTTTATCATGGGAAATTATATATTATTATTATTATTATTATTATTATTATTTAGTTTTTAACCCATACTCCCGCTTTACAGGTCGTGCACCCTAACCATTCGGATACTTATTATTATTAATTATTATTATAATTATTATTATTGTGTATAGACAAATTTATGTTGTTATAATGCCAACAAACTTATGGAGACTGATTCTTTGCTATTTCAAATAACCTTATCAGCAGTCATTTAGTCCTGGAAAAAGAGATTCATTCAAGTCAGAACCACAGGGAGAGACACCAATTATTAGTATTATCATTGTAAGTTTTATTATTATTATTACTATTATTATCATTATTATTATTATTATTATTATTATAATTATTATTATTATTATTATTATTATTATATTATTATTATTGTTATTGTTGTTATTGTTGTTGTTATTGTTACCACCATCCTCAAATACTCCCATCTTCCGGCTGATGGCATTAATTTCACATAAATGGCAAGGGTTTATGACACATTCAGGCTACTGCGCCTATTTTGTCCGACACTATCGTGAGTCATTCCGTATTGGACTGTTTTGCATCTACTGAACCCAACAAATTCTCAAGGCATCTGTTAGATGAGATCACCAATAATCAATAATAGCCTAGTGTGAGCAATAACATAGTTGTTAACATGCTGGGCTGTCAATCCAGAGGTCGTAGGTTCAAATCCCCACAAGGGCAGAGAGATGTTTGTGCAGTGATGTGCACCCTTCAAAATCAACTATAAAACGAGTAGACTGACGGTACACCCTCATGTCCCTCACCATCAGGTGGTGAGGGAGAGGAAATAGCTTCATGTGCCGAGGCCAAGAAAATGAATTTGCTAGCACTTCAAGCTCAAGGCTGGGATTAGTTGAAGAGGCTGATCTTTGAATAATAGTGTACAGATATCACTTACGTTTGAAATGATTTTTATGTATTATCTTATTACATGGATAAGATCTGTTTTGCAACATCCAAATAAAGAGGTTGTCATGCCAATAGTTTTATTAGATATGAAATCACAGTGCAATTATTTTGTTGATGAAAGAGGTTACCATGGCAACAGTTTTGTTCTATGAAATCACAGTGGAACTATTTTATTTATGAAAGAGAGGTTGCCATAGCAACAGTTTGTTCTATCAAATCCTGCAATTATTTTTATGTAAAAGGTTACCGAGGCAACAATTTTACCATATGAATTTACAATGCAATATTTTAATCATTAAATCTAACTTTACTGTTCTAAAACATAGACTCTCCTCTTCTCTTCCCTCCTCCTTCTTATTTTCGTCTTCTTTTTGTACTGTCAGTGCAGATGTAAATTTTATATAGCACCTCTTCAAAGCTCTCAGATGCACTGGTAAAATGATTATTTACTTGCCTGTGTCCCAGCTTAATCATAATCAAACATTCACAAGGCACCACTCAGTGATTCAGAGGCGCTCTCGACCCAAGTCAGTGCTATCACTAACAAAATAAATTGACTTCAGCCATTTCGGGAACAGAGGAAGAGAAAGATTTAGGAGCTCTAGACGCAATTTCTGTGCAATATGGTTCCAACTAATAGGGGTCAGCACATAAAGCAAAATTTATAGATTGAGCGGTAGCCCCACACATGCTGGGCACAACAAGAAGGCCACTGGCTGCCGAGTCTTTTCGTTTATGTATCAATGAGTTAGGAAAGTCAGTCTGCCTGCCTGTCGATCACTAGTGAATAAGTAAGATGTAATTGATTGGTGAGTGAGTCAGAAAGTAGGATATCTGCCTGTCTTTCATTTATTAAGTGAGTGGATAAGTGTGCAAGTCTGTCAGACCAAGGTTCATTATGTTATGTATTGATTAAATCAGTCTGTAATTGAGTAAGCCAACATTTGTATTTCTGATGCTGTAGACTGAGTCACACTGTTACTACCATGGAAGACTCCGAGATGCTTCGGTGTTGTCATCCTCCGTTGCAGTCAGCACCTGCCACGGAATAAGGTAGGTTTGGCTTCTCCACCAAACATGGATTCCTTCCGTATGGACTCGTCTATTTTAGCATACTCAGCCAATGCAGGTTTTGAGGCAGCATCAAGTTACGCCTTGTGCTGTAGATACTGGTGATATTCCATTCATTCATACATTCGTTCATTCTTTAATTTGTCTGTTTGTTCATAAACCCATTCGTTTGTTCATAAACTCATTGGTTTGTTTGATCATTCACACTCATTCGTTCATTTGTTCATTCACACTCATTCGTTCATTTGTTCATTCACACTGATTCGTTCATTGGTTCGTTCACAAACTCATTCATTTGTTTGTTCACAAACTCATCCGTTCATTTGTTCGTTCATAAACTCATTCGTCTGTTTGTTCATTCATAAACCCATTCATATCTTTGTTTGTTCATAAACTCATTCATCTGTTTGTTTGTTCATAAACCCATTTGTTTGTTTGTTCATAAATTCATTCGTTTGTTTGTTCGTTCATAAACCCATTTGTTCGTTCATTTAATTAACTCCATTCATTAATTTTAATTTAATTCATTCAGGACTGGCTATCTGCCCGCATATGCCAGGGCTAAGAAAATGAAGTCACTAACACTTCATACCCATGGCTGCCTCAGGGCTAGTTTAAAGGACTGCTCTTCTTCTTTATTATTATATGACTGTAGTTTGTAAGGCTGAGTCAGCTAATCACATAAGGGCTAAGGCACAGAGCCCTTGTCTTCATCTGTTCCTTATTTGCTGTTTCCATTCAGTTTTTATTTGAACTGATGATAGACCATTGCTGCTTTTCAGAGGACAGATTTCTGCTGCAGAAGACCTTTACTTCATAGAACCTGTCGATGGAACGGATAATGCATCACTTTCAACAGCTCATTACGTCTTCAAGCATTCCGAGTCTTTGCATACGAATATGACTTGTGGTGAGATATTTTATGTGTATGCATGTATATATGCGTGTATGAATATATCTGTGTAGACAGCACTTTTATGAATCTGTCACTTAAGCACAATTATCTGACAGATCGTAGAAGAGGTAGGTACACCTTAGGTACGTTAAACATAGTTTTGATGCTATTGTTTTAATAATAATAATAATATTCATATATTAATTTAAACTGAGAAGTACACAATAAGATTGCATGATATAGCAGTTACAGATGATAACAAGTTTAACAGGAGTCGAATTTAACTGTATGGCAGCCTACTAGGCGCCCATCTGTCCTACTGCTCATTTTACAGTCGCCCCCTAGGGAATTGAAGGCTGAGTCAACCTTATGGGGCTAGTGGGTATCAAACCCGTGTCCTTCTGATCTTCGTGCCAGCATGTTACCATTCAACCATCTCTTTACACCTGTAAATAATTAGCCTTGTTGTGAACTTGTGACTGGATGTATCTGGCTGTATGTATCTTTATGTATCAAGTTTTAGGTGGTGCTATTGTAGTTTCCATTACCCAACTGATTGTCTTGTCATATAATTGTTTTTGTGACATAGACAACAAAGAATTAAATGTCACACAGTGCATACTAATTGGCAGATGATGTACTTTCCAGGTCAGGGTGCTCCTCATCCGAGAACAAAGAGAGAGAGTTCAAGTGATGAGGTAATACCCATTGGTCTTCAGTTGACCTCAAAGCAATTGTATTTCATATTTCTACCAAACTTTTATATGACCGGTAGGTAACCTATTGAGATTTCACTGATGAGCAATAGCCCTAAACAACCTCACGGAGTTCCAGGTTCTGTATAGAAATACAGAGGGACGGATATCATTCCATGCTTTACCAACATAGTATGTCAGTGTTTCCCAACGTGGATGCCGTAGCTCCCAAGTGTGCCGTGCACCTGCTCTAAGGGTACTGTGGCTGGATGGCAGTATGTGAGAAAATTGTGTGTACTGATTATCACTACTAACATAGGCCTATGACAATTTTTTAACTTGAAGTACAGGTAGTGTAGAAATAGTAGCAACACTGCACATGGCTGAATGCAAGAAGCATTGCTCATCATTAAATAAGAACTAACTGGAAGAAATATAAATGAAATGAATGCCTGGGTTGTCATTGACGGAATGACTTTTAGTAAAAGTGAAAAATGTTGGGAACTGCTGTCGTATGGCATCAAAAGCCATTGACATTATTTGTGGAGTGTGTTGGTTTTGTACAGAAATCTGAAGTCCTTTATGATATCGCTTGGAGCACCAGGAATTTGCCAATTTCCGGCTCAAGTGTTCAAGAGCTAGAAATGAGCGCCTTCTCTGTGTTCTGCTATAGACATGGGAGCGATACGTTTGAGACCCCAGTGTTTTGTATTTCTCAACGTTGTTTTTTGTATTTCTCAATGTAGCTGTAGCCTGTATAGTTTAGTGTTTGCTATTGTTGATGATTATGTTCAAGTCAATATCGAGTTGATTTTAAGTGACAGAAAGATGTAAGCAGTGATTTTGGGAGAAACTTTGCAACCGTGTTCAGCTGTCTGCCACTGGATTGAGACAACTTTGAGAAAGTAATTTGTATTGAGGCTACTACTACTTCTTGTGTTTTGTTTCTAAGATGAAAAGAGAAAGAAGATCTTCGTCGGGTGAACGTCAACTTCTGGAACCGAGAGATGCTGATGATTCAACAAGATACGTGGAACTGTACGTCGTCAACGACTATTCGCAGGTAATGTCTGATGTCC